>JAAWXA010000030.1:7096419-7137432 GCA_038090715.1 Florisuga fusca | reverse complement strand
AGTCCAAGTGTTCATGCACCATCCTCAAGGGCAGTTGTTAACCTCACATGATGTAGAACCAACAATTAATTTTATTTCCTGTTTGCCAACCACTCTAGTCTGAGGAAGACCGGAAGAATATTCTCAGGCTGCAGGATCTGGTGGACAAGCTGCAAATGAAGGTGAAATCCTACAAGAGACAAGCAGAGGAGGCTGTAAGTATTGCTTGGAGACTAGGCAAGAGCCCAAGAGATCTTTGTGATGTTTATGTATGGTGGTGTGTGGGGGATGGAGGTCTGGATCTTGCCCCAGGGAAGAGCGAAAGCTCTGCAAATGTGTGTTGTTGGAGGAGTGAAACCCCAGCCCTGGGCTCCTCACCACCAACTCTCTCTCCCTGCACAGGAGGAGTTGTCCAATGTCAACCTCTCCAAGTTCCGCAAGATCCAGCACGAGCTGGAGGAAGCCGAGGAGCGGGCTGACATTGCAGAGTCACAGGTCAACAAGCTCCGAGCAAAGAGTCGGGAGATTCATGGCAAGAAGATAGGAGAGGAAGAGTGAGGCTGTCCTGAGGCAACAAAGTGACTTCAGGGATGCACACAATGTGAACCTCTCAGTCGCTTTCTTCTGTCAGTCTTTGTAAACACGTAAATGACTGGAGAATAAAGGCTTTGCATACACAGCAGAAGCAGAGCTTTTGTTTTTTATAATTCAGATGTGTAGTTAATTAAGTTTTCATTGTTTTGAAACAGTTAGTATTTATTTTCTGGAGTACGATCTAGAAACTGTACTACTCCAGCTACCGTAGCAGTTTCAGGGATGTTTTCTGAACAGCACTATAGACTTCTTCTGAGCAATAGACTTATAATTTAATTTAAAAATATTTTTATACTAGAAGAAAAATTGAAAACCTATGTTTTAGTAGCTTTACAACAACACAGAGCTAGAGTAACTGGGTTTGATTATTAAAACTGCAAATGAGAACAACTCTTGGAACATAGGAGCATGAAAGAAATTTCTGTGTGACACTGAGACCACAGGGAAACACTAAACACAGTAGCTCCATGCTGCTCAGCAGTGCTTCCTCTCTGCCTTTTACAGCAATGTATGAGTGTGTTTGAGTAAGTGAACTGAATGCTGGGTATAAAGAAGTAGTAAAAAGCCACTGACTCTTTTTTTCTTCTCACATGGGGCAACAATACAAACAATTAAAATCAGTACACAATGTGTGGGAAGGACAAAAAAAAGGAAAAGCTCACCACTAGGAAGACTTTGCAGGCAGAAAGAATGTCTTCCAACTGCAGACAGTCTTGACAGCCCCACGAGGGGGCTGTGATGTCTGAACAGATAGGAAATTTGGATACCAGTGATGCCTTCACGCTGAAGCAAGGATCATTGTAACCACTGGGACATCACAATGACACTAACAGAAGTGCTTCATTTGTGTGGAATAGGTGTTTAACAGGCAACTGCGTAGTTACCTGTACAGAAAGTAGCAGAGATACTTAAAATACAGAGCAGGCAGTCTGGTCGCACTAGACCCCAGTGCACTGTGTGGGTGCTAAGGTCAGATTCTACAAGCAGATGTCAACACTGGTAAAGGAGACTTGTTGAGCTCACACTGAAGGTACACTTACAGCTCCCTTAAGGTTTCTGGATAGCTCTACACCCCTGCATTTCCAGGCAGTACTTCAAGAAGCTGTGAAGTTGTTGGGGAAGGCAGCAGGACTTGTTGGAGGCAAGGAGGGAAAGGGATAGCAGGAAGGGAGCTTCTTGCACTGACCACAGCAGTTGGTGTGTTTGCAGAACCAGCATTCAGGATGAGGAGGTCCTTCTTCTCCCAGCCATGCCAAGGTTTGCACCCAAGGAATCCTCCCATGTTGTAACTAAATATGGAAGTAGTTTGCAAGGCAGCAGCTAAATATATTTAAGGAAAAGATGACACCCTGTGTTGACTCCTGTGTCCCTGTAAGTGATACCTGTAGAGACAGCATCTTTACATGTGAAGCTGTGAAAGCTGCACTAATGCCAGCAATATCTGAGCACCAAAGGAGGGAAAGCACCTCTCTCCCCTCTCCCTTCCCACAATATGCTCCTAAGAAATAGGTGGGGTTCTTTTCCTCCAGACAAAACCTTTGTTTCCACCCTCTGAAAGCAAAGGGATTGTATTGTACTAAATACAAAGGCTCCTATTTCTTTACATGAACAAACCAACAAATGACACTGAATGCAAAAGCTGAGTTCCTAAGTCACTATATTGCAATCTGTGGTTCAGTAAAAGTGTGGAACAGAATTTCTAGCTCCTTGAGTACAATTTTAGACCTGTTGAGTGATTAGCAAATGCTGCAGCAGCTTTGGGGACCATGTTTTGATGCCTCAAATAAATCCCCTTTCCCCTTGAACAATATTACAGTGATCATGCAAAACAAACAACCTGTCCCAGCTGTGTAAGAATCATGATGCACATGAAGCACTGGAAAGTGTTAGGGCTCTTCTACCACCTGGAAGTTCTCTCACTTGTAAGCCAAGTTCTGGCTTGAGAATTTATTGTTAAATGTTCATCAGATGAAAGGTAATGTTTCAGGTTCCTTAGACCAGTGGCTTGGTCTAATTATCTACTTCAAACTGTGTATGCGGTAAGTGGAGAGAAGCCCCACAGACTTCACTGGGCTGAGCTGGTCTTGCCACCAGCCATCCTGGAAAGTGTAATGGAAGAGTTTTTGGAATCAGAGTGGAATATGAATGGGTGGGGTAAGGAAAAGTGATTTCTCCTCACTTTCAGATTTGCTGCCTTAGATGGAGGACAGGAATCACTTTGCATTGACACACTATTTCTGGAGTCAGACTTCTTGTGACCTGACAAGTGCTGATGCAAAGGTAACTGATCCTGGAAAAAAACGTGATGACTGTCAGACACTTCTTGTCAATAACTCGTCCTAATGATGTTTACCCTAACTGTCCTCCAAGCACTTTCAAGCCTCAGGATGCAGAATAATTTCCTTGACCAGAAAGTGCATTCCTGCCAAATGACAGAAAAGGAGGGGGACAGAGTGAAAGACAGAAAGCAAGAGATGTAGAGGAGAGAGAGTCAGAGAAGAGTGGGTGGGGATAAAGAGATTTAAAGAAATGCATAAAGAACAAGAAGTGAGAAAGGGAGAGGGAGGCAGGCAGGAAGGCAGGTGGAAAGGAAAGGAACTTAGTACCTGACCCTGGACTTTGAGCCTGCAGTTTTTGATTATTTGTGGTAGCACTTGCTAGTTTCAACGTCTTTGAGTCTTTGAGTAATTGGGTGCAGGTAGCTACTATAAGTGTAGATTTATGGCTCCAGTGGTATAAGAAGAATAAAGGGATGAAGGGAACTTGTCTAGGAGTAACTGTGACACCTGTACCTGCACTCCAGAAAGGGGATCCCCACTGTACATGTGAACCCACTGCCCATCTATCCATTTCATGCCATTGCCTTAGTACTCTAGTGCTTGTCTCACTAGGTGAAAGAGTGCCCTGGGAACCAGGTCTGGTTTTTGAATCTCTGCTTTGTCCTGGCACTGCAGGAATGGCAGGCAGGCATGCAGGCCATGTCTAGTGCTTCTTCATACACCCAGTCCTTTTGATAGTCCTTGTGCCAAAAATGGCTGAAGGCAATGAAGGGAGGTGCACCTTCGGAAAACAAAGCTACTGGAGGGGACAGAAGGGCAGGAAGAGTATGGAAATCTCCTAGGAGAACTGAGAAAGTGGGTTTATACATTGGGCATTGCATGATGTATTACTACTTTTCAAGCTGGTGGTGGCTTTTAGATAGGGAGCCTAAGTGTGATGATCCTTATGACAGACATACTAGTCAGCCAAGAGAGAATTAGAATTCAAACTCACAGGTAAGTGGAGCTGAGCTATCTTCGGAGTTCCAGTTGTTCTCTTCACAAAAGACACTATAAGTATGAAGCATTTTATATACATATATGGCAGAATTCTCTATACCATCAGTTATACCAGAAACGCATTGCAAAAATTAACCTTGGAGCAGAATCAAGAAAATGCAATTAATAGACAGAAAGATCTTCACTGCCTGTCCCTGCTTTGGTGGCAGGGACTGAGCAGTCTTGCCAAGTTCCTTCTATTCCCAGAAACTCTAGCTTTCCTTTGCCATTACCAGCATCATGAAGGGCCAAATTTGCCCTGTACTCTGTGTATCTGTCTTCCCCTGAATACTTTTAAGTTTCTGTTCATGGCTCTGTTATTTAACATCATACGTACCCTGCAGCACAATGGCTTCCAGCTCTTCTTGTTTGTTGCCCACGCTGCATGCATTGGTGTAGGTGAACGTGAGCTAGCGGTTTCTCCCCTAGCATTGCTATTCCACCCTTTGGCTCATCTCTAGTGGGCTCAGTTTTCTCCCCTCCCCCCTTCAAACCTAGTTTAAAGCCCTGTTGATGAGCCCTGACCTAACTCCTGACCAAAAATCTTGTTCCCACTAGTTCCACTCTATCCCACACCAGCAGATCTGGTGCCGTGTAAACATCTCCATGATGAAAGAATACAAAATTCAACCTATGGCACCAGCCTCTAAGCGACCTGTTGATCAGGTATCGTTTCCTGCTCATTTCACTATTTCCTGCCACTAAAAGAATTGAGCCAAGTGCCCTGAAGTCACATTTTTTTGTCTTAAGACTTCCCTTGGTAATCTCATGACTGCCCACCTGCATGACCAGTAATGTGCTGTTATCAGAGTGGCTTACAAGAGCTGGGAGCTCCCTTACAACATCTCTTACCGCAGCCCCACGAATCATGCGGCCAGTAGAGACTGGGATCCAGGGACAGCTACTAAGCACTCTGACAGACTGTGTTCATGTACCTAAAGGTTCACTTTCTCTTCACACATACAAAAAAAAAATACCTGTATTGCCACAACCAAATCATAATTCTTGAACTGTCAGAGGGGAATAGAAAGAGGCCATTTGTGCTCTTTGCATTTTCATGAGTGCTGAGTGCTGATCCCTGTGGCGAGCTGAGATATACATACGTGCATAGGTTGCATAGGTGTGCTCGGTGTGTGTGTGGCTTCTGGGAATATGTGCTCAACTTCATTAATCTGTTGGTGTGGCCTGGGCAATACTTGTTCCCTCTGTAACACTGCCAGACTTAGCCTTGTCTCCTGACAAGAAACACAGAATCATAGAATTTTCATGGTTGGAAGGGACCTTTAAGATCATCTGGTTCCAACCCCGCTGCCATGGGCAGGGACACCTCCCACCAGATCAGGTTGATCAGAGCACTGTCCTTAAAATCTTCCAGGGATAGGGCTTCCACCACCTCTCTGGGCAACCTGTGACAGTGTCTCACCACCCTCATGGGGAAGAACTTCTTCCTAACACCCAATCTAAATCTCCCCTCCTCTAGTTTGAATACATTTCCCCATGTCCTATCACTCCCTGACATCCTAAAAAGTCCCTCCCCAACCTTCTTGTAGCCCCCTTCAGGTACTGGAAGGCCACAATAAGGTCTCCTCAGAGCCTTCTCCTCTCCAGACTGAGTAACCCCAACTCTCTCAGTCTGTCCTCATAGGAGAGGTGCTCCAGCCCTCTGATCATCTTCATGGCCCTTCTCTAGACACACTCCAGCAGATCCATGTCCCTCCTGTAAAAGGGGCTCCAGAACTGGATGTAGTACTCCAGGTGGGGTTTCACCAGAGCGCAGTAGAGGGGAAGAAACACCTCCCTTGACCTGCTGGCCATGCTTCTCTTGATGCAGCCACGGATACAATTGGCTTTTTGGGCTCCAAGTGCACACTGATGGCTCATGTTGAACTTCTCATCCACCAGCACCCCCAAGTCCTTTTCCCCAGGGCTGCTCTCAAGCCAGGCACTGCTCAGCCTATATCAGTGCTTGGGATTGCCTCAACACAGATGCAAGACCTTGCACTTGGTCTTGTTGAACATCATGAGGTTGGCATGGGCCAACCTCTGCAGCCTGTCATGGTCCCTCTGGGTGTCATCTCTTCCCTCCAGCATGTCAGCCACGCCACACAGTCTGGGGTCATCAGTGACCTTGCTGAGGGTGCACTCAATGCCACCGTCCATGTCACTGACAAAGTTGTTAAACAGGACTGGTCCCAACACTGATCCTTTTGAGATCTCACTTGTCACTGGCCTCCACTTGGACATGGACCTGTTGATAGCCACTCTTTGGGTGCAGCTGTCAAGCCAGTTCTTTATCATCTCTAGAACAAGGCCGGCCATCAGGGAGACTGCTATTAAGGTAGAAAACAGCCAGGTATTGTGGGAAAGGAGTGTTTCCCTACTGGACAGCCAGCCTGACATCTGACCCCCTTCAACTGGCAGGGCTGCAGCAGCTCTTGATGCTTAAAATATTCTGGCAGTGTCTGAGATAACAAGTGAATGACAAGTATATTTGGGAAGTTCCTCTGGCTGACCTGTCTGGGAAGGCACAATCCTCACTATTCCTTTTCTATATTAGCCACATGTGTGACTTGCTCAGTGTTGACAAGGAGGAAGCTTGATGCTTGAAAGCAAATTGATCAAAATAAAAGGCAGAGGAACTGACCAGATTGGTGTGTTTATGATCAGCATGTCCAGCCCAGTATTCCCTCAGAGGAATATTGATAAAAGCCTTTTGTCATAGGCCAACTAGTCCTGTCCATTTCGGACATTTCACAGCAGGAAAGGTGCCGCAGCATTTGACTCAAGGCAATAGGAAACACAGGAGGATGTGGGAACCCCTGTACATTGCCACAGAGACACACACACACCCTCTTGCACATTCATATATAGCCTGGAAAGGGCTTGCTTTTGACATCTGAAATTTGACAGTCACAATTCAAGAAATACCTTTCCAGTGTTTTCTACTCTGAGTCTTCTCGTTTCTGAGAAGACAAAGCTGTGATAGTATCAGTGTTCAGTCTGTAACCTGTCCTGGCTCTGAACTACTTGCTCCTCGTGTGCTTCCCTCCTACCACTCTCCATGGTTGGTCTGTGCTGGAAGCAGGCTGAATGCTTTGCACAATGTGGAAGCCAAACATTTAGGTGCCAAACTTCCTTGTTATGCAGATAATCCACTATTTATTAGATGCCATACCACAGGCTCTTTCCAAACAATCTAAGTAGCCATTGAATGTGTGGATTGTTTCCTAGGTATTTTAACAAGCCCCTTGCATGGACAACTCAGCTGAAGACAGGAGGGAACTGCAGATATTGCAGTAATGAAATTATGGATGCCTATCACCTTCCTCTGAGTTAAATGGAAGCCCCTGTCAAAAACAGCCTAGTCTTCTCTATTTCCTGTGGTACATTGTGAAGCTCCTCCCAGAACAACTCCCTTTTCTGCAATGCTTCTGTGGCTCCTGAGCATATGCAGTTTTCTCTGGCACTCATGTAGCATTCCTGGCTGGAAAGAAGGAGGACAGAACTCGTTTGAACATGAAGTACATTGCTAAGTGAAATCTTCATGGTAACTTTTGGATCTGGGAGATAAAGCTTTTCCCCATCATAGTTCTGAGTTAGTGTTTCTTAACGCCACTGATACTAAAAACTCTACTGGTGCAGACATGAGCGTGAGCCAAACACATGGTGATCCTGGTTAACCATGGATGATGTCCCACAGGAGACCTTCATCCTGTTGTATTACTCAGAAAACAGGTGCTAGTCCAAAAGGGTATAAGGACTCTTTTCATATGGTTCCACAGCCACAGCCAAAGGAGGAAGTTTCATCACATAAGGAGAGGAAAATGTTTACCCTCTAGTGTTCAGTAACCTCTTTTCTTACCTGAGACATCTATGAAATTTTTTTTTCTGTATACTTATGTGAGAGCTGGGAAACGGAAAAAAAAAGGGTCAACATGGTCATGATCAACAGTGTCCATAATTTTCTGAGGAAAAACTAGTCCATCTACACATATAACCAGCCTTTCCCTCCTCAAAAAGCTTCAGACTCTGTACAGCAAAGCAAGGCCAATCCAGACTGTGTGGGAAAAACGTGTGAATATCGCTGTAAGGAGAACCATTACTTTAAATGAGCATAGTTCATTTAAGAATGAAGAAATGTACAAATTCTTAAGTTCTTACATTTGGCCCAGATCATATTTCTGTGCAGCTGCTGGAGCCAAATGCTTCATTTACTCCCCAGAGACATCTAACCTCCCCCTCAAATGTTATAATGTCAGTGAAAAATTAGATTCTTCTGAAACCTGACTCCTGAGAGAAGTTATATCAGTAACTATAAAAATAGTTACATCAGTTGAAGTCCTAAGAAATGTGTTTGCTTCGGAATTTCGAAGCCAAGAGGTTTTCATACCAAATCAGGATCCTCTGGGTTCACCCCGTCCAGGCTAGCCATTTTGAGGAGAACATCAGATATTTTATGTAACTGTGGAGACAGAAAATATTGTCATCTCTTCTACACAAATATGAATCAGACTGAGATATTTTCAAGCACCCCACAGGGATCCCTGCCACTGAAAAGAACACTCAGTGTCATCTGGCACAGACATTGGAAATGTACCTCACCAAAATCACAGAATCACTCAGGTTAGAAAGGACCTCTGAGATCACCAAGCCCAAGTTCCCAGTCAGCCTTGAGCCAAGGCCAACCTTCCCAGGAGATAGCAAGCAGTGTAAGATAAGGTCTGTAAAATCAAGAAAGGTCAAAGAGAAGGAGTGAATGGATGACTGAATTTCCCCAAAAAAGAAGTAGGGACAGCAGTTGAAATTAGCAAGTGGTAAAAGACAGAAGGATGAAATTCTTCAAAACACTCATGGTCATTCTGCATAGCTCCTCACCAGCAACTGAGTGGCTCCTCAATATTTCCAGTCATTCAGAAAACTGCCACGCAAATTCATGGGAGGAGAACCAGGGGCAGACTCTGTCATAACAAACGTGTGGAGATTGGGATGTGCCTGAACCAGGAGCACCTGGTGAAAGGGACAGTGTCCAGGGAAAGCCTCAGCACATTTGTCCTCAAAATTCTTGTGCTTTGTCAGCCTCCGATACCAGTGAGGCTCTCAGCCACTGCCAGGAGACCCTGCTCTGGGCTGGCCTTTGGGCTGACCCAGAGCACCTGCTATGTCCTGCCATGCCTTTCACCACCACCTGACAGGTCCCTCTTGACAGGTTGGTCCCTCGTGGGAAAGAGGCCATGCAGCAGAGAAGCTGGAGCCTGTGTGCTGCTGTTCCTGAGCCAGGGCAGGCTCTGATCCCTGGGAGGGAGGATGTCCCTCTGCATAGGCAGCATCAGACACAGCCACTGCTTATGGCTCTGGGAAGAGCCTGCACCTGGCAGGCAAAGCACTCTGTTGCCAAGCAACAGTCTTAGATGCTCACAGTGTTCCAATGCCAAGGTGTGACTACAGCACAGCTGGCCCTGCTCATTGATGACTAAATGGGGACACACCAGCAGGTCTTTTAGCAAGGTGGCTGGAATTTATCATAGACCCTGTGTTACTTCTTCAGCACCTCGCCCATAGCCTCAATGTTAATGCCATCTGACTAGTGAGATACAAGCTAATTTGGGTGTGTCATGGTGTAATTGCTTGTGTGTACTGCAGTCTGAACTGCCATGCAGAGGTGCCTGAAGCTGCATGCTGCTTCTTGCCCAGGTATAACAGCCTTGCTGCTCTGTTTAGCCTGTTCTTTATCAGGTATCATGAAATCACAGAGAATATATGAGATTGGAAGGACCTCCAGAGGTCAACTAGTCCATCTCCCTGTTCAAAGCAGACCTAAGATCATCTTGCTTAGGGATTTGTGCTGTCAAGTACAGAACACTTCCACAGATGGGCCACAGATAGACAATCTGCTCCTGACTGGGACCATTCTCATGGTAAAATTAGTTTTCCTTATATCTAGTATGAATTCCCCTGGAAAGAGCAGATGAAACAGACTCACAGCATCCTTACCTGAGCCACTTCCACTGGACCATCAGTGCAGCTGCTCAGCCAGACTCATATTCATTTGTAGCATTCCCTGATGGCCACTACAGAGTGAAGAAACAACTTTCTCCATGGAACAGGAAGGGTATTCCATCCCAGCAACTGGAGACACCTGGTCATGTTGAGCATGTAGAGACAAGTAATAGTAATTGCATTTGGTTTATGATTTGTTTTTATATTGCGGTTGCTCTATTGTGTTTGTGTTGTGATTTCATCACATTACTGTATCACTGTTAAGTGAAAAACTTGTAAGAATAAATATCCTCAAATAAGTAAATCTGGCATAAAACATTAAACCCTCCTTGTGGAATATCTAAAAGGACAAAAGAGTACAGACTGACATATTTTCCTAGGAGGTGCTCATACATGGGTCTGTGGGGGGTTAGGCATGGTCAGAGTATGCTGCTTGTCACAAAGATAGAAAGGAAGTAGGCTCTGGAACAAATTATTTTTGCTGAAGAGCTGGTGACATAGCTGGATCTGTATAGGAGGCAAGTTCTTCTGGGAACTTAGGTCAACAGAAAAGAATATAAAGAATTAATAAGAATTTGATGAAAGCCAAGTTGGAAATTCACTTGCTGTTAGAATTCCACACTACTGTATTCTTAAGTTTGACATGTCTTAAATGATGGTCACACTGTTTATTTATCTGACTTTATGTTCCACAAACCATAAAGCAGCTGGGGAAGGCTAAAGCTCTTTTTTCTTCTGCAGACAGACTGGTAAATCTAGATCATTTCACCCTGCTCCTGCTTCCTGATATATTAACTTGCTTCCACCAGAGGAAGGAAAGGCATTTAAATTGTCCTAGCTCACCTTTGTTTTTAAGAGTAGTAGAAACATTCTCAGAAGGTGTTTTGACAGTTATTTTTGCCTCTAAGAAAAGAACATGCTCTTTCTAATTAGCCTCCAAAAGAAGGACTTCACAGTAACTCAAGATGCAATCACAGCCTGAGGTGATAAGGTGTAAACAGCCTGCAAAATCTCAGTATCTAATGGTGTTCTGCAAAAGGCAGTCAGGAAGGGTTAGAAAATGCAGGTTTCTCTCTGGATCTCAATAAGAAAGGTCCAATAACAAATGGCTTAATAAAATTGCCAGCTGGATAAGATAGAATAAAACGAGGAACAGAGATACTGAGGAATTCTTATACTCCTTCATCCCTATCTTTCATATTTTCATTTACATGTCCTATGGTAATTCTTTCTTGTGGTGTAAAAAACAGGCAGCCTGCTACCTCACATTGCAGTGCAAATGAACCTCATCTCATCTCCATCAAGCCTTATTCAGTGAGGGTCCAGCTGTGGCTGGATGGTCAGGCTGACAGAGTAGTAGTAAATGGAAGTAAATCTGGCTGGTGACAGGTCACGAGTGATGTCCCCCAGGGTTCAGTGCTGGGGCCTCTTCTCTTTAATATCTTCATTCATGATCTGGATGAGTGGATTAAGTGTTCCCTCAGCAAATTTGCAGATGATCCCAAACTAGGTGGCTGTGTGGATCTGATGGAGGGTAGGGAAGCCTGACAGTGGGACCTGGACACGTTGGACCCATGGGCCAAGGTTAATTGCATGAGGTTTAATAGGGCCAAATGCCAGGTCTGGTACCTGGATCATAACAACCCCATCGTGAGCTACAAACCTAGGGAAGTGTGGTTAGAGAGATGTAAGTTGGAAAGGGAGCAGGGGGTATTGGTTGACAGTCAACCTAATATGAGTCAGCAGTGTGTACAGGTGGCGAAGAAGGCCAATGGCATACTGGCTTGTATTAGGAACTCAGTGGCCATCAGGAACTGGGAGGTGATCATCCCTCTGTACTCAGCTCTGGTGAGGCTGTATCTTCAGTACTGTGTTCAGTTCTGGGCACTTCACTATAGGAGGGACATGGAAGTGCTGGAGTGTGTCCAGAGAAGGGCAACAAAGCTCATGAAGGGCCTGGAGCACAAGTCCTGTGAGGAGCAGATGAGGTGAGGGAGCTGGGATTGTTTAATCTGGAGAAGAGGAGGTGAAAGGGTTGTCAGGCACTGGAATGGCCCAGGACAGTGTTGGAGTCACCACCCCTTGAGGAATTTAAAAGGCATCTGGACCTGGTCCTTAAGGACATGGTTTAGTAGTTGATTATGGTGTTGGTCAAAGGTTGGACTGGATGATCTTGGATGTCTCTTCCAACTTAAACATTCTGTGATTATGTGATTGTATGAGTATATCTAACCCTTTTCAGGTTAAACTTCTGGTCCTCAGATGAACCTTAGTAAAAGCATCAGAGTAAATATCACATTAATCAAAAAACAGCATGTGCACTTTGTCATTGCTGAACCACCACTGTAATGCTGTGATGCATAGTAGCTCTCATCCAGTCCTATCCACATACTGCACAGTATGTGCTCAATTGAAACCTGGAGATGGAGATTCATGTATAGGCTTCATGTGGCAAAAAACCTGTACTGAAATGTAGATTCAAGATATGAACACTTTCATGCTGAAATAAGTCTACTTATTGACAAGGACAATTGTGGCAAAAGGTGTTCACGTGCCTATTTTATGTGTGGGAAGAATATTTGCCATTGGAGTGGTACTGCAAAGAGGACTAAAGACCTCTTACTGACATCCTTTTAGCTGTTCCTGATATCAGAGGAAGCCTGTTATGATTATGTCACCCAATTATGAAACATACTGTGTTGTGGTGCTTGCTTTCAAGGCACTGTGAAATGCTATCTATATAATAAAGAAAAGCATGGCCAGCAGGTCAAGGGAGGTGATTTTCCCCCTCTACTCTGCTCTGGTGAAACCCCACCTGGAGTACTAAATCCAGTTCTGGAGCCCCTGTTACAAGAAAGACATGGATGTGCTGGAGTGTGTCTAGAGAAGGGCCATGAAGATGATCAGAGGGCCTCAACCTCTCCTATGAGGACAGACTGAGAGAGTTGGGGTTACTCAGTCTGGAGAGGAGAAGGCTCTGAGGAGACCTTATTGTGGCCTTCCAGTACCTGAAGGGGGCTACAAGAAGGTTGGGGAGGGACTTTTTAGGATGTCAGGGAGTGATAGGACATGGGGAAATGGATTCAAACTAGAGGAGGGGAGATTTAGACTGGGTGTTAGGAAGAAGTTCTTCCCCCTGAGGGTGGTGAGACACTGTCACAGGTTGCCCAGAGAGGTGGTGGAAGCCCTGTCCCTGGAAGTTTTTAAGGCCAGGCTGGACAGTGCTCTGATCAACCAGATCTGGTGGGAGGTGTCCCTGCCCATGGCAGCAGGGTTGGAACTGGATGGTCCCATCCAACCATGAAAATTCTATGATTCTAACTAAGCCCTGGATTTTAAAACAGTAGATCTTTGAAGAGGAATTCCAGCAGCTCTTCATTTTTTTGCCAAAACATCTTTAACATAGATATAGTTCATATATTTGGTTATCTGAAATATGACTACTGCTTCCTGGACAGAGCCATGTTTTCCAATATGTGTTGCAAAGAATTTAGTGGAAGAAGGAGAAAAACATAAATGAAGGCTAGGAATGTGAAAGTAAAGAGGGATCACAGCCGTAAGACCCTATTACTGAATTTTCATACTGCCAAAAAAACCCTGGAAGGCTGCATCTCAAAGGATATTTTAGCAAATCATTTTGTGCAAAATACCTGTGTATTATGCTTTTGAACTTCTCTATTGTTTGTGGGTTGTTTTTTTGTTGTTGTTGTTTGCTTTTTAAAAAATTATTTACTCAAATAATAATTATGAAGGCAGTAGCAGCTCAGATTTCTGCTAGGAACCCTCATTAGAAGATCCATAGGTAGAGTTCTTCTAAGTGATATCTGTGTCCTGTCACACCCTGAGATATGAGTTCCCAGGGCCTAAGATTCTGCCTAAGAAGAGATGAGGAGTAAGGGTTCCAAAACAACATTGCATCTACTTTCTCACACACTGTGGATTTCCCTTGAGTTCCAGTCCCAGAGCCTCTGTCTTCACAGGAAAGAGACAACTGGCAGCTTCCAACTGACCACTGTCAGCTGGCTGTCAGGCACTTCACTTCTAAACTGGCAATGCAACACTGGGACAACTGTCTGATGGTTGGCAGATGGTGCTCATTCAGCACCATGAACACAGCTGCCTTCAACACCACTAATAGGCAGCTCTGCTCACAGTGCTCTGACTTTTCAAAGGAAACTGTGTATATATTGGGGAGTTCAAGTGTATGAATCACACAACTTGCAACAGGAAAAATTAGTTATGAGATAAAGGCAACTCAACTAAATGTGACATATTTTCTAAAACTATTTTTAAATCAACTTCTAAAAAAATTAAAATAATTATTAAAAGTGATGTTCAAGAGTATGACCTATCCTCCCCCTTCATTCTGCCCTGGTGAAGCCCCATTTGGAATACCGCATCCAGTTTTGGGCACCCCAGTTCATGAAGGACAGGAAAGTGTTGGAGAGAGTCCAGCTCAAAGCCACTAAGATGATTAGGGAACATCGACTACACATGAACAGGCAGAGGGAACTGAGTTTGTTCTGGCTGGTGTAGAGGAGACCGTGGGAGCATCTCATCAATGCTTATAAATACCTACAGGGTGTGTTTCAGAGGAATAGAACCAGTGGTGTTCAGTGAGAGGACAAGGGCAGTGGCCACAAACAGGAACACAGGAGGTTCAAACGAAACACAAGGAACACAAGGAACTCCTTCACTGAAATGGTAACAGATCACTTGAACAGGCTGCTCAGAGGGGTTGTGGAATCTCCCCCTCTGGAGGTATTCAATACACATCAGGTTACCGTCCTGTACAATTTACTCTAGGGGAATCTGCTCTGGAAGTAGGGTTGGACTAGATGATCTCCAGAGGTCCCTTCCAACCCCTAATGTTCTGTGAAATAAGATGTTCATAATATGTTTGATTGAGTTGCCTTTATCTCATAATTAATTACTTTTTTCTTTCTCATGTTTGACTGAGTTGTCTTTTCCTCATCATTAATTTTTTATGTTACAAGTTGTGTGATTCATACACTTCCCTGTACATATACAGCTACCTTGTAAAAATCAGCATGCTGTGAGCAGATCTGCCTTCTCCCAGAGGTTCTGTTCATGATTATGAATGACCATGACCCAGGAGTCTACTGCCAGTTGTCCCAGTGGTGAGCTGGTGATGTACTAGTACCTGGCAGTCAGTTAGTGGGCAGCCAGTTGTCCTTGACCCATTTGTACAGACTGCTCAGTAGTACCAGCTGCTGGCAGGTTCTCTCCTTATTGCCTTGCTCCCACTTCTATCATTGTGACTTTACCCTGATATGCCTTGGCAAATTCATAACGTAAGAAAAATGCTCCTTATGATGGCATGAGTTTCTTTAAGATTATTGTTCTCCTCATCAGAGTTCTTCAAGTCATTTTATGTCTTTTGCTGCACCCAAAAGCAGTAGAAAAACATTAGTCTTAATAAGAGTTAAAAAATTAGTCCTCCCCTTATGCTGTTTATGAAAAGACATCACCCATACATTTCCCATTGCAAGCCTGCACTAGAGATGGTATAATGTGTTTTACAATCTCCAGGTATAAAACATTCTCATACAATGAAAATATCAGCCAAATTCCACTGTCCAGAGAGACCACAATGGACTGGGAAAGGAAGAAATAATAGAGGAAAAAGGAACTAACGTTGAGTACTTTGCAAACTGGCTACAGTAATGTGTAACTGTCAAGAAAATGGAGAATCCAAGCAAAACAGTTTTCTGTTCATCAAGCTGATGGAGATAGACAAGGGACATGACCCAAAGCCAAGTAAGTTGGCAGCATCAGTTACAGTGGAAGTTTCTGTTTTTCTGTGGTGGAAATACAGATGCCAGCCAGTCAAGAAAAAATTTTGCCTGGGCAACAACTAATATTACCCACTCAGTAATACTAGGAGCTGAGAAGCTTGAGACCACATAAGTGAAGGGCAGAAACAGAATTTAGAGTCTAGGACAAAGAACTCAAGAGAAACTCTAGGAGTCTAGCAATAATATCAGACATGTGGAAAGTGAAAAACACCTAAATACATTAACCAAAGAGAGTTTCAAATAAGCTAGAGCCCAAATACCAAAGTAACTCAGAGTGAATTTTGCCTTTACAAAACACATTACTGTGGAGGTACCAGAGTCCTGCATAAGACTCTGGATGACATTAACTTCCACATATTTCTTTCAGGTATTACAATAATTCTGACTGTTCTGCCTTTGACTGTCTAGCATGCTACTTAAAAATCAGTGGGAAATACTGAGTGAGGATAGTAGCATAAAGGTTAAATTGCTTATGAGTAAATGTTCTTTTCAAAATAGTGTGTTCATATCAGTTATTCCCACTTGAAATGTGAAAGTCACCTTGACAGCATGAACAAGGGGAGAAAATTTCTCTCATGACTCTTTGAAGGGGCAGGCCATAAACTGAAGATTTTGAGTTATTTCAACTTTATTTTATCTTAACTGCTGTGATTACCTGTCTGTCCTTTCTGTCTCTTCTCAGCATGGGGGAAGGGATGTTATATTTTTGGAGATGGCAGAAGTTAAGACAGCTGCCTGATCTTCATCTCAAGAAGGATCTATTTTCAGCATACACAAATGGCCCCCACGCTCTAGGGAATGTCAGCACTCCGGTGCCTTTCTGACACTGTACTGATGTGCAGGAAATTCTATATCCAGAGATGGCGTTCAGTCGACCACTTCTTTTTGTCTGTGCTGTGTTTTACTTCTAGTGCAAGTGAAGACTCACCTTGCATAGATAGAAACAGAAAGGGCAGGAAGTCAGTTACTTGGTTTTCCTTCTGCATCTAAACATTGTTGGCTGTGTCTGCGTTGTCTAGAAGATTCTTGATTAGATATGTCATGTAGATTCACAGACTGAGCTGTGGATATTGGAGTCTAGGAATACTTCTTACATTTTGGTTTGAGTTTGGGGGGGGTTGAGTGTTTATTTTGTTGTTTTTTTGAGTTTTGTTTCTTTTCTTCTTTCTACAGTTCAGTTGTGCACTCCAAGAAAAAATCCTTCATTTTTACTGGGTGTACCTTACGTATTTTTGCATATTCACCTTTGCATTCCTGTCATTTTTTTTTTTTTTTTTTTTTTTTTTTTTTTTTTTGAGACACAGATGTAATCAGCTACACCCATTCAAATGAGGAAAGGTCCTGTCCTACGCGGTATCCTGTATGTGCAGGTTGATCCTGCTCCCTGATAACTCTCCCTTTTTTTTCGGTTGTTGTTTGTACTACACACATAAGTTTTTAAGTGAAGTAATCACCCTGGCTCCCCTGCCAAGCTGCAACTGCACGAACAGTTTTACAGCATAGCACAGTAATGCTCCTGGTTTTATATTCTATTAATGCTTTGCGTGCAGCCAAGCTCTGACTTTTTTTTTTGCTTTTTTGAGTCTGAGACTTTTGAGTATACCAGGACCCTGAACAGATCAAAATTTTGCAGATGATCTGCACAAATCACTTTTGTAAAGTGATTAAATCAACAGTATTACAGGCTTATTGTAGCCCCAGACCTGAGCCTTCTATGATGGACAGTTAGAACACGAAAGAAACAGATGGATCAAAAGCACAGATGTTTTATCAATAGATCTCCTGTATACTTTACGTCCTTGCAGGCTGCTTTTCCCATTTCATCATCATCATGGCTTGGCTTCATGAGCAAAGATTTAAGAATCTACGCTTAATTCCCGTTATTAATCTACATAATTAATCTAATCCCGTATTAATCCCATAATTAATCTATGCTTAATTCCGGTTAAGCCCTAACCCACGCTTGCTGCAAGTGTGCTGATGGCTGAAAAGGCCAATGCGGGACAGGCAGTGCGGTTGCAAAAGGCACAGCAGAAAGCCTCCTGTGAGGGGACAGCCAAGACACGGTTCTTTCTGCATTGTCTTTTCTCCTCGAGACTGATTGCCCATATGTTCTCAAAGGAGGCAGCAGCATTATGGATGGTGTGTCTGTCTCCATGTCTCCCAATTGGAGGCCAGAGTGGACCACTGATGGCAGTCAATATGGCCAAAGCTGAGGGATTGTTTCAGGGAGTCCTGGTATCTCCTCTTTGGGGCTCCTCTGTTGCGGCAGCCGGTGGGAAGTTCACCATAGAGCACAATCTTAGGGAGGTGGTGTGGCCTCAATACTGGAGACGTGCCCTGCCCAGTGCATCTGCGTCCTCAGTAGTGTGGCCTCAATACTGGTGAACCCTGCCTGTTCAAGAACAGGAACATTGGTCACGTGGTCAGTCCAGTGGATGTTCAGGATTGTACGGAGGCAGCACTGATGGAAGTGTTCAAGGAGTCGCAGGTGGTGGCAGTAGATGACCCATGATTCAGGCCCATATAAAAGGGTAGACAGTAAAATGGCTCTGTAGACACCAATCTTTGTACTTTTCTTCAGGTGTTTATTGCTCCAGAGTCTTTTATGAAGTCTTCCAAACACTCTGTATGCCTTTGCTAATCTGTTGTCTATCTCTTTGTCGATCTTGGCATCCGAGGAAATAATGCATCCCAGAGAGCTGAACTGCTGGACTGACTTAAGCTCTGATTCACCTATGGTGATGTGGGGATGAAGGAAGTTTTCCTGTGGTGCAGGCTGGTAGAGAACTTCTGTCTTCTTCAAGCTGACTTCCAGCCCAAAAAGGCGTGCAGCCTCTGCAAAGCAGAATGTTACGTGCTGCAGAGCTGCTTCTGTGTGAGCAATGAGGGCGGCATCGTCAGCAAAAAGCAACTCTGGGACATGGTGATTTAGAGTCTTGGTGTGGGCCTTCAGCCACCTTAGGTTGAATAGGGGCTCCCATTGGTCCTAACGCCATTTTCTTCATCGATGTCTGCTGTGGCCCTTAGGAACATCATGCTGAAGAAGATTGTGAACAGAGTGGGTGTGAGAATGCAGCCTTATTTCACACCAATGATTATTGTGAAGGACTCAGAGAGTGCAACACCGTATCTGACTTGACCCCGCTGATCCTTATGTAGCAGGATGATCATTTTGAGGAGCATGGGGGGACATCCTAATCGTTCCAATATTTGCTACAGGCCCTTTCTAATCACATTGTCAAAAGCTTCAGTGAGGTCAATGAATGTCACATAAAGACCTTTGTTCTGTTCCCTGCGTTTCTCTTGCAGTTGTCTGACAACAAATACCATGTCTGTGGTACTCCTATTGGCTCTGAAACTACATTGGCTTTCAGGTAGAACTTCCTCTGCTATAGCAGGTACTAATCTATTCAAAGGTATTCTTGCAAGGATTTTTTTCAAGCAATGGAGAGCAGAATTATACCTCAGTAGCTGGAGCAGTTTGACTTTTCTCCTTTCTTCTTGTACAGGGTGATGATGACTGTATCACAGAGATCTGGTGGCAGTATACCTTGTTCCCAACAACTGACAAGGAGCTTGTGAAATTTAGCATGGAGTGCTTGGCCTCCATGTTTCCATACTTCAGATGGGATTCCATCAACCCCAGCTGCCTTGCCAGTTTTCAGCTGCTGTACAGTCTTAAGTGTCTCCCCAAAAGTAGGGGATATGTCCAACTAGGCTTTTACTGGTTATTGTGTAATGTGATGAATTTCTGAGCCTTGCACTACACGTTTGGCACTGAAGAGAGTCTGAAAATGTTCAGACCATTGGTTCAGGATGGAGGTTTTATCTGTGAGAAGCATTTGGCCATCTGCGCTGAGTAGGGTGCTTTGGACCTGGTGTGTGGGTCCATACATTGCTTTTAGTGCTTCATAGAGCCCTCTGTGGTCACCCATAACTGCACATAGTTCAGTCTTTTCTGCTAGGTTGATCCACGACTTGTTCTGGATGTCTCGAAGTTTCTGTTGGAGCTCACTGCATGCAAGAGGAAAAGGTGCTTTTCTTACATGGCAAGATGGCTGAGCAAGGTGTGCTTGGTGAGTGGTTCTCTTCTTTGTCAACAATTATTGGATCTCTTGGTTGTTTTCATCAAACCAATCTTTGTTTTTCTTTCAGGAGAACCCTAGGGATTCAGAGAACTGCAGGATGCTATTTTTAATGTGTTGCGAAAGCGCTTCAGGAGAGGGATCTATGGGATGATCTAAAAGTCTAGCTTGAAGGTTTGTCTGGAAACTGTTTCTCACTGTATCTTTTTGAAGATTGTTAACTTTGAGCCTCCTCCTTGGGATGCCACCCCTCTTAGGTTTGAGCTTAAAGCAGAGGGTAAGTTTGCATTGCACAAGGCAGTGGTCGTATGACATTCTGCACAAGGCATCGCTTGGCCATGACAGACATCGCCAACATTTCTCTGGTGTACTAAGACATAGTCAATGAGGTGCCAGTGCTTGGATTGAGGATGCATCCAGATTGTCTTCAGGCTGTCTTTCTGTTGGAATTTAGTGTTGGTGATGCTGAGCTGCTGCTCAGCACAAAACTCTAGCAGGAGACATCCATTGTCAATACAGTTTCCAACACCATGCTTGCCCAGTACTCCTTTCCAGGCTTCATAGTTCTTTCCTACTTAGGCACTGAAGTCACCAAGGATTATGAACTTATCATCTGCAGGAACCTTTTGGGTGAAGTGGCAGAGGTCCATGTAGAATTTGAACTTTTTTGCGTGGTCAGCTTGGAGGGTTGGGGCATATATACTGAAGAGAAAAACATTTTGCTTGTTGTGTAGTGGGAGGCATAAGGAAATAATGCAATCGGAATGACCCATCAGCAAATTTTCAAGTTTGGAGGCGATGGAGTTTTTAATCATGAATCCAGCTCCTTAGAGGTGTCTTTCAGTTTTTGGTTTGCCTGACCAATAGAGTGTGTAGCCATTACCATGTTCTTTAACACTGCCTTCCTCATGAAGACAAACTTCAATGAGAGCAGCAATGTCGATGTTAAGTTGTGACAGTTTGTAAGCAATTAGAGCAGAACGACTCTCAGTATTCCCGCTGTCTGCTGTATCAAACATGGTTCTGATGTTCCAACATGAGAATGTCAATCTGAACACACCCTTAGAGGTAGGTGTATGCCTTTGTCTCTTTGTCTTTGTTCAGCCACATCAGAAGATGCCCGTTGACCACTGCTAGCCAACCAGGTAGAGGGTGGAGATGAACTTTGGTTAAGCCACCTTTTCTAGCCCCCTATCCATGTGGAGCAGGCAGTGCTCTTCTTGAAAAAGGCTGCTTGGCCACTCAGGATGCTGCTGAACAAGACTCATCACCTGGGTCAGTCTCGAGGGACCAAAGTCCTGAGCTGCCTGCATGCAGGGTTGGGTCTGCGGCTTCCAGTGCACCTTTCCCCTGCCATTTTGTCCCTCTCCTGTCACTGCAGGGGCTTTACAAGTGTAGGTATACCCTTCAAGCCAGCGCAGTGGCTTTTTTAGGTGAGGCTCAGCATGTGAAGAATTGGCCCCACCCTTTACTCCTAAGGTTCATCTGCCAGGGCCCAGCAAGCTTGGATGGTGACAGCAAAGTCCTCAGGACACAGGTTTAGTTAAAGTATCCTTCTCTTAGATGGATGGCCTTACAGGGCTAAACGAGCTCCATCTTCCTAGGTTTGGAGTTAAGAGTTGTCCTTCTCCTAGGATGGTTGCCTGAAGGTTAGTAAGCCCATCCTGCCCATGGACACACTTTGTCTGGCCCTTCAGTTGTGACCTGTCTGGCATTGGAGATCCTACTGCAGGCAAGGGCCCTCACAAGGGCAAGCAAGCTCCTCCCCCATGACAAGAGGGTACCCATAGAGGGTTCTCCCATATAGTAACTTTTAGATTTGCTGTGAACTCTGTAATCTGCTGAGAACAGGTCTTCTCTGTGAGAACATGGGGAAAAGTACATCCAGAGTCAACACTCATTTTGTATACTGTGAAAGCTTACAACCTTGATAGAAGGAATCCCAGAGAAAGCGGGAATATAAAAGTATTTGGGAAGTTTCTTCAGCAAGGACTACCTGTGGTCATGCTGTGGAAGGGATAACAGAGGAAGCTGTAGAGCTGCTAAAGAGAAACTTTTAAAGAGGACTATTCATGGAGAGGTGCAGTTAATAGGATGGTCATCAGTGTGGATCTGCTGCAAGGGACAGTGAGCAAAGGATACTGACCTCTAAATGGCTCACACATCAAATGGCTCCAGGAAATGCAGCACTAGGTAATAACCAGAGCCTCAAGAGAAGTAGGACACCAGTGAGTAATTGTGCCCTTTCACATATTACTCTGTTTTCCTATCATATTTCCAATAATGCAGTCTTTAATTAAGTTTGTTTGTTGATACACTAGCAATAGAAAAGGGAAGGTTCTCAAGTCATCTGACCAGACTTTCTTAGGCTTCTTAGGTGGAGCTTCGAGCTGGTGTTTTAATGAAGTCTCAGAGATTGAAGCTCATTTTTTTCACCAGTCAAGTAACAAGGATAGGGTTATCCCTGCTCTCATCTATCCCCGGAGTTGTAGCTGAAAAAGAAAGTTTAAGTAAAGCCATGTTCTAGCAATTCTTACGACCAAGGTATATACTGTTTTGCCTGCCTACCTCCAACAAGCAGGAAGTCAGGAATTACCTTGCCTAAAATAAAAAGTACTGGAGTTCTTCAGTTAAAGATTGAAAAAATGTAGAAATGGGTGTAATTAGGGGTGAAGTCCTGCTGTTCTCTTCTCTAAAATGTTGTCCAGCTCACAAACCAGTTTTTTAGAAGAGATTAGGTACTTCATTGAAGTGCACCAATCATAACAAGGTAAAAGAACAGTTCCAAAAGAACTGTTCCAAAACTAATGCTTACTCTGTAGTACATACAGTAACTACGCACCTAAGTTTTGCTAAGGTTTTGCTAAGGTTTGCAGAAATTCAGCCCATCTGACAGAATATGTAGAGAAATACAGACAGCTGCAGACTGCTGAAAACTTAAAAACACTAGATGGGGTCTTCCTTTGGTAGAATACTGGTTAGTATGGCTATAAGACATGTAGAGAGAAATGTAAATTATGGAGGTGTATGTAGGAAAGACATAAGAATAAGGAAAGCACATAGCTGAATTTTCTGAATTTCTGTAATAGTTGAGTCCCAATAAAAGTCAGTGACTGATTCAAGCAGTCAGTGCTGCTGGGAATATAAGAATGGGTTAAAAGAACTAAAAAAGAGGTCACAAACAAACAAAGGAAAAATACCAGAAGCAGAGGTCTGTGTCCTATCTTCACACAGGAAAGCCCTGTAACAGACATGGAGAATGCTGTCCCTTCCACACACACACAGCACTTCCAGCTCTGGGAAGCAGCTAGGGATCCAGGAGGTCCAACAAAGTCTTGGAACTTGGAACTTTTTCCAAGTGTCACTGGAAAAATATATCAGTACACAGGATTGATGGTCATGTCTCCACATGCTACAGAGGGCCTCATCCACACTGCAACATCCAATGTCTCAGTTCCTCATTCCTCTCCCCTTAGAACTGCCCGGAGGTGTAAAATGACCACCAACATTTCTCACCATTCTCTGTACCCTTGTTATCTGGTTTTGTTGTACATCACCTGGATTTCTGAATTTACTTGTCAGTCCATAATTCTGTGGACGTTCTAATAAATTAATCAACCTCATCAGTCTGTGGACATGCAGACATGCCTGTCTTGAGCGTGTCAAGTCTGTGAAGTCCATGATTGTGAAAAAGTAGGATCACATAGTGGAGTAACAGGGAATATCTGGCCTTAAAAAAAGGAAACTCACAGATTCCTGTCCTTTGTATGTTGGACTAGGGCTATATAAGCACACCTTCAGTCTTCCCTCCCTCAGAGCCACCATTAAAAAAGAGATGTCCATACTACATAACACATCATCAGAGTAATTTGCTTAATGCATAAAATGAATGAGAAGTACCATATTCTCATACTTCAATTGATGCTTTACATCTGTGAAAGCAATTCTTCAACAAAGCAGTAAAAATGGCCTCAGGAGGTTTTCTTGCATACTCCTGGAGGGTAGAAGCACACAGCTTCACTTTATTTCCCCACTTCAAACACAAAAGTAGCATGGCAAGGATCTCTGACTTGTCTGTGGAATTCTGTGCAGTTGTAGGAAAGGTCATGGCATTTCTATTTACTGCACCTGACCAGTTTTCAGTTTGCAAACTGTTTATATTGGGATGACTTGTCAAATTAAAATCAAAATCTCACATTTGTCAATGTCTGTCTAAATTCTGAAGAACTCCAACGTTCCCTGCAATTGAGCATGCATTGTTTCCTTAGGATTTTCCAGCCTTAGTTTTGAATATCCTGACTCCTGCATCTTATACTTAGAAACTAGAAAGAATGGGATGTGATGGTCAGGGGCAGCTCTGGCTGCAGTGACCTTGAGATGCTGGAGTTCAGGAACATGGGAAGAGAAAAAAAAAAAAAATCCAGGATCACAACCCTGACCTTCAGAAAAGCAGGGTTTCACCTGTTTGTAGACCTACTCGGAAAAATTCCACAGGAAACTATTCTGGAAATAAGGGCCCAGGAGAGCTGGATTTTCAAACACCACCCCTTCCAGGTTCATTCTGACTTACAGAGAGTTTGTAAAAGTGCTAGCAGCATGGATGAGCAAGGAAATCCTGACTATAATCAAACTGAGAAGAGAAGGCATACAAGAGATGGAAGCAAGGTCATGTGTGCCAGGAGGAATATAAAGGCAGTGTATGATAGCAGAAACGGGGTTGGGAAAGATAAAGCCCATGTTGAGTTGAATTTGGCGAAAGGGATGTGAAGAGCAAGAAGGGCTTCTGCATGTATACCAGCAGCAAAAAGATTACTCAGGAAAAAGTGGGTCTGGTGATAAATATGGCAGACTACATGGTGAGAGAGGACATAGACAAGTACTAGTTTGAATCCATTCCCCATGTCCTATCACTCCCTGACATCCTAAAAAGTCCCTCCCCAACCTTCTTGTAGCCCCCTTCAGGTACTGGAAGGCCACAATAAGGTCTCCTCAGAGCCTTCTCCTCTCCAGACTGAGTAACCCCAACTCTCTCAGTCTGTCCTCATAGGAGAGGTGCTCCAGCCCTCTGATCATCCTCATGGCCCTTCTCTGGACACACTCCAGCAGATCCATGTCCCTCCTGTAAAAGGGGCTCCAGAACTGGATGTAGTACTTCAGGTGGGGTTTCACCAGAGCGCAGTAGAGGGGAAGAAACACCTCCCTTGACCTGCTGGCCATGCTTCTCTTGATGCAGCCAAGGATACGATTGGCTTTTTGGGCTCCAAGTGCACACTGATGGCTCATGTTGAACTTCTCATCCACCAGCACCCCCAAGTCCTTTTCCCCAGGGCTGCTCTCAAGCCAGGCACTGCTCAGCCTATATCAGTGCTTGGGATTGCCTCAACACAGATGCAAGACCTTGCACTTGGTCTTGTTGAACATCATGAGGTTGGCATGGGCCAACCTCTGCAGCCTGTCATGGTCCCTCTGGGTGTCATCTCTTCCCTCCAGCATGTCAGCTGCACCACACAGTTTGGGGTCATCAGTGACCTTGCTGAGGGTGCACTCAATGCTACCTTCCATGTCACTGACAAACACGTTAAACAGGACTGGTCCCAACACTGATCCTTGAGAGACCCCACATGTCACTGGCCTCCACTTGGACATGGACCTGTTGATAGCCACTCTTTGGGTGTGGCTGTCAAGCCAGTTCTTAATCCACTGATAGGTCTGTCTATCAAACCCATATTTTACCAGCTTGGAGACCAGGATGTCATGTGGGACTGTGTTGAAGGCTTTGCTCAGGTCCAGTTAAATGATACCAGTTACTCTTCCCTTGTCTATTGGTGTTGTGACCTTTTCATAGAAGGTTGTATCCCATCAGGTACAATGGACTTGTACACTTTCAGGTTCTTCATGCATTTTGCACAAGTCTACTTTTCCAGCCCTCTGGATGGAATCCCTTTCCTTCATTGTGTTGACTTTCGCATACAGTTTGGTGTCATCAGCAATCTTGCTGAGGGCACACTTGATTACACTGTCAATGTAGGTGACAAAGATGTTAAATAGCACTGGTCCAAGTACCAACCCTCAAGGAACAAGAGAGTCATCCCACCACAGTCCAATAACAATTCAACTTTGAGACTGTATTATGGTTCTGGCCAGTTTTGACAGATTGTACAAATGCTTGAGTTATGTTCAGAATTGCTATAACATTTGTTCATTCTCTGCTGCACCCTTATGTTGCTGGATGTAGAAAAAACATCAATGAACCCCTGAAATAAGGAAGATGCTTGCATTTGAAAAAAATTAAAAAGTTCAGGGAGTTCTGAGAGTTTTGCCTTTCCATTTCACCAACTGAGTGTAGGTCAGTGGCCTTGTTTAGGAAAGCCTTTATCTGACCATACTTCTATAAGAGTCTCCTCAGGAAGAGGAAATTAAGTATTGAAAGCCAGAGAAGTGTTTCTTGGCAGACACTAAAGATGCCTTCTGTGTCTGTTTTCCTTTCCTGTGTTCTGACCTGGTGTTAATACCCCAAGCAGAATCAGTCTCACCCGGTAGATTCACCCAGTGAATCATCCTGTGCAAGGGAGGAACAGTTCACCTACTGTTTTTTATCCCCTCAGCAGGCTGAGGGTTGGGATACAAGTAGGAGAAGCACCTTATCTCTTTTACAGAAGGAGATGCAAGGCAATCTACAGGAGCTCAGGATCCCAGGATGGCTTTGGGACCTTTTGATATATATTGATATATATTCCCACATATACTCACTGTGGGAATATACGTGTGAGGTGCTATTTCCTGAATGAGGCAGATGAAAGCCATCTTTGGTAGTCCTTTCTTACCAGTTTTCTATCCAGGGAAGTTAAAGATCAAGGGAACAGAAAAGCAAGTCGTCTGTCAATTCATCTCAAATCTGTTGCCTTCCCAGTTGATTCCCATTGCCCTACGAGGTGAAACAAAATACAAGCTGTCAAACTGACAGAGAATGATATACCACAAGTGTGATCTTTGAACCAGTGTACTGGAATCTAAGTCATGCTCTTTAATTAACATGTGCAGAGGACCCAAGAAGGAAGGTGAAACTATAAAGATTCATTCTGCAGCTAATACTAAATACATAAACACGATAATGATTGTACAAGCAATCATATCATAGAGATCATAGAGAGCCTTAATCAGGATTAACAGGAGATATTTCAGCTGCAAAGCTTTCATTTCCTGCACAACTTGGAACTCACTATGTCAACAGTCAGAGACAAGTTTATCAATAAACTACAGATCCAGTTTGGGGTTATTGTCATGTATCATATAAAGACAAGTCATCTGTTCTTTGTTAAACAGTTATACACTGCTTTAGAAGTAAAGGGAGGACTATATCCTTTCTTTCTCTATATCCTATTTTGCATGCTAGAGGATAAGACTTTTCCATTTTCTTCAATGAAATTTCTACAAGTACTGTTTTTCTACAAGTGTTATTTTTTTCAAACAAACACTGAAACCTCTGTATTTATTGTTCAGAAAGACATTGTCAGCTTCATAAATACTTGACCTCAGATGTTTTGGTTGTACACCTGTATGGATCTTTTCTATGGAAACACACAAGCATTCTTTAGGGCAGTGAGCTGAGAAGACAAGTCATCATCTCTGACCCTTCTTACAGTGTTTTACTTCCCAAACATCTTAGGGAGACTGTGACCTTTCAGAATATGGTACAGAATCACAGCACCTCAACCTAGATCCATGGAGAACTTCAAACAGAAAATCACACCTAACTTTTGGCAAAGGAAATGACACCTCATGAATTTCAAACTTTTCTTATACAGAGCAGGTAGAGTGTTCTACTTGTGTCTTTTCCCTACATCCTTCTTAAAAGACGATATATAAATTTTCTGCTACCTGATGCCTATAAGTACCAGCAGAGGATATGACCACACCACATCCCCTGAATTGGCCATATCATTAAATTTTACTGTGAATGGTCAAAGCCATGCAAGTAGGGGTTTTTTTCCACAGTTGCTTAGTACATCTTTTCTCAGTTTTACCTGATGTTCACTGCCACTGATAATTATCATGCATAGTTTAAAAGCCACCTGCACAATTTACTCACTTGAGACATGATATGTTATCATTGATGTATGGGAACAGGTCAAGTACTTCTTCCTCGGTGTAAACAGCATCCAAAACCTTTGCACATTTTGCTTAAACTAATAATTCTTTTTAGTTTTCTTTAGAAATGAAAAGGCATTTTAATATTAAGGAAAAAACAGTCATTTTTTATAGAAATTTTTATTTTTAGGGTGAGGTTTCAGTTACTATTTTCTGTTGAAAATATTCTGTTTCTGGCAGAATAAATCTACCCAGAATACCTAGGTTTATGTCCACTAGATTAATGTAGGGGGGCGTGCAAGTCTTGCCTACACCCACAGGTTAGACATATCAAGACCCAGAGCCTTCCAGGATTTCTCTAGATTTCTGTGGAGTTTGTGTTTGTTCTTGGGAAGGCTGGAGGAGCTGCATTTGTGATCTAAACCCTGTTCTTGCATTTGGTAACTATAGCCACTGTCCAAGGTCTCTACAACAGCAGCAAATCTCAGTTAGAACTAACATGTAACCTAAAAGGGGAAGGACACAAAATGACAGTAATCCCTGCTAATCTGACTTTATGGAATATTCTGCTAGATACATCTGAGCAAACAAGAACATAAGGAGAAGAGCAAAACAGTATCTTTAAAATCCAATTTTCAAATTGTAGCCAATTGGCAATATTTCAGAAGACGGTAAAGATGTAATTAAATGTTCGAACAGTCTTCTCCGATATTTTGAAAGTAGCCAGCAGCTAAGGAGTTGTAAATAGGTGCAGTAACACAAGAAAGATATAATTATCTGAATTTTTGGAATTTGGACTATGCTAGATTCCTCCTTTTAATCTCCATAATATTTCAGAATAGAATCTTCTTAAAACTCTTTGTAATAGTAATCCTTCTCACTGCTGTTGAGTTCAGAGACACACAAACCTTCCACTTCAATCAGGAATTCAGGTTCAAGCAAAGTCAACAATTCCGAGTCCCAGAGTCATGCTCTATTTGCTGGACAGTACTTCCTCCTTTCAGATTCCTAGTAAAAATATTTATAGTATATTTATTCACATAGCTACGAATACTTCATATATTTCTAAATATATCCACGAACACGAATGAGAATCATGCACTCAGTCAGGTTTGCCAAACAATGCTTTGCCAAAAATTTTTTGACCTAAGAAAGAGGAGAAGGGAGTTCTATGTGCAGACCAGAACCTATAAAAGTGCTGGTAGGACAAGTATGTTCTGTCTCCACGGAAAGGTTCAAGGTAAAAGTATGGAGATCTGGGTACTGGCAGAATCACACTGCATTTCTACTGCCTGTGGACCTGCTCTCCCTAAAGGAAAAAGGGTTGTCTGTATAAATAGAGATTTTCTTTCTGCTTTCAAATCACTGGCATGTTTTTCCTCCTCAGATCTGTGTAAAAATAAGAAGCATTTTGTCATTTTTTGTGCAAAAATAAGAAGCGTGTTGTTATTTTTGTTTTTCAGTATTGTTCAGCTTCCAGCCTGATAGACAGCTGGCATCACAAGAGGTAAGATTTTGATTTACCTATCCCATAGCAATAGATTCTCCAGAATTTTTTTATTGTACCCATATGGGCACTTCCCATATCCTTTTAAATCTGTGCATACTAATGCAGTGCAATTCCATATGACAACTGAATCTAAACAAGTAAATTTCCTTATGTAGCTGGTTTGGACATATTTTTTTGTTATCTTCTGGAAAATAGGTGACCTCTTACTACACAAGCCTGTTAACGAGAGGTTGCCTGTAAACAGAAATCCAGGTAGAGAAGGTGAATGAACAAAATATATATAGTTAAGATTTTGTCAAATCTTTCTCGGAGTTTTATATTGAAAAATTTTCCCCTTTTGATACAAGTTAATCTTAAAGGATCATCTTGAACTGGAAAATGCAGAACAGATGAAGCAGCTAAAATTCTGATTTCTAACTGATGCAAAAGTTTTGTGTAGACAATTCACACCTGTACTTCTGCTTACTCCACATCTTACATGGTCTAAGGTGAGCAGGAAAGAAAGCACATAAGTAGGATTTGTTAATTTCATTGAGATTACTTCCCTTGGTATCTTTGCTGCTTTATGTAGAAAATTTTCAATTGTGTAGATCAAGTAAATTTTCCTGTATATCCTACTGAAACATTACTGGATCTAAGGAACAAAACATGTACACGGGAATAAGGGAAAGTTAAAATAATCTAAATCAAAGACACTTATTTCCTTTAGGATCTAAATAAAGAAAACCTAGGGTGAAAAGCTTGTAAGAAAGTTAGGGAGACTTTAAGAATAGGTAGAGCACAACACTAGAGAGTCAGCTGTGTGATACAGAAATGTTACTTCCTTCACTCAGCACTGTTTATGTCTCTCCACCTCAGACCTGTGCAGTGCTGCACTCAATAAACTGCAGCCATGGCAACAGATGCGGATATGGCCGTCTTTGGGGAGGCAGCTCCCTATCTCCGAAAGTCAGAAAAGGAGAGAATCGAGGCCCAGAACAAGCCTTTTGATGCAAAGTCATCAGTCTTTGTGGTGCATCCTAAGGAATCCTATGTGAAAAGCACAATCCAGAGCAGGGAATCTGGAAAGGTCACTGTCAAGACTGAAGCTGGAGAGGTAGGTAAAATGGAAGATTTACAAACAGCATTAAATTCTTACTCTGAGATCTTAGCTGACATGCATATACCTTTCTTTCTTATGGCAGACCCTAACCGTGAAGGAAGATCAAATCTTCTCCATGAACCCTCCCAAGTATGATAAAATCGAGGACATGGCCATGATGACCCACCTCCATGAACCCGCTGTGCTGTACAACCTCAAAGAGCGTTATGCAGCCTGGATGATCTACGTAAGTACCAGCCACAGTCTCCCTTTGGGCAGCTAGGAGGAACTGCTCTGCCAGGCTAAGTGGAGCCAACGGGCTGTCTCCTTTCCTCACAGACCTACTCGGGTCTCTTCTGTGTCACTGTCAACCCCTACAAGTGGCTGCCGGTGTACAACCCGGAGGTGGTGTTGGCCTACCGAGGCAAGAAGCGCCAGGAGGCCCCTCCACACATCTTCTCCATCTCTGACAATGCCTATCAGTTCATGCTGACTGGTGAGTGGGTCTCAGAGAAATTCCATTAAAAAACATTTTTAAAGTAATCACAAAAGTAAAAGTAATCAGAGATGCCCTGATAAAAATTCTGATATTTCTTAAAACATAGTTAGATGTTCATTTTGGTCATACCATTGAACACCACTAATTTAAGCAGGATTTTTTCACATCAGTATTTTTAAAAAGGAAGGAAAGTACCAGGTATAGTTAGTCAGTAAGGACTATCATTGTATTTGTGAAGAAATAGTGAGAGTGAAAGTGGTTTGAGGTTGGTATGTGATGAGAGAATTCAGTCTAATACTGTGAATTTAATTCATCAAAGGGCTAAAGGAAACCTCAATATTGCAAATGTTTGGATTTTAAAAAGAATTAAATAGGACTTCTGCAGTAGAGAAGATACGTATTGCCCTTCAAGGCTTTTCAATAGAATCATAGAATGATTTGGGCTGGAAGGGATCTTGAAAAATAATGTAGCCCTTCCCTCCAGCACTGGGAGAGATATCTTCCACTAGAACAAGTTGCTAAAAGCTCTGTCCAACCTTTCCTGGAGCTCTTCTTATGATGGGACATATGCAACTTCTCTGAGCAATGTCTTCCTTTGGCTCACTGCTCTCAGAATAAAAAAGATTTCTTCTTTATATCCAATCTAAATCTCTTGCTCCTTGTCCTGTTACTAGAGTCTCTGATAATTTATTATAAGCCCCCTTTAACAATTGAAAAGACAAAATTAGGGGGCTGTGGAGCCTTTTCCAGGGTGAGCAACCCCAACTGTCTCAGCCTTTCCTCATAAGAGAGGAGTTCCAATCCTTGGATCATTTTTGTGGCCTCCTCTGGAACAGTTCTAACAGGTCTGCATCTTTCTTATACTGGAGACCTCAGAGCTGGATGTAGTATTCCAGGTAGTGTCTCATAAGAGTGAAGCAGAGTGACAGAATTACCCATCTTGCCCTGTTGGCCACATCTTTTTATTCAGCCCAAGATCTGACTGGATTTCCAGGCTTGTATCCAATTTTATATCCACCAGTAAACCCAAGTCCTTCTCGACACGGCTGGTCTCATGTCATTCATGCCCAAGCCTAGACTGATCTTGGGGGCTGACCAGGATGTAGCGCATGACCTTGTTGAACTTCATGAGGACTTTGTGAGCCCACTCAGAGTCCTTCTGCATGGACTCCCTTCCCACTCCTGTATCAACTATACCACTTGGTTTGGTGTCATCTGCTAATTTCCTGAGGCTGCACTCAATTGCACCATGTATGCAATTAATGGAGATATTAAGTAGTATTGTTCTCAGCACAAAACATTGAGGGATATCACTTGTTAACCATTTGGACGAAGAACCTATGAATATAACTTTTTGGATGCAGCCATTAAGACAGTTCTTTATCCTTTTAACAGTCCACCCGTCAAAACAAAATCTTTCTGATAGTGTTGTGTTCTGATAGCAGTAGTGTTGTGGCTATGTTTAGAATAATGTGACACAAATTACTTTGCAGGGAATCGAAATTAAAAAGAAGGTAATTACTAAAAGCAAACAAATAAAAAAAATGCAGATTTTTTTCTCGTCATAACTTTTATTTACTGTAATAATTTTCAATCTCTTTGTCTTCCTCATTTAAAAGTCTATTTCTTTCTGCCCCTTTCACAGATCGTGAGAACCAGTCGATCCTGATCACGTATGTACCTACCCGTTCAGGTCCCTGTGGGGCTGCCCGGTGCCAGGGGACCTCCTGCCTGATCACACACTCTCTGCTTCTCTCTTTGGTTTAACAGCGGAGAATCCGGTGCAGGGAAGACCGTGAACACAAAGCGTGTCATCCAGTACTTTGCAACAATTGCAGCGAGTGGGGACAAGAAGAAGGAGGACACACCTGGCAAAATGCAGGTGAGGTCGTAAGGGTAGGAACCTGCAACTACCAAATTTCTTTAGGAGCTGTGTCATGATAATGGGATTTCTGTTCTAGGGGACACTTGAGGATCAAATCATCAGTGCCAACCCACTGCTGGAGGCTTTTGGTAATGCCAAGACAGTCAGGAATGACAATTCCTCACGTTTTGTAAGTAGCTGCCTAGGAAAAAACTCCTTTTTTCACTCTGGCTCAAATATTCTTGCAGTCAGGATTGGTAAAATAGATCTCAATCCACTTTTCTTCTTCTTTCAGGGTAAATTCATTCGAATCCATTTTGGTGCCACGGGGAAACTGGCTTCTGCTGACATTGAAACATGTAAATGACCCTCCTGGCCTGATCCCTTTCCTTCCAGCCACCTCGGTTCTTGTGCTAACTTTGTCCTACCATCCTTGCCAGATTTGCTGGAGAAGTCCAGAGTCACTTTCCAGCTCCCGGCAGAAAGAAGCTACCACATATTTTACCAGATCATGTCCAATAAGAAGCCCGAGCTAATTGGTATGAAAGATCACTAAACTCTCCAAACAAAGGTTTATGGAACAACACCTAATTCCTTCATGTGCCAGTTCCATTGGATCTGTCTGTGTTTTGTCCTTCTTTTCAGAGATGTTACTGATCACCACCAACCCATATGACTATCTGTATGTGAGTCAAGGTGAGATCACTGTTCCAAGCATTAATGACCAGGAAGAGCTGATGGCCACGGATGTAAGTAATGCACAGAAGTTTTCTTTGGTGGTCTCTGACCTTTATCAGGCTTGGTACTCTCACTCTAATGATTCTTTTGTTAGAGTGCCATTGACATCCTGGGCTTCACTCCTGATGAGAAGACAGCTATTTACAAGCTGACAGGGGCTGTCATGCACTATGGCAACATGAAGTTTAAGCAGAAGCAGCGTGAGGAGCAGGCAGAGCCGGACGGCACAGAAGGTACCAGCATGATACATCCCACAGCACAGTACCCACCAGAACACTCAGTAAGGCAGGCAGAATTCAGGGCCAGAGCCATTGACTCAGCCTGCACAATTCCCCAGATGTGCTGGAAAACATAAGCGTGTTCTAACCAGGAGAACACAACTCACTGGAAGATGCAGATTATTTTGAACTATGCAAAGTGTAAGGTCCAATGAAACCTAAAACCCACTCCCATTGGCTGACACAGTAGGAGTTAGGCTGAAGAAAAGCAAGCTGTGCTGCCATACCTGGCACAGAACTGGAAGCCACTTTGCTCACTGCCTTAAGTTTATCGACACAGGTAGCTACTATCATTTACCATCAGCTGTAGCCACTTCCTAATGGTGTGCAGGTGTGCAAGCCAGAATCCTGAAGCTGCTCTGCTTCAAAACCCATGTTCTGGAGGCAGCTCACAATGCCTGAACTGAGAGCATTGTGCTGCTTCTTTTGATATGGGGGGTTAAAAAAGAACATCAGTTATGCAGCTGTGGCTCAGACATACTACATTTTCTGTAGAGTCTTAGCATGTCTCCAAGACTTTTGTGTGAAAAACAGAAATCTCACATGTGTATGTCACCTTGTCTTTTCCTAGAATTACTCACAGGCGTACCTTGTTAAATTTTATGGAAGTATTTCCATCTATCGTATCATTTATGCAAATATCTTAAACATCCACTGTTAATGTGTCTGGGTTTTTTCCCTTCTATTGTATTTGTGTATGTGTGGTTTGATTATTTTTTAGGAAACTTAAGACATGAGTGAAAATGACTGCAAAGAATACAATAGCAATGAATTTTGTAATGATGAAAAGTAAAACAGAAGGGGCTACAAGTAATAGCTGTACTAATTCCATTAATATAGGCAAAATAAATTGTTATCAAAGAGTGTAATAGAATTGTTATTATTTTAATTAATTCAAAAAAAGAGTAAAATTTCCAAGTTTCTTTTTGTTTCAGACCTTACCTTTTTTTTAATGATAAATGTACATTAAATACTTCGTTGTAAAACACACATTCGATAGAGGCACATCAAAATTAGCATCTGTGTATCTATTCTACAATGAGGTTGGGCCCTCACATTAAAGGACTATCTAACTAGTACTTGCTGTTAGCTTTGCAGTTGGAATAGACAGGAAGTAAAACAGAAAGTGATAACAGAATAAACCAATGGTCTCATGCTTGTATTTAATAGTCTGGATTTACAAGTCCTGAAAAGACCTGTGTGATATTCATCCATAAAGAGTGTGGGTCCACTGTGAAAGTTGTATGGGATATCCTAGTTATACTTTTGCTATAATTTGTTTATCTCTAATAACAGCACAGTTTCACTGTCTCAAATTTTTGACACAGTGTATTGTATCCAACCCAGTTCCCTTTTCTCTTCATTCAGAAATTATGACTTGTTCGACTTGCCATTTTCATGGCCCTTTGCCCTATTATCGGTCTAGTCAATTGTTTCAGAATTTGTAACCATTGCCCAGTGTTCTTTCTATTGGAGAGCTAATATTTGATCCTGCAGTATACTTGTTTCCTTAGTTGCTGACAAGGCTGCCTACCTGATGGGTCTGAACTCAGCAGATCTGCTCAAAGCCCTGTGTTATCCCCGGGTCAAGGTGGGGAATGAGTATGTGACCAAGGGTCAAACTGTGCAGCAGGTAAGAAGCAAGGGATGATAGAAAGCAAATTACATGAATTGAAAACTTTGAACATCTTCTTTTGCCCTGGATGATATTTTTCCTTTTACTTTTCTCTAGGTATATAATTCAGTTGGTGCCTTGGCAAAGTCTGTCTTTGAGAAGATGTTCCTGTGGATGGTTGTTCGCATCAACCAACAGCTGGATACCAAGCAACCCAGACAGTACTTCATTGGTGTCCTGGACATTGCTGGCTTTGAGATCTTTGATGTAAGAGGACATTCTTTATACAAGTTTCCTGGAAGAGTCATTAAAAAACTGGAATATTATTTTTTTTTTTTAATTATGGGTTGCTTTTATTTTTCAGACAATCCAGACTTTCTGGTTCTCATAGTAAATATTCTACTCAAGGACTGCAAGTTTTTGTAGATCTCTATTTTTACACTCAGAAGGGAAAATTGCATGTAGAACTGACAAGAAAATGTTGAAAAACTCATTGGTAGTAGCAGAGACAAATTTTGAATAAGTTAAAACATGCCATGTTGAAAGAAGATTTTTCTGATATTGAATCTAGATTCCCTCTGAACTCTTAGGAGTAGACTGGGAGTGTAGACAACTCAAGTAGATTAAAAGATGGACATGGAGTAAGCTCTGCAGCTTTTCAGAGCTCAGAATCTTGTTGAGACAGTAGGGTAGATAATTCAGAAGATGGAATATGCCAGTCACTTTTCCAGTTCCATGACAAGAAATTCAGGTCCCAAATCATGGACATCTTAATGGGTTGAAAACAAAACCTGTTCAAAGATGGAGTGTTCCTGGAAAAGTGAAATCTCTTTGTATTCTGCAGTTCAACAGCCTGGAGCAGCTGTGCATCAACTTCACCAATGAGAAACTGCAACAGTTCTTCAACCACCACATGTTTGTGCTGGAGCAGGAAGAGTACAAGAAGGAAGGAATTGAGTGGGAGTTCATTGACTTTGGGATGGACCTGGCTGCCTGCATTGAGCTCATTGAGAAGGTTTCTGGACCCAATACAACTTAATAGCTTTTAAGATGCGAAACATAAAAGGAAACCTCAATGCACAATTTAGACCACTGTTAATGTGTGGAACTCTAAATGATTTTTTCTGGGCTTAAAGAATTTTGTATTTCATCTTTTATTTCACTGCCTATGGGATTCTGTTGTGTAGTACACATGATTAATATGGGGGCAAAAATTTCAGCCTGGGTCACTGTTCATAGTCAAATGTATGCGGTGTTTTTATATGCATGATAACTGAGTAAATACAGTGAGCAGCCTCAATTTTGCTATGTTTAAAGAAGTTTTCCATCTTGTTTCCAAGAAAAAGCATTTAGGAAGTGTAAATTCATCCTCAAATTGGTATGCTACTAATATAATTCATTTTGCTTTTCATATTCTACTAACATACACATAGTAAAATTCTACATGCTAGACCTTTATTACATTACAACCTTGAAACTCATGAGTAAGAATGTTTTCATGTAACTGATGACATATCCACTAAAAAAAAATGCCCTTTCTGGAACAAAATAAGATTACACATTCTGAGGAGAATTTTTTGAAGGACTTTTATCTTCCATGCTTCTCCCTGATATACGTTCTCTCTGCTTTTTGCTTCCACATTTTCTTCCCTCACATGTTCCTATTTCTTCCAGCCCATGGGCATCTTCTCCATCCTGGAAGAAGAGTGCATGTTCCCCAAGGCAACAGACACCTCTTTCAAGAACAAGCTCTATGACCAGCACCTGGGCAAGTCCAACAACTTCCAGAAACCCAAACCTGGTAAAGGCAAGGCTGAGGCCCACTTCTCCCTGGTGCACTATGCTGGCACAGTGGACTACAACATCGCTGGGTGGCTGGAGAAGAACAAGGACCCTCTGAATGAAACTGTTGTGGGGCTGTACCAGAAATCATCATTGAAGACACTGGCCTTACTCTTTGCCTCTGCTGGTGGGGCAGAAGCAGGTGATTTCTTTGAAATCAGTTCAAGTATATTTTACATGAGAAAAAAAAATGCAGTAATATTTTTCAGTAATACTAACATATTAAAAATTAGAAACCTGAAATCTCATCTACTTATAGATCTTAGTCACCTAGACTAGTAAAGGATATTATATATCTCTAAGGACCTTAATAGCTATGATCAGGAACCTTTACTACAACATTAACACATAGATCAACATGCTACTAAATTTATTCATACTCTTAAATGTAAAAATACATGAAGGCTACATTTAGCCTATTCATTAGTGATTTAATTCCTCAAATAACTTACTTTGCAAAATGTTACATTTCCTGTTTTCCCTTTCTTAACTTCAGCTTGATGTCATTAGATTTTTTTTCTGCTTTCATCTGAAAAAAATCAAGGCTCTCATTGTAACTTTAAACACTGCATACAATTGCAAATTTTTATCATGCTATTACATTTTGTATTATTTTAAGATGAACCCACAAAGTTTTTCAGGTTCTAACCATGTGCTTTTGTTATCCATTTCTTTTTTTTTTTAATATTTTTGTTTAGAGAGTAGTGGCGGTGGCAAGAAGGGTGCTAAGAAGAAGGGTTCTTCCTTCCAGACTGTTTCAGCTCTTTTCCGGGTATTGTAGAATAATCATTATAAATTTTTCTGCATTGTGAAAAAGATACAGAAAATTAATTTCAGAAGAGATTTAGAGTAATCTAATATATAAAATCTTCACGTTCAAGAAAGAAAAAGGCACGCCTTTCATAATAAAGAAGGATTCTTGTTGAATCCTTGGAAGTAATCTGTCAGAACTGCCCAAAAGCTGTATTTAAAAAAAAAAAAAAAAGTACGGTTCATGGTTTTATCACAGTGCCTTCACTCTAACGAGTACTGAGATTGTCTAAGTGTCATTTTCTAAACCAAGTTTTTGCTCTTGCTCTTAAGGAAAACTTAAACAAGCTGATGAGCAACCTCCGGAGCACACATCCTCATTTTGTGCGATGCCTTATTCCTAATGAAACAAAAACACCTGGTAAGTTGTTAACATTCAAATATATGTAAATGTGTTCTTCTCTGTGTAGTACAATGAATTCATTATGTCGTTTATTAGGTGCCATGGAACATGAGCTGGTGCTGCATCAGCTGCGATGTAATGGTGTGCTAGAAGGGATCAGAATTTGCAGGAAAGGATTCCCCAGCAGAATCCCCTATGCAGACTTTAAACAGAGGTCAGATTCCATGTCATAGACCCTCCAACATATCCAACATATCCACCAGTGCTTAATGATGTACACCTCCTAATAGTTTTAACCACTGTGGGAGTTACGGGAGAAGTAGATTGTACCTACCTTTAGGCATAGAGAAGTGAATTGTCCAAGCTACTAATCCAGTTTCTTTCTACACCTAACAAAAGAATAAGAATTTTCAAAGGGCATTTATTTACTCCTTTATTCATATTCTGCCATGGGGTAAAGCATTTTTAAATTATCTATCCAGAAATGAAGTTGACTAGCTTAGACTTAGTTAACTTCTGGGTAGCAAGGTAAGATCACTTTCAGTCATTAGCACAGAAATGTCAACAAAGAAACTAGAAGATACTCTAGACTAACTTGTTGGGGAAAAAAACAAACCAAACCAAACCAAACAAACCACAAATAAAATAAAAAGATCTTGCATCGTGTTCTGTATCAGCTGGAAAATACCCAGATAGTTTGTACTGCCACTATTTCGGATGAAGAATTTCTTTGCCTCTCCACCTATTTTTTTCTTGCACATAAAGATCACATTTGGAAAGCATCAGATAGCAGGGCATGTGAAATATGTTAGCCGTTACTTATGGAAATCAGTACCCATTCTGTGTCAATTTCTGGACTGAGGAAAGTGTAAGGTTTTTTTTCCTAAAAACACATTTACCTGTGAAAATATTATTTCTAAACAATAGAACGGAATTCAGCCATATTCACCCTTGCCCACTCTTGATCCCCCTCCAGAGATTCTTGACAATGGCATCAGTTACTATAGGTTTGATTGAGTCAGATTCCTATCTGAACTTCCTTATAGTCTACTTCTTCCTGTAGGTATAAGGTACTTAATGCCAGTGCCATCCCAGAGGGACAGTTCATTGACAGCAAGAAGGCTTCTGAGAAGCTCCTTGGATCCATCGATGTGGACCACACCCAATATAAATTTGGTCACACAAAGGTACAAATGTTGCTTGACTGATGCACCGTGCATACACACATACATATATGCACATATATATGTGCATATTATACCTGACATTATGTACTGTGCTTGAAATACCTGACATCATGTACTGCAACATTCCCTTTCTTAAGGTGTTCTTCAAAGCTGGGCTACTGGGACTCCTGGAGGAGATGAGAGATGAGAAGCTGGCCCAGCTCATCACCCGCACACAGGCAAGGTGCAGGGGTTACCTGATGAGAGTGGAGTTCAAGAAAATGATGGAGAGGAGGTAGATACTTATTTGGCTTGCTGCGCCAAATCTCATTGGCAAAACTGAAAATAAGCTGCTTCTCTACGAGTCTCATTTGTTCTCATTAATTCAGTTTACCCATATGAATGTATTTGGGAGTATACACTGGCAGTAGGAAAAGCAATAATCTCACTTGTAGAAAAAATTATTGTTTCAAACCTACATCACCCTCTACACTATTTTTTTTAATAAATTCAGTAAATGGCTACATTATATGTCCAGAAACCATTTATCTAGTCTAAGCTAATTATTTTACTGCACCATTATAGTTGAAGGTGAGAAACACATACTTCTAGTACAAGTATGCTCTTCTCTTGAATAAGTTTTATGAAAGGGATCAAGTCAACTTCTAGAGGTTTTCCTTTCCTTTACCTGTAAGAATGTGACAAACATCTGGACTTCAAAACTGTCCATACAGATTAACAACCTACATCACACTAGGGAGTTATCTTTAGAGATACCTGTATTGTGTGTATATATATATTAAATAGTATTAGGAAATATATAATTTATACTATATAATATAGTTTTACACACACCAAGATACAGTACTACAATATAAATTACTATATCTAGACCTTCATGTAAGATGTATGTATAGACTAAGAAGTATTATAAATTCAAAAGTATGTAACATTATATATTTTAATTACATTTCAGGGAGTCCATCTTCTGCATCCAGTACAATGTTCGGTCTTTCATGAATGTGAAGCATTGGCCCTGGATGAAGCTGTTCTTCAAAATAAAGCCCTTGCTGAAGAGTGCAGAATCTGAGAAGGAGATGGCAAACATGAAGGAAGAGTTTGAGAAAACCAAGGAAGAGCTTGCAAAGTCTGAGGCCAAGAGGAAAGAGCTGGAGGAGAAAATGGTGAAACTGGTGCAGGAGAAAAATGACCTGCAGCTCCAAGTGCAGGCTGTGAGTATTGCTAATGTTTTTGACTTCTAATGCCTGGCATAAAATAATCCCAAATGTCTCAGTAATAGATGCATTATCCCAAACAAGTGCTTATTTTAAGAACATACACTTATTTTATGAAATAGAAGGAAAACCACATAGAAAAGCTAGAAG
>JAAWXA010000030.1:7033001-7096402 GCA_038090715.1 Florisuga fusca | reverse complement strand
ATAGAAAAGCTAGAAGCTATATTAATGCAGTGAATTACTGCAGCTGTTTCTATACACTTAAATCAAGAGAGAAGTAATTAATTTCCAGCTACTAAATACAGTATGCAGTTTACAGTGTGACATTTTGTCATATATGGCAACATACATCTGCAATTATCATGTCTTTATAAAACTTTATATCCTTTACAATTTGAATATCATCTGATAATTATTATAATCTGATCAATTAAGGTAGCCTAGAGGTCCTACTAACACCTGTTCTTTGGAGAAACACAAGTGGATTTAGGTGGAGCTGGAGGGGCTGAGAGTGTCAGGCATTTCTCTATCATTTATCAACCCTGTCTCTTCAGGAAAATCAGTGATGAAAGAAGAGTCCTCTTCTTTTTCCCTGGAAAAAAGGTAGCAAAATTAATTCCCTTGAAGCTGTCTTTACCAGCAAGTATCAGGACTTATTTGACCTCATTTTGATGTCTACAAACTGGATTTTGCACCAGATGCATCCTCAGTTTGCCTTAATTTTCAGCAACAGAAAGTCACCATTTTAGAATATAAAACAGTTTTCCAAAAATGAAATGTGAATTTTTTTGGTTGAATGGATTGCCTCTTGTTACCATGGTGAATATCTAACTCCACATAAGACAAACCCCAGCCTAGCTATCTTGCTAGCATAAACGTCTTCTGCATGGATGGTGTCATTGCTCTTCACTAGGAAAAAAGCAGTATGTAGAATATTAAGACGACTTCTTCAAGACAAAGTACATCTTAGTACATTCAAGTAACTTATACAGCCCTAGTAAAAAACAATCGCTCTTCAAAACTCTTCTTGACTACAAGGTGTAGAAACATGCCTGATTAAACTATTACCTGTGAAATTGATCAGTGATCCTGATAAAAAATTGTGCCAAAACCAAATATTAAGTTCATGCTCAGTAAATTTTTTTCAGAGAGTTGTAAGAAGATTTTCTTAGCTGAATGCTGGAGTTTTTAGGATTCAGGTTTTCAAAATTATATGCTAAAATATCTGCCAGAATAGTTTTCTTCATCAGAACTCTATGCAAGTTTCCATTCCAGTCCAATGCAACATAAGTAAAATGAAGAAAAGTTACAAATGAAATACTATCATGTCTGATTTGAAGCTTCAAAATCAAAATAATGTTGGAGCAAAGTTTACAGGATCAAAGTTTAACAAAAAAAAACACCACAACAAAAAACACAAAAAACATTAAGATCTTATATTTATAGTATGATAAAATACGTCAGATTTTCTGAGGGCTAGACGCAGTAGAAAACAAAAAGATATTCTTGAAATGCTTTACCTATAATGGACATTGTAAAGCTGCATTGAGAATAGTGCTTCATTTTTGAAAATCGGTATAAAAAAAACCTCTGTATACATAATATATTATTTAAATTAATCATGTGTAGGAAGCTGATGGTTTGGCTGATGCTGAGGAAAGATGTGACCAGCTCATCAAAACTAAAATCCAGCTGGAAGCCAAAATTAAGGAGCTGACAGAGAGAGCAGAAGATGAAGAAGAGATAAATGCTGAGCTGACAGCCAAGAAGAGGAAACTGGAGGATGAATGTTCAGAGCTGAAGAAAGATATTGATGACCTTGAGCTAACACTGGCCAAGGTTGAGAAGGAAAAACATGCCACTGAAAACAAGGTATGGAACAGAACTGTTCACTCAAGCCTCACTCAAGACCACTGTGCTGTTACAAGACTTCTGTCTCAACTTCCTTTATTTACACTTGATCCCTTCTTCTCAAAGGTGAAAAACCTCACAGAGGAGATGGCAACCCTGGATGAGACCATTGTGAAGCTGACAAAAGAAAAGAAAGCTCTCCAAGAGGCCCATCAGCAGACACTGGATGACCTGCAGGTAGAAGAGGACAAAGTCAATACTCTGACCAAAGCAAAGACCAAGCTGGAGCAACAAGTGGATGATGTAAGCATACACCAAGAAGAGGACAGGTGTGGACTTTCATCTGCCTGGCAGAACAATGATGGTCTTGTTTGTTGTAGCTGGAAGGGTCCCTGGAGCAAGAGAAGAAACTGCGCATGGACCTTGAGAGAGCCAAGAGGAAACTGGAAGGAGACCTGAAGCTGGCAAATGACAGCATAATGGATCTGGAAAATGATAAACAGCAGCTGGATGAGAAACTGAAGAAGTAAGTGTGGCTGTGGGACACCTAAGGCCTGGGCTGGTGTACTTGGGTGGTTTTGTTCAGGCACTAACAGGGTTTGCTTTGCTCAAAGGAAAGACTTTGAAATCAGCCAGATCCAGAGCAAAATTGAGGATGAGCAAGCCTTGGGCATGCAATTACAGAAGAAGATCAAGGAGCTGCAGGTGAGTCTCTGTTCCTTCTCTTCCAACCATCCAAAAGCCATCAACTGGGACAAAGGTGTGGGTGTGACAGGCTGTTCCTAATGTTCCCCAGGCTCGTATTGAGGAACTGGAGGAGGAAATTGAGGCAGAGCGAACGTCTCGGGCAAAAGCAGAGAAGCAGCGGTCTGACCTCTCCAGGGAGCTAGAGGAGATCAGCGAGCGCCTGGAAGAAGCAGGAGGAGCTACCTCAGCTCAGATTGAGATGAACAAGAAGCGTGAGGCAGAATTTCAGAAGATGCGCCGTGACCTGGAAGAGGCCACGCTGCAGCACGAAGCCACGGCTGCCGCCCTGCGGAAGAAGCACGCGGACAGCACGGCTGAGCTTGGGGAGCAGATCGACAACCTGCAACGGGTGAAGCAGAAGCTGGAGAAGGAGAAGAGTGAGCTGAAGATGGAGATTGACGACCTGGCCAGTAACATGGAGTCTGTCTCCAAAGCCAAGGCACTGGAATAGTTCTTTGTAGTAATTCAAACTTAATTGAGTATTTGTATTTTCACATAGAAATTTATGTTATTCATACTTGAAACTTGAAACTATTCATCATGAATAGCTGAACTCTAGATCTTGGATTTTAGTTTAAATATTTCAGTATTATTATACTAATATGTTCTATCCTTTGGGTGAGAGTTAAAAATTTGATCTGAAGCACCTAACCTAAGGATATACAGGGTCTTATCGCATGGTTCAGACTATTGCAATTGTGAAATGTAAGACACTGACCTTGTAAGTTTTTTCATTTTTTCTAAAACAAGAATTAGTCTTACCCCGCCCTTTCCTTTTTATTCCTATATTTCTTTTCCTTTCTTAAATACTTTAATGACAAAATCACTAGAAGATGAACAGAAAATTAAATTATTGTCTTATGTTACAGCATACCATCATCCTTTTTATCTACTGAAAAAACTGAGTGTACATTTATTAATTATAGAAGTGTTCAAATTAGGGATGCAAATTTCATAGAAAGATATATTTGCTAACTGAGATATTTTGAGTATAAGTCTAAATCTTTGCTTTCTTTTTTTTTTTTTTCCATCATAAGACTTGTGGTTCTCAGTAGTTATGTGTTGAATCTCCAATCATGTTTGATTCTTTTCTTCATGCAAATAGGCAAATCTGGAGAAGATGTGTCGTTCCCTAGAAGATCAGCTCAGTGAGATCAAGAGAAAGGAGGAGGAACAACAGCGCACAATTAATGACATTAGTGCACAAAGAGCTCGTCTACAAACAGAATCTGGTAAGACATTTATGTTTTTTAAAATATAGACCAATATATGACCTGTGGCTTTCAAAAAAGGAAAGGGTCAAAAGGACCTGAAGGTCTTAGTGGAAACTAAGTTAAACCTGATAGAGAAATGTCCTCTTGAGACAAAGAAGGCCGACAGACTCCTGAGAAGTATTGCCAGCGGGCTAACATAGGCTGATCCTTGACCCCACAGGTGAGGTCACATCTGGAATACAGTTTCCAGTGCTAGATTCCCCAGTGTCAGAGAGATATAGACATCCTGGAGCAGGACCAGTAACATGATTCAGGGACTGGAAAAAAACAGTCTGTGGAACAACCTCCTCACCAGTGTGGTAGGGTCCCCATCACTGGAGGTTTTCAAGACATGAAAGGACAGGGTGCTAGATAGTCTCATCTAGTCTCCCTTTCCCATGACAGAGAGGACTAGATGACCTTTCAAGATCCCTTCCAACCTGGACTGTTCTGATTCTGTCATTGGAGTTTTAAAGAATTAATCTCTCTCATAAACTAAACTTCATCCTTCTACTTCCCGGGGGGTATTCAGGAGAGGACAGTGATAAATCTAAACACATATACTCATCTCAAGGCTGTAAGCTCAAGGCTTGAAGTGTTCACTTGACTTAGAGTAACATAGTTAGATGTGTGACTTACTAGCTAGATATTGGACAAGGGTCATGATATATCTCTTTTATGCCTCTAGGGCAAACGTTTCAGCACACTCAGAGATAAAGATAGGTGTTAGTGATTGGGATGCCATGAAAGAAAGAAAAATTTATTAGCCGAACTATTTTATGTGCATTTAAATATCAAGTTCAATACTTCTAGATAAGTAATAAGAAGGTTCTTTTACTCATCTGCAAACTTTCCCAGGTGAATATTCACGACAGGTGGAGGAAAAAGACGCTCTTATTTCTCAACTGTCAAGAGGCAAGCAAGGATTTACCCAACAGATTGAAGAACTCAAGAGGCACCTAGAGGAAGAGATAAAGGTAATAAGGCTCCCCAAATCCTGTCCTATCCATTGGATTAGAGTAAGTTTCACATATATATGAAATTGCAAAATCAAAAAGATGAGAGGAAGGAAAAGCACATATAGATAGTTCGGTGCAAGACTCCCCAAGCTAGCTTTTCTCCCTCTTTTTCTGCACACTATCCATTAATTCCTTTAGAAGGTATTTCCATTTTTCTCACACTACTACTTTTCCTGAAGGCCAAGAACGCCCTGGCCCATGCCCTGCAGTCTGCTCGCCATGACTGTGACTTACTACGGGAACAGTATGAGGAGGAGCAGGAGGCCAAGGGGGAGCTGCAGCGTGCCCTGTCAAAGGCCAACAGTGAAGTGGCCCAGTGGAGAACCAAATACGAGACAGACGCTATTCAGCGCACAGAGGAGCTGGAGGAGGCCAAGTATGTGGGGAGGGTGGGGAAGACTGGGAGAGACTGAGAACAGAAGATTCAGGAGACCACCGTCATGTCCCCTGAAAGAATCCACTGTTCTACATCTGGGCATGGTGCCAGGATGAGAGCAGTTGGGGAAAGCGCATTGGGGAAAGGCGGGATCAGCAAAGATCTTCAGATGGGGAATAGCAGAAGGATGCTGGTATGAACAGCAGGGTAAAGAGCAGAGTCTTTACCTGCTCCTAAGTGCTCTCAAGTGCTGTAGCCCAGGATCCATCCATAGAGATAGAGCAGCTGGATGGCAGAGTTCCTACACCTCTACACAAACGGGGATCACACACTACCAAGTGGCTAAATGTGCTGTTGTGACAAACGTCCTGACTGCACACCACAAGCTCCCACTTCCCTACTTACATGGACCTGCGCTTACCTCCTCCCAGGAAGAAGCTGGCACAGCGCCTGCAGGATGCAGAGGAACATGTTGAAGCCGTCAATGCCAAATGTGCTTCCCTGGAAAAGACAAAGCAGAGGCTGCAGAATGAAGTGGAGGACTTGATGATTGATGTGGAGAGATCAAACGCTGCCTGCGCAGCTCTGGATAAGAAGCAGAGGAACTTTGACAAGGTCTTTTGGGCTCCAGCCCTGGGGCTTCTGGGCAGAGCCTCCCCTCCTGACTGTCACCTCCATCCTCACGCCCCCTTTCTCTTCAGATCCTGGCAGAATGGAAGCAGAAGTATGAGGAAACGCAGGCTGAGCTGGAAGCCTCCCAGAAGGAGTCTCGCTCGCTCAGCACGGAGCTCTTTAAGATGAAGAATGCCTATGAGGAGTCCTTGGACCACCTGGAGACACTGAAGCGTGAGAACAAGAACTTGCAGCGTAAGTCCCTGGCCCTGTGATGCTGGCAGGGCCTTCTCACTGACCACCACTACCCAGCACTCCACACGGGTCTGTGGCCACAGGTCTGCAGAGATCCCTGTCACCTTGGTGTGGCAGGGCCCTTCCCATCCATCTCTGTGCCTGATCATGACATTGGTCTTTGCTCCCCCAGAGGAGATTTCCGACCTCACGGAGCAGATTGCCGAGGGAGGAAAGGCAATTCATGAGCTGGAGAAAGTCAAGAAGCAGATTGAGCAGGAGAAATCTGAACTCCAGGCCTCCCTGGAGGAAGCCGAGGTACACAGCATCATTTGTTGCTCTCATATATGTCTTGGATCTCTGACTAATGAGCACTGTGACATAATTCCCAGGCACAAGAGGAAAAGAGTGTTTGTATAAAAAGGCATTATCTAAACATTTCTCTCCTTTTCATTGAGAGCTTCTGGTCCAACATTTGTCACATAAAAAGTATTCTTATTTTTTGCTGTCCAGGCCTCCCTTGAACATGAAGAGGGGAAGATCCTGCGCCTCCAGCTTGAGCTCAACCAGGTGAAATCTGAGATCGACAGGAAGATAGCAGAGAAAGATGAGGAGACTGACCAATTGAAGAGAAACCACCTCCGAGTAGTGGAGTCCTTGCAGAGCACGCTGGATGCTGAGATCAGGAGTAGAAATGAAGCCCTGCGGCTGAAGAAGAAGATGGAAGGAGACCTGAATGAAATGGAGATCCAGCTTAGCCACGCCAACCGCCAGGCTGCAGAGGCACAAAAGAACCTGAGGAACACACAGGGAGTGCTCAAGGTTCGTTCAACGGAAGCTGCCTGCGGAGAAATATCTGAGCTGATATTCTCCGTGCCAAACAACTCTGAATCTGCTTAAAATTTCTTTCAATGGATCTACAGGATACCCAGATACACCTGGATGATGCTGTCAGGGCACAACAGGACCTGAAGGAGCAGGTGGCCATGGTGGAGCGCAGAGCAAACCTGCTGCAGGCTGAAATTGAGGAGCTACGGGCAGCACTAGAACAAACAGAGAGGTGTAGAAAGGCAGCTGAGCAGGAACTGATGGATGCAAGTGAACGTGTACAGCTTCTCCATACCCAGGTGAGTCACTTGGTGAGAAATTATACTCTTGGTAAGTAGAAGAACATTTGGATGCTTTATTCCAACTGTTATTGGAGGCCCACCTTCGAAGATGAGAGTCTTTTCTGAAATAAAAATCATGGAACTCTAAGAGTTTTTTAATGAAGAAGTATGTCAAGTGTCTGTGTTCCCAGGTTGCATTCAGTGATACCCATCCTTCTACTTTCTTTGCATCCTAACACAATGTCCCAGGGAAGAACACTTAGAGGGTCAAGATTTTTAGTCACACATCCCAAATGGTCTGCTATTTGAGTAGTCAGGGACTGAAACTCTGACTACACCACCATTCACTACTTTCCCAGTTAAAGTGTAACACCAGAGAATCCTGAGAGTCCTTGATGTTTGTCAACTCTAGGGAGAAATGAGTATGTACTCCTGGCTCTGACCTATCCCATGTCAAGCAGATGCTGACATGAGCTACACGTTATAACAGTAATCCATGAGTCAAGTGCTGAAATCATAAAAAAAGAATCTGGTTTCAAACGCTGAAATGATTCAGGAAGGAATCCATCCTACCAACATTACAAATTTTTATCTTTTCCAAGAGTGAATTATTCTTTCGTAATTATGTTGAAAGGAAGGCATTTCACTGACTTCCCTCACTCTATTTTTACTACTTTTCTGTGCGACTCTTGGTGGATGAGATGCAGAACAGGTCATTTTAAGTGCTCTTTTTCCAATTAATACAACTAATCATTGAAGGGGAAAAAAAAAAAGCAATCTGTGGTATCATATTTTCACAAAATTATGTCTGAAATTACCCCAAATCCTGAAATGTTCTTTATTTGAAATAATGAGCTAACAAAACAAATGTCTGCTGCTCAACAGAACACCAGCTTGATCAACACCAAGAAGAAGCTGGAAACAGATATTTCCCAAATTCAGAGTGAAATGGAAGATACGATCCAAGAAGCCCGCAATGCTGAAGAGAAGGCCAAGAAGGCCATCACAGATGTGAGCCGGGGTTTTTTTCAGTGATGATGGTGGCTGTATTTTAAAAAAACAAATGTCTCCAGCTATAATAATATTTTGCCCTCTCATCAGGCAGCCATGATGGCAGAAGAGCTGAAGAAGGAGCAGGACACCAGCGCCCACCTGGAGAGGATGAAGAAGAACCTGGACCAGACAGTGAAGGATCTGCAGCTTCGTCTGGATGAGGCTGAGCAGTTGGCTCTGAAGGGAGGCAAGAAGCAAATCCAGAAGCTGGAGGCCAGAGTGCGTAGGGCTTTTGTTTGTGCATGAGAAGCCATGTCAGGTGAGCAGCCATCACGGAAGCTCCAAAGTGGACTTGTCATTGCAGGTACGGGAGCTGGAAGGGGAGGTTGATGCTGAGCAGAAGCGCAGCGCTGAAGCCGTGAAGGGTGTGCGCAAGTACGAGAGGAGGGTGAAGGAGCTCACCTACCAGGTAAGGCAGGAGGACTCCTTGAGCTCACACCCCTTTTCTTATAGAAAGCCCAAATGTATCAATCGGGGATTTCTCACTGTCCTGAGCCACACAGTTAAAAAGGAGACTTTGAACATCAGCATGAAGTATCTTTCTGAGCATGTCAAGACGATCTGGTTTATTATGTCTGCCTTACTGGACAGCAGTTGTCTATTATGAATGTGATTCTCTGTTTTATGCAGGGTATTTAAATGGGAGGGGCAACTACATGCTTCTCTTTCTTGTCCTTCTCTTTAGTCTGAGGAAGACAGGAAGAACGCTCTTAGGCTGCAGGATCTGGTGGACAAACTTCAAATGAAAGTGAAAGCCTACAAGAGACAAGCTGAGGAGGCTGTAAGTTTTCCTGTGTGCCATCAGTCTCCAGTCAGCTGGAAATGGAATTCTGTGTTGCTGCTTTCCCCTGTATAGCTCCATTTCAAGTTTTTTGGTTTTTTTGGAATGAACAGCTGTTCTGGCTGAATAGTTCAGGGGTCTAGATGGCAGTAAAATACATTTTCTGTGAGCATTATTACATCACCGTGAAGAGCAGTAAAGGCTCACGTCAGAACTGGGGGAGTAGGTCTCTGCTTCCTTTTATGTTCATATCTCTGCCTTGAACAAACAAAAAAAACCCCAAACAAACTTCAAAACTGCAATACATAACTTTATGGCAGTAAGTAAATGGAAAATGATTTAATGGAAATAACTGTAATAACATATATTTATTCAAACTTCCAAAGTAAATTAGCACTTCATATCCAGAAAGGGATTCCTTATATATCTTATTAGCCATCTAAACATTTATCATTTAAGCTGTTTCTTTGGATTCTCTCTAGAAGTTTTAGAAATAATTAAATGCTTATTCACAACCTGCCCTTTTTTTTTTTTCTTCATTATGTAAAGGCAAAATCCCACACCACGTCCATCACAGTGTTACAGTAGAAATATTATTAAATGTTTAAAAACATATTTATCTCTCTTCCTACGTGCACAGGAGGAGTTATCCAATGTCAACCTCTCCAAGTTCCGCAAGATCCAGCACGAGCTGGAGGAAGCCGAGGAGCGGGCTGACATTGCAGAGTCACAGGTCAACAAGCTCCGAGCAAAGAGTCGTGAAGTTGGCAAAAAGGTGGAAGGTGAAGAGTAAAGGCCTCTCATGATGTGAAGCGAAAGAGAATTACACAAAATGTGAAATTCCATCTCTTTGTTTTCCTAATCACTGCCTAGTCCTTTATTGAGCTCTAGATAATGAATGGCTGGATAATAAAAAATTGTAGGGATTTTCCCATGGAAAGAAAGAAGTTTACTGTTGTATTTTAAACATTATCCTGAATTCTTTAAGGTTTACAGTTTTCCTTACTTAATTAAATTCACCCAATTAAAAATCTTTAGATATTTTCAGAGTGTTCAGTCACTGTTAGATGTCTAGTACTACATTCTCAACATGGAATTTCATTTAAGAATCATCAGTTTTTGCAACAGAATAGAATTACCCACACAACTTCTGCATTAGTCATACAATAAATTTTAACTGAAGGCTCTGTCCAAAGAATAAGCATTGCATGTTCCAGTAATCCAGCCTAATCATTGGTTACTCTTTTAAATTGTCTTATTTGCAAGAAGATTTTTTTTTTCAGGTTAGATGTATTCAGACCATCAAGCCAATTTGAAACATAGTTTAGAGGACATTTAAACCTAAAATGAGATCTACTTTTAACTTTTGTTCACAAAAGTGATTTGCAAACCAACAATCCAAGGCCAGCAGGACAAGCTACCTCATGTAGTTGTCCTGTAATCTGTTCTCAGAACCCTCCTGTATCTTCCTAGCTGGTCAGGCATCTCTTAGCTCCTATGCAGTCTCTGGGGTTAACCTGAAAAATTTCCCTACCTTGGCCTCAATTAAAATCTGGGATTTCTTTCTTTGTAAAGAATACATCATGTTTACATCTTTGTAAAGCATGCTTCAGAGAATCAAAGGTCGCCTCTTTGAAATGAAAGAGAAATAGGTGTCACTTTCTCTGTTGTAACCTAATACTCAGAGCTCTTGCCCTTCTATGGTCATAAAGGATTTGAACCACTGAGACCTTCTCATAACTGTGTCATATTTCACTGGGACATGAGAACACTGGACAAGCCAAATCAACCTTTCCTATTGAAGATGCACTGCTATGCCTTCAGAAGTAAAAAATATTTCTCTACAGTGAAAAATATCAAAATGGTTTCTGTAAAACAATGGCGAAAAAGATGAATGTGGTTAGGAAAAGGCAAAATTATAGCTGGTGTTCAGTCTATCAGTTCAGTCGCTTCTGATTTTTCCATAGGTCTGATTCCTGATTTAAGACACATGAAAGATAGCATTCAGTGACAGAGCTACTCAGTAAATTTTCCCCTTTGTTTTCTGTTTAATGAGTATTATTCCAACTAATTTTGAAGATGGAAATATTAAATTTCTCATAGGCTTTCCAAGACTACAAGATATATGTGTGAAACATCATACATTAATGTCTTTACTGCATGCAATTTATGCATACACCTCTATCTATGTGTATATATATAAACACATACGGATATATAAGCACATACACACATACTCATATGTATATATATAAAGTTTCAGAAGCAATTTTTTTCAGTGGCACTGTAGTAATATGAAGTTGTATGTTAGTTTTATCACTGATATGTAATTAGGGTAAAAAATAGTAATTAGTTTTAGGGTTAATTTTCAGGACTTTGATAAGCTTTACAGGAGAGCTTCCCCTGACTGTAGTACTAGTTGAGTGTCACCATGCCTCCAAACCCATTCCCAGAGTCACATCAGATACTTGAGAAATTAAGACTGCAGCATTGATTAACACCTGTAAAAATATTGCTACCAAGTTTCTTTCAGAGGAAGAAAAAGATGACAAATCAGCATGTATCCTTTATACAATGTAGATAGACCTCTTGCCATGTATGGCATGGAAACAAAAGCAGTAATCTACCCCAAATCCTTGTGATCACACCAAAGCTGTGTTATCAGCCCTACCTTCATTCCTTTTCCCATGCTTGCTGATATTCTGTGTTCACAGCTCAGTGCTGTCAAGCCTTCACACTCCTATCAGCCTGATTGTGCACCCACAGTGGGCTGCTGGGGGAATATTGTTTAAGATTTCCTAAAGAGAGTATTGCCATCTCATACTGCACCCATTACAAAGCAGTGTCTTGCTGCAGTTAAATCTTAAAACAGGAATAAGGAAAAGCACCTCTGGTCTGGACAAACATTTCCAACAAGAAACATTAAATATCTAGAAAACTTCACTCACACCTGTCATGCTTCAACTAAGTCTGAGGGAAAGCAAAAGCAGTAAATGGTAAAGGCTAAGTCTTGAACATGCTTTTACAAGAAGAGAGTAAGGCTTCAGTCTGGTTACTTGGTATCTGGCTGATATTGCTGAACCTCTTCAGACAGGAGGCTGCAGCTGAGGTTCTTTTCTGGTGGTCTAATAGGCTGCAGAGACTGGGACTGACTAAGGAACTGATTCCACTGCTGGAATAGTTCCCACCAGTAACTTCTTGGAGCAGGACTGGCACAGGAATGAATCACAAAACATCATGAAAGAGCTGTGTGTGTCTCTTGAGGTGTCTCTCCCACCTATTGTTGACGATGCCACGTTGTTTCCACAGAGGAAACCCAGCTAGCATGCAGGTAACATCTGAGTGAGCTGTGTTTGGTTTTATTATACAAAAAGTATTTGTCTGCATGCCCACAAAGCAGCACAAAGAGATAGTGGCAGGGAGGGGAGCCCAAACAACTCATCTGCTCCTAGGCCTGTCACAGGAGCCCTCAGCCCATCAAGGGGGCACAGAGTGCTGTGGGGACTCCTGAGGAACAGGCAATTTTGCTAGGTCCCTCCCAGGGCTGCACATGACCCAGGATGCAGGTGTGAAACCCACTGCCATCAGCCACAGGCAACAGATCTCCTTTCCAATTGAGGAGCTTTGCTGCCAGTGGGTGAGGGGCATGCTGTGAGATGCAAGGGAAGAGCAGCTGGGATTGCTCAGGGCTAGTGGTGGGATGTTTGAGGGAGGGAAAAAAGGTATGTAAGAGTGATTAGGTGATCTATACAGGAACAAATGTAGGAAAGAAGAGAGGTAATGTGACGAAAAGCATCAATGCCATTTAAATAGCTTGTCAGTACATTTTTCTGGTCATCCCCTGTGTCTGATCGTTGCAGTCTGTCCTGTCATGCTATTAAACTCCTTTCTAGCTCTGTCCTGGGTGAGGACTCCCTATTCATTGTGTATTTGGTGTGAGTGCTGTACCTGGAGTCAGACCATGGGCTGAAAGGCCCATGTGTCCACAATGCAACAGCTGGACCAGGTGTGCAAAGGTCTGTGTTTGTCAGTGAGGATCAAGCCAGACCAGCTGGTGAGAGGGTGAGATGGCCTGGGAGCAAGTGGTAAGTGTGTATCCAAGGGCCATTACTGAGTGTGAGAGTGAGACCATCTCTCTTATGAGGAAAGATTGAGAGACCCAGATCTGTTTAGCATGGAGAAGACTGGGAGGGTATCTTATCAATGCTAGAAACATCTAAAAGGCAGTTGTCGAGAGGATGGGGCCAGACTCTTTCCAGTGGTGCCCAGTGACATGATGAGGGGCATTGGGCAAACCTGGAACATGGGAAGTTCCATCTGAACATGAGTAACTTCTTTACTTTGAGGGTGGCAAAGCACTGGCACAGCACTAGCTCTCCAGAGAGGTTTTGGAGTCTCCTTCTCTGGAGACATTGAAAACCCACCTGGAAGTGACCCTGTACAACCTACTCCAAGTGAATCTACTTTAGCATGGGGTTTAGACTAGATGATCTCCAGAGGTCCCTTCTAGCTCCTACCATTTTATGATTCTGTGATGTGTATTTTGTTCTTGCTAGTAGACCCTCATCCTGCTCAGTCAAAGAGGGAGCAAGATGAGGCTGTCGGTGCTGCCTGTGTTTCTGTCAGCATTCTGAGTGTCTGCGATCTGTACATGTAGAAAAGTAGATAAATATACACACATACACACACATATACATGTATATGTATATAGCTTTGTTTGCATTTAGATATGTAAATACATACAGCGGGTAAATACTTTTGCCCTGTGTGTGTTTGTGCCTCCTGGGAACATATCTTCCACCAAGGTACAGGGAGCATGGACCAGGGGGCATGGATCTGGAAGCATGGAGGTGCAGCAGACTTGTCTCTCTCAGACAGACTCTCTCAGCAGACTTGTGTCTCTGTCAGATACAGCATGGTCTATTTTTCTTCAACATCTGGGGTAGTCAGCAGGAGTCATCTGGGCTGTGAGTACTCCCAAAATAGCAGTTCCTTCATATAGCTTCAGTTGGGAAGGGGAAGAGACCTAGAATGAGTTGGTACAGGGTCTTCCCTGTTAAATATAGAAGAAAAGGACAATACCAAGTTGTGTTTTTCTGTTTAAAAACTAGATAATTACATCACAGGCTTGACAGAGAAGGATAGCAAGGGTAGATGGGATGTTGCTCAGGAGGGGTGTGAGGTAACCTAAGGAGTATCAGGAAAAAAGGCTTGTTTAGGCAGTACCAGAGGGTTGTGCTGGGCAGTTAATGCAATATATATACATACATATAGAGAGAGAGAGAGCTGGTGGAGTGAGTTTTCCGACAAGCTGCTCCTGGGATTTGATTCATTTCAGGCCACTTTGGATGCTCAGAGATCATCCTCAGGGATGCTCATAAGCCTGCAGTAATGCCTGTCCTTGACTAGGATCACTTCTCAGAGCTCTCATGGAACAACACATACAAACACTTAGCTTCATTAAGAAAGGTGATATACCTTCTCATACGGCTTTTAGCTATTCATTAAGGCATTGCCAGCTGGTTCTCCCACCTATCCACCTATTTTTGATTCTACACTAAGTTTGTGGAATATGGTTTTCCTTTACAAATGCTGTTTTTCTCAGTATGTTATATTTACCAATATGTCCTAAAGTTCTACACATTATTAGCTTCTATTCTTTTTCCAGTACAGACACCAGGTTTACTGGGCCACAGTTCCCCAAAACACTTTAAAAATCAATGTTCCACCAGTCAACTTCCAGGTCTCCAAAAGCAAGGCAGCTTTAGTAAGAGCTCTGTCATTATTAACTAAAAGTCAAATTGTAAAAGGATAATCAGTTCTGTTCCAGCTCAAACCAGGACACACACTGAGTTCAGCTGTTTCATCCCTGCACCTTTCTGGAATTATTATGTAAATCTCATCTAGTATTGGATGCTTGTTATTAATTTTGTCTATTTGTCAACAGGCAGAATGTGCAATAGTCATCATTTTATTAGCTGAACAATTCTGGCAGAGAAGTTGAGCTTTTTTAATTCCAGCACTGTGTTTTGGGGTTTTATTCTTTGTAGCTCTAGATAAGAACCCAAATAAGCAATATAATTTGCTTGTACAAGGAGATGTTACAGATGTGAGATCACCTCTAAGTGGGTGCAAAAAATCCATATTGTTTCCGTTGCTCCTGCATCTACTTTTGATGCCACAGCTGCCTGGTAATAAAAAAAAAATAATAAATAATAAAAAATAAAAAAATAAAAAAATTAAAAAATTAAAAAATAAAAAATAAAAAAATAAAAAAATAAAAAAAAAAAATAAAAAAGGGGGGTTTCACTTTTACAATGCCAAGGTACAAGTCATGGCCAGGTAATGAAATGTTTTTGAGTTTCGTTGTTTCAGGAAAGGCAAAAGGAAGTTGCAGACCTCTCACTTAGGGTAAAATAGCCCCACAGTCCACCAGGTAATAAACAGGTTTTATCAGTAACTTGAACAGAATATGGATTGTTGTCAACTCTACAATCACTGAAAGATACAATTTCACTGCTTTATGGGGGAAAAAAAATAGAACAATAAATTTATTATAGAGGTCACCTCACTCACAACATATACAATATATATCATTGATCATTTTGCAGTGTTCAGAAGTTAGATGAAAGACATCTCCAGTGACCATGTTCCAGTATTACAGCAGAAGCACTTGCAGGAAAGGACAGCTGTTTAAAAAGTTTGCATATATTTTTAGAAAGGAATCTCTCAAAGATTATCTTTAATTCTATTTGACCTTGGTGCAGTGTCAAACTCAAGCTCAGTTGTACATAAAATCAACATGCAGTATCATAAACTTTTGACAAGTTTAGATTAAGTTTCTTTTCCCTTTAAACTATCTTTCAACTTTCATTAGAAAAGAGTGTCATTTAAATTGAGGATGGGAAAATGGACTTCTATTGCATAATCTCAACGCTCAAATGTGATTGTATTTACTGTAGGTACACTTGCTCAGTTAAAAACTGTATTTGAAAACGTATCTTCCCATGAATACACATTTAATATTTATTCTAGATAGTAATTATTATATATTCGTATATAACAAATTTATAAATTTGTATAATCTATAATAAATTGTATTATAAATATAACAAATTTTTAATAAAATTTTAAATATTTATTATTATTTATAATAAATATATACATTTGTATAGATTTATATGATTTATTCTGCCATCACTGATCATTTGAGCCTAGAAGTCCTTCTGCTTAGTTTCAGAAGAGCTACTGAGGAGTTCTCACTCTTCTACTGATGAAATAGGAGATTGTATGCCAAAATGTTTTCAACAAACTGGACATTACAAAATGAAACTGTGGTGTTTTTATGGCATGAAATCATAGTGAGTTACGTCACCTTTCTGCATTTTGTGGATGGTGTTTCTTTTTCTTCTTTTCTCCAAAACCAGTCCCACATAACTTTGCAAATTCAGCATTTAAAGCACAGAGAACAGGCTTTATCCCATGATAAATACTAATAATGTATATGATAGAGAACCTTTTTGACTTTTAGAGGCCTGAATGAACCATTAAGGACACCACCCAAACTTGCAGAATCAGTAGCTCAGATTAATGACCTTAAAGACCAGGCAACTTTGCATCAGTGAATATGTAATGGGCTAAATCATGTGAGGGCTAAAGCAACAGAATTCTAGTTTCAGAAGCTCTTTGATGGGGGACAAGAAGAAATTTGTTGCCTGTTTTCCCTGCTTATTCTTTCTGGTTTACTGCAATAACAACACAATAACCTATTAAGATTCAGTGATAAATATTACAAAAGGTGAATGGCATGAGGAGCAAATTCATCCATTCATTCATGGCTTGGCTTCGTGAACAAAGATTTAAGAAGGGCTCTACCCATGCTTGCTGCAAGTGTGCTGATGGCTGAAAAGGCCAATGCAGGACAGGCAGTGCAGTTGCAGAAGGCACAACAGAAAATCTCCTGTGCCAAGACAGACAAAGCATGGTTCTTTCTGTGCCGCCTTTTCTCATGATTCTCCGTGTGTTTTCAAAGGAGGCAGGAGGGTGTGTCTCCATGTCTCCCGATTGGAGGCCAGAGTGGACCACTGATGGCAGTCAATATGGCCAAAGCTGAGGGATTGTTTCAGGGAGTCCTGGTATCTCCTCTTTGGGGCTCCTCTGTTGCGGCAGCCGGTGGGAAGTTCACCATAGAGCACAATCTTAGGGAGGTGGTGTGGCCTCAATACTGGCCCTGCCCAGTGCATCTGCGTCCTCAGTAGTGTGGCCTCAATACTGGTGAACCCTGCCTGTTCAAGAACGGGAACATTGGTCACGTGGTCAGTCCAGTGGATGTTCAGGATTGTACGGAGGCAGCACTGATGGAAGTGTTCAAGGAGTCGCAGGTGGTGGCAGTAGATGACCCATGATTCAGGCCCATATAAAAGGGTAGACAGTAAAATGGCTCTGTAGACACCAATCTTTGTACTTTTCTTCAGGTGTTTATTGCTCCAGAGTCTTTTATGAAGTCTTCCAAACACTCTGTATGCCTTTGCTAATCTGTTGTCTATCTCTTTGTCGATCTTGGCATCCGAGGAAATAATGCATCCCAGAGAGCTGAACTGCTGGACTGACTTAAGCTCTGATTCACCTATGGTGATGTGGGGATGAAGGAAGTTTTCCTGTGGTGCAGGCTGGTAGAGAACTTCTGTCTTCTTCAAGCTGACTTCCAGCCCAAAAAGGCGTGCAGCCTCTGCAAAGCAGAATGTTACGTGCTGCAGAGCTGCTTCTGTGTGAGCAATGAGGGCGGCATCGTCAGCAAAAAGCAACTCTGGGACATGGTGATTTAGAGTCTTGGTGTGGGCCTTCAGCCACCTTAGGTTGAATAGGGGCTCCCATTGGTCCTAACGCCATTTTCTTCATCGATGTCTGCTGTGGCCCTTAGGAACATCATGCTGAAGAAGATTGTGAACAGAGTGGGTGTGAGAATGCAGCCTTGTTTCACACCAATGATTATTGGGAAGAATATCTGATCTGCTCAAAGGCCTAGGACAAGGGGGTTGGATGTGAAACATTAGAACAGCTACACTAGTTCAGACCAAAATGTCCCTCTGTCCAAGCAGTGTTAGACAGTTGCAGATACAGCAACTTGCCAGTCAGTGAACTGCGAACGCAGTACAGGCTGGCTTACTTCACTGGCACTTGTACAAGGAAAATTATCTCTTCATGAGCATCCAATGGAAAAGATACTGGGTAACTGTGATAGTATCAAAGCTACTTAGTGCTATGAACAGGTGTGGTGTGGTGTTGTCCCCTTCACTAAATGCAGAGGACTGAGGAGTCCTGCCAGAAGCACAGAAATAGAGAAAATAAACCTTTAATCAGAAAAATCAAAAAATGTATAAAATAATTAAACGCACTAATTTTGCAGGTTGTGCTTTGCATGGTATTTAACCTTTCAGCTACAAAGACAGGCTTACATTTAGTCTTTGACAAAGCCAGAATTTTGAGTACTCATGAAGATTTTTGTACATTGCTGCCTTGATTGACCAACCCATGTGAATAGTAGAATTTACAGCATTGCATGAACAACAGAATTGAAATATGTCATATAGATGAATTGCAACAAATCTTCCCTGTATATGTTGTCATCTGAGTGTTTAAATGCAAACCATTAGATTCACTGATTTTTTAAATAACTTAAATAAATTCTGAAGGTTTTGTTTATCTTAGTAGAAGTGGAAATTTTTTTACCTGGCCACAAGAGAAGTCATTTGCATTTCTTTTACCCAAAGGAGAGATTATCCTCCCCACAACTCCTACAATGGGAAGCAAGGGAGATATCAAGACCCTGAGTCTTTTATCTCTTCAGTGTCTTACAGGGATACCCTGGAAAGTAAGCATGCTCGCAGATACACATACAACCTCTCTTTGTTTTTGTATACTCTTGTTCCTTCAATGTCATGGCCCTGCAGGTGCCTGCAGGTGCAGGAAAGCAGATCCATTGGATGGATATCAACACGGTAACACGGTACATTCTCCTTTGGGGATAATACTGTTGTCCACATATAGCCAGAAACTTTTGAGACCCCTTAAAGGACAACAATATATTTGCAAAAAGAAGCAGTTGTGTCTGTCTTATCTAAAAGATAATGTTCCTTCTCAGACTTCTCCTGATTTTTTTATTGTTTTGTAAGGTCCTATGTAAGTTGGTTATCTCCAAAACATGCATTCCTTTCCCACTTCCTCTCAGTCTCACCAGATCAGATTCCTGCAGGACCTGAGAAACTCTGACTTTGGGTCACAAGAGATGTGGAGAAACATCTGTTCATGCTCTGCAAACCAGTCCTATCCCACAGTCTCTCACAAGAAGTGTCACAAGAGCAATGAGGATGACAGCAGTTTTCTGGGGCCACAACAGACTGTAGACCTCATGCTATTCTGCTGCTGAACTTCACAGTGGTACCTTTCAAGCACTGTAGCTGACAATGCCTCCAGATTACAACATACCCTCTTGTGGCCACTCTGGCTTCTCTGTCTCCTGGAGGGACTGTCACGGTTTAACACTGGCCTGGCAACCAAATAACAGATGTTTTCTATTAATCCCCCTCTCCTCCCTGATAAGGAAAGGAGAGAGAATAAGGGAAAGAGACTTATGGGTTGGAAACTAAACTATACAACTTTATACAAATATACAGGAAAAAATTGATCCCACGTTCCTCCCCCCTTCCCCCCAATAACTCTCATGTCACCACTGAGGCTGCACAGGAGCCCTGGGAAAGTCCAGGCTGGACCCTGGGGTCAGGAGCAGTCAGGAGCTGGAGGCAGGAACACACAGATTCAGGCTGGCACGGATCAGGACCACATCCTCCCAGGATGCCGAAGCACACAAGGAACAGGCAAAGGAAGGGCAGGAAGAAGAAGAAGGGGCAGGAAGGTGTTTGACCCTCTTGATCCCTCAAATTTATACTGAGTATGATATCTATGGGATGGAATACTCTGTTTGGTCAGTTCTGGCATCTATCTTCTCTCAGGCCTCCCCAGAGGAGGGGTTCAGGTGGGACCTCTTTACTCCTTCTGCAGGGTAAAATGTTCCTCAGAGCTGAGCAGTGTCCTTGAGTCTGCATACCAGTCTCTGGCAGTAACTATAAACATCCAATGTGATCAGTCCTAGAAGCAGACACTGTCTGAGCAACTTGCTGTTAATTTCAGCAAGTGCAGCTACTTACAAGAAACTTAGCTGAAAGCAAAAGTACAAACCAGAAAATCACCTTTATCCTGGCCCAAACCAGGACAGGGAAGATTGAACCTGAGGCAAATACAGAAAAAATTGCCAAGTGCCCTGAAGATGGTATGGACCTGTCTCCACCATTCTAGTTTTGTTGGAGCAATGATGTTTTATTTTCAGTATTCCAGAGCTATAATAAATGGTGTGCAGAGGTATAGGGCTGCTTTACAAGTATTTGGGATTTCTGAAGGGAGGCACTATCAGACATCATGACGTGTGAAGAACGAATTTTTGTGAAAATAAGAGAAGTTCTGCTTAAAAGTTCATTACTGTCTGATGGCAGCAATTATGAAACTGGGACTGTCATAACCTATAGGTTGTTCCATTTGGCGGGGGGAGATATGTACAGTTTGGAGGTGATTTGCTAGTATTCCTGAAACTCACCATCTGCACCACCTGCAGCCCTTTGTTTCTCTCTCCTCTCCTAATATCTTGTGAAGTCCCAACCATTTCTGAACATTATCGTTACTGCTTCTCCTTCATTCCAGAGGCCCTCTTTTGGTGTAGTCATTCTCATTAGTTCTTGCAGTCGGATGCCCTGCATAGATGCAATCCATATGCCTCCTTTCATGTGTTTTGAATCATCATCCTGCTATTTCCACTTGACTTTGCATAAAAGAGACACCGAATACATCTATGACACCCAGAATTTTTTAGATAATATAGAGGTATTGACTTCTCTGCTGAATCCATTACAAGTTAAAAAATGAAAGCCTGCTTGGTCTTTCCTGAGATGGAGGTTATTCCACACCAATCATTTTCTACTTTCCTTCTGCATGTGTCATCTGAAGTAATTTGTTTTGACAATCTGACAAGCAGATGCTTATAACAGGGTTGTAAACAATATATTAATAGTAGACTAGTCATACTGATGCTGATTTGAGGCAAACACTGAATACTTTATATGACAAAATAAATACAGTGATTTGTACTGTCTTTTAAAAGTAGCTTAAACAGCATTGATATTTATAACTCTATATACTTTCTTGTTAAATGTAGTAATATTAATAGCACATAGATTTGTTACTGGTTTTCATTTCTATGTATTTCAGTAAGTTAGAACACCACACAGTAATGGCAGTACACACTGCATAGATTAAAAATTACTTAATTGACAGGCATCAAATTTATTCTATACAGGTAGAGTCAAAAGTGGGTGTGCCTTTGGAAGGGAATGGTTCTTCACCATATACTATGTTAATTTTAATAAATGTCACAGGAGCAAATGAAAAATTTCCTTCATTACAAAGTAAATATATGTAAGATATAAAAGACAAAATAGTCTCTGACAAAGAATAATCATTACTCCGTTATCCACACGGTTAAGATAAAGATTCACATACATAGAATGCAAATGTAAGTGCTTGTAGCAAATAATGAAAAATGCAGCACAGAATATAAATGGAGCTGTACTAAAACCAGGTCTTGAGACTATAGAAATTTTAAAAGTGCAAACAAGTTCAGTTCTGCAGCCAGTACAGATAATTTAAATATTTCACAGAATCACAGAATGTTTAGGTTGGAAGAGACACCCAAGATCATCCAGTCCAACCTTTGACCAACACCATAATCAACTACTAAACCATGTCCTTAAGGACCAGGTCCAGACACCTTTTAAATTCCTCCAGGGGTGGTGACTCCAACACTGTCCTGGGCCATTCCAGTGCCTGACAACCCTCTCAGTGAATAAATATTTCCCAACATCCAGCCTAACCCTCCCCTGGTGCAGCTTCCATCCTTTCCCTCTGGTCCACAGTTCACTCAGGAGAAGAGGCTGTTTCCCTCCTTGCTCCAGCCTCCCTTGAGGCAGTTGAAGAGAGCCGTAAGGTCTCCTCTCACCTCCTCTTCTCCAGATTAAACAATCCCAGCTCCCTCACCTCATCTGCTCCTCACAGGACTTGTGCTCCAGGCCCTTCATGAGCTTTGTTGCCCTTCTCTGGACACACTCCAGCACTTCCATGTCCCTCCTATAGTGAGGTGCCCAGAACTGAACACAGTACTGAAGATACAGCCTCACCAGAGCTGAGTACAGAGGGATGATCACCTCCCAGTTCCTGATGGCCACTGAGTTCCTAATACAAGCCAGTATGCCATTGGCCTTCTTCGCCACCTGTACACACTGCTGACTCATATTAGGTTGACTGTCAACCAATACCCCCTGGTCCCTTTCCAACTTACATCTCTCTAACCACACTTCCCTAGGTTTGTAGCTCACGATGGGGTTGTTATGATCCAGGTACCAGACCTGGCATTTGGCCCTATTAAACCTCATGCAATTAACCTTGGCCCATGGGTCCAACCTGTCCAGGTCCCACTGTAAGGCTTCCCTACCCTCCATCGGATCCACACAGCCACCTAGTTTGGGATCATCTGCAAATTTACTGAGGGCACACTTAATCCACTCATCCAGATCACGAGTGACGATATTAAAGAGAAGAGGCCCCAGCAGTGAACCCTGGGGGACATTACTCGCGACCTGTTACCGGCCAGATTTAGTTCCATTTACTACTACTCTGTCAGCCTGACCATCCAGCCAATTTTTTATCTAATGCAGGGTATATTTATCCAAGCCACGTGCATAACATTTAGTCAAAGAAGGATGCAGTAATAAAACTGAAATATTTTTTCATATATAAGGGAACATTGACATTTCCTGCATTGTCACTGCTCATACTTCAGTCCAGACTGTGGCAGAATGGATAAGACTCTATTTAAAAAAAAAAAAAAAAAAAAAAAAAAAAAAAGCACTAAGAGAAACTATGGCATAAGTATATGAATATATGAGTCCTCACAGCTTGAATACTGAATGCAGTTGTAGATATATGTACAAAAAAGGAGTTCAATTAATTGGGGAAGACTTAGAGAGTACAAGAGTAGTGAATGAATCAATATAATTGCTTCTGAATTAGTTATTATTAAGGAGTATAAAAGTATAAGTGAAAAAAAAAAGTAGGTTGGAAATAATATTTCACTTCAGATTACACTAATTCCTTTTTCGGACACATGGTTCAGAACAGATAAAAGTGGTTGTTCGTCATGCATGAAGTTAACTTACTGACACAGGATGGTGTAAATGCTATATGCTTAGAGTATCACAAAAATGACTGAATAATTTCATAGAAGAAATCCATTTAGAACTATTTCATCTAAAGGTATATCACTAGGATCCCGGATTCCTTGAACTATTAGTTTCTGTAGGTTGGGAGAGGAATTTGGGTAAGCAGTATTAAATGTGTACCCTGTTCTTATAGTCTATCCTGTACATATGTCCTGCCTATAGCTGGTGACATAATGGGTCTGTCAGACAAAATATGGCTGTTCTTATGTTTTTGTCTAAAAGTTTTGTAGGTGACCCATAGCAGAAGAAGGAATTATATCCAGGTCTCTCACTGAAAGAGTAGAAGGTGGGAGAAAGAAAGCAGATGATTTTAGGAGTGAGATTATACAGATACTCAAGGTTTAATAAGAAGATGTAAGAACACAAGGGAGACTGCAGTGCTCAGGTGCAGGGCCCAGCCAGACAAGCACATTGACTGTCCCCATTTTACATGTGACTGACCTATCCCTTAGACTGTTTTCTGTTTATCCCCCCTCCAAACGACCATCCCCCTTTTTTCTTTCCTGCTCCCCCTTTCCCTTCCTGCACATCCCCTTTTGGCTTTGTTAAGCTCTTCCTGTTCCTGCACCCTAGCCTTATCTGGGAACTCCCGCGGTTCACAATCCTATCAGCAGTCAAGTCTAGGTCAATTTTTCTGCAAGTGGTGCCTGTACTTTCTTGACAATCTGATCAATTAGTGTGATCAGTCAGGATTGTTTATTTTCATTGACTTCATGACTGTTTTGTCAGGTTTGTGTGTCTATATGTTTCTGGTTCTCTCTTTTACCTTAATTTCCCAACTGACTAGATCTGATCTAGTAACCTCACTGGAATAATCATTTTCACACTCTCACATGCCTTCATCAAGTAGTGTGACTGACTGGGTTTGGTTCCCATCACCTCCTCCCTTAGCAATTGTCAGTCAGCTTTGTCCCCCAGTATGTTCTTCCTTATCGCTTACTACTATTCTTACTGTCCTTTGTGGAGTCTTAAAATCCTTAATCAGATACTCCTAAAGGAGCAGACACTCTCCTTCCACATGCTCTTAGAGAGCAACTCAAAGTTATTGTGGTTCAAGACTGAGCCTATGTTTCAACATACTCTGCAGGATAATGGAATGGCACAGAAACCAAGCTCCTTCCTGAAGGATGAGAACTTAACTATGCCTGCAGGCCTCAGGTATTGTAAGCTTACAGGCAAGTCTGCCTTGTGGTCCATAAGCTGGCAGCTGTCTTACTCTGTCCCAAGCTTGAGGCTGGTTTCAGGCTTGCCAGCACCCTATGCAGCAGTACAAATAACTTAATGAGTCAGAAATTCTGCCTCCCTACGTCTTCCTACTTCTCTATCATCATGTGTAGATAGTCAGAGAGGATAGAATGGGATCCATTTAAATCACAGTTTCTAAAGAAATAATTGTGCACAATTAGGAAAAAATCCATGTTGTTAAAGTGAGCTCTTGGACTCGGGAGCCAAGTGTTGCCTTTTTTGGCCTTATCAGAGCTGTTGTTGGGGTTTGCCATCCTGGCATAGAGCAATGTGAAAAGAACAGGTCAGTCCAGCTGACTCCATACAACCTTAAACCAATCCTGTCTCTGAGTAATTAGCAGAGAGATCAAGCCTTCAACACGTTTACAACTAAAGAGTAAATTATTATTGACCAAAAATAGAGCACTTGAATGCTGTGTGGGCAGGATGTTACATATAAAGAGCCACAGCTGAAGGCAACCTTATTCTTTGTTACCTCAGCATCTCATGGTAAGTCCCATCTGTTTGCTTCATACTCTGACCATGAGATCCATACAGTTCTGGAAAGAAGTGGACTATGTAGAGGACTATGTAATGGGGAATCTTGTTCCCCATTTCTACAATTCCAGATCATGGTTTACATGCAACGTCAAGGTTATATGATCAAACTACTCCGGTGTTATGGCACAAGGAGAAGAGACATACCATGCCGTTCCTTGAAGAAGCCTTTTACAAACTTTGCTACACCCCAGCTCTATGAAAGCAACAGGAAAACTAAGTTTGAAGGCAGTTAAAATTGATCAGGAATATGTGTATCAGGAATATATGTAATGCAGCTGATCTTTTCCTAGACAGATAAGATTTATTTTCTGCAGATCATGGTGATATTGGGAGAAAACTGAATTTTTCTGTGGGATTTGGCTCTAGCTCATGAGTTGTAAGGCTCTGTTCAGCTGCAGGGATGGTCTACAGAGTAGGGTGTTTGATAGAGCACATGATCAAGACAATGAATTGGTTTTGGTCTAACTCACTCCTTTCTTTCCACACAGATAGTGAAAGCAGAATTCCTCCTGGGATCTCTGAAGGTAAGAGTTTAACAAATAACCTCTAGTTATTTATTAACTGTTCCTTAGCAATGAGAGAAGCACACCTTGACAACGGCAAGGGCAGGTGGCAAAAGACATTGCTGTATAATCAGGTTCACTGGAACGGATATATGTTATTTTAATAAATATGAGCAGATTCACAGTTCTTGGTAGGAAATACTGCATTTATCAGGAAATAAAAGTTATGGATACTCAACATTAGCCAAGAGGGCATGAGGCACAGCAAAAGGATAATCTTTTTGCAGTGTAATCTGGGATTCTGGGAGTTATAGACTATTAAATTTTACAGATCTGTATATGACATCTGCACAACTTCTGGAAGCCTGAAACTGAGGTTGTGTTCAGAAAAGACACTCAAATTACAATTCAAGAAGGTTCTAAGCCTATCCCACCTTAAGTTACCCTCTGGGGTAAGTTCTCGAATATATGCTGATTTGGCTTATCACACAGGTTCTGAAACAAGAAGTTTAGGATGATCTTTTCTCCTGTTTGATGGACAGATCTATTTATGTACAAAGTCACCTTCACAGAGAACTTAATATGCACCTTTCCCTTCCAGGTTTTCTGGGGAATGTTAATGACTGAGTGACTGAAAGAGTTCACCCAAACAACAATAGGAACCCTTCACACATCTGTCTTTCATCTTAATACCAGAAAATGCTTCAATTTCAATTGAAGCTGAAAAGGATGGAGTACAGCTTTTTGTCCCAGACACTGATATCTTCTCTCTTCAGTAATGCATAAAGATCTAAATTTTACAATATTTTACACAAAGACAGTTAGTAGTTTAACAGACAGTGCCTCTCAGTAATCTGATGATCTATTTTTTCTGATAATCTGTTGGCATTTTCTGATTATTTTCTTAAACTTTTTCATGGGCACTGTGAAATCATTTTTCTTTCTTTCATTCTGCTTCCATTGAGCCACTCAGAGGCAGGATCATATGGCAAAATGCCAGGCTCTATATACATAGCATAATACTTCCAAATTAAGTTAGAGATTCTGGATTCTGTGCTTTGAAATTCCCAGGTATTAAACCTTCTTGAGAGATGCAGTCCCTCAAAGTCCTGCAAGGTCCATATCCTATAGCAGCAAGGTTTTACTGAGAGAGAGCAGCATTTTTACAGCAATGTGTCCAAAAGCAGCATTACAAATGCTTTCAGACTCCCTTCATCCTTTTCTTTTACACAAAATCACTCCATGTTGATTGTTTCAGTACTGTGATGCCTTTGATGCATACAGTTTTGCCTGAGTTTTTCTGTTCTGTTCCTTTATCTTTTTTAGTACCACATTACCTATGAAATACCAGAAGTTTAGGAATTTTTCTCTTTTTTCCTTTGTTCTTTGGTGTTTGCTATTTTTGTTTGGGTTTGGGGGTTATTTTTGGTTGGTTGGATTTTGGGGTTTCTTTGTTTTGGGGTGGGTTTTTTTGCTAGCCTGTATATTAGCTTGTCTGGGGTAGAAATTCTGCTTTACATTATTTCTGACTGTTATTTCCAGATACACTTGAATTATACACATCTTTCCTTCTGACTGTAGCAGGCAATAGAATTTATTTGCATTTAAGAATTTTTACTAGGCATTGCTAAAAATGTAAAATAAAACTGAGCATAAAAGTTTTTTGCAATATTTCTGATAGGCAAATCCCAGCAAAATGAGTGGTATCTATCAGTACACATTAACTGTCTTTTAATGATTCATAACCAATATTACTTTTTGTAATGTTAAAGCTAAAAGATACTCTGTAATTGAAAGTGTAATTTGAAATGTTATACCATGTACTTATTTACATAGTTAATACTATGCTCTGAATTATTACCTTCAATATGTATTAGATTGCTTTATTAGCCAACTTTGCCACAGATCTAAAAAGATGTTTTATATTTGCTTCATCTGATAACGAGGTTTGGCTTTAGACAGGTGACGACTGACTCTCACAATTTGTTCCACTGCTTGGAACAGACAAAAAATAGTTGAAATTTCCCTGCTTGGTATTAAAACTTAGAAAATAGAATGGTGCCAAGAATACCTCCACTGTGTTCTAGAGGAAATATGCTTCACTTACAAATCTTACTCCTGTCTAAATGCTTAGATGTCTAATAAAACAAACCATCAAAGTGGCTCTGTCAATGAGGCTTTGAGATATCTGTGGCTGTGCAGCTGTGTGAATAGCAGGTGAAGATATGACAGGTAACTTAATATTCTCTCTGCCCTCATTTGGACACACAGGCATCTCTTTTAAGGAGGATATCTTAAAGAACACATATCTGTCAAAAAAAGGAACTTTCTTTATTAGGACTTCTTCAGTGGATACTTAAAATTGAGGCCTGACACTGATTAGTCTTCCTTTTAGTCATTTAGCATGACTATTTTATGGATATATATACATTACAAATTCAGTCTCTATGAAACTTTTCTGAATTCCTACAGAGCAACTCCAGTCATGAGTTCAGATGCAGAGATGGCCATCTTTGGAGAAGCTGCACCCTATTTACGGAAATCTGAGAAGGAGAGAATTGAAGCCCAGAATCGCCCATTTGATGCTAAGTCAGCCTGTTTTGTAGTGGATGAAAAGCAAATGTATGTGAAAGGTACCATACAGAGTAGAGAAGGTGGCAAAGTCACAGTTAAAATAAATGATGATACAGTAAGTGTAACCAACTGTGACTCATACATGATCATCCAGTTCAGGCTGTTCCTTGGCTTAGATTTCTTCTCCTTGTTTTCCCTTGCGTTTTTGCCAGACTGTGACTGTAAAGGATGATGAAGTCTTTCCTATGAACCCTCCCAAATTTGATAAAATCGAGGACATGGCCATGATGACCCACCTCCATGAACCCGCTGTGCTGTACAACCTCAAAGAGCGTTATGCAGCCTGGATGATCTACGTAAGTACCAGCCACAGTCTCCCTTTGGGCAACGGGCTGTCTCCTTTCCTCACAGACCTACTCGGGTCTCTTCTGTGTCACTGTCAACCCCTACAAGTGGCTGCCGGTGTACAACCCGGAGGTGGTGTCTGGATACCGAGGCAAGAAGCGCCAGGAGGCCCCTCCACACATCTTCTCCATCTCTGACAATGCCTATCAGTTCATGCTGACTGGTGAGTCATTTGGCAGGAACAGAAAACCCTGACAGAGGCAGGACTGGCTGCCTGTGCAAGGAACACTTGACAGTTCAGGCACCTGAGCAGCTGTTCTGTTCAGTACCTGATGGCAACAGCTCCCATAGTTTCATGACAGATTAGATTGTCTTAATGACCTCTGTTGTCATATAATGAAGGAAAAGCAGTAGGTAGTTGTGTGGCTTTGTGACCAGCATCCTGAAAAGGAATTTAAAGAAACAGAGTAAGGAAGGGATAGAGCAGAAAATCTGATTACAATTAAACAATACTTAAGCCAGGATCTCTACATAAAAGAATAGAAATAGTAAGTGGGAAGCCTTTTAAAGAACTGTTGGAGCTAAAGTTGGAGTGAAGAAAGTGCTTGGAGTTAAATTTTGGTCTGCGCCATCTCTCTGTACTCAAAAAAATCCACAGGCAGGCTAATGCAGAATTTTTTTATCTAGTTACAAAGACACAATTTAATTATTTCCTTTGAAGTCGGTTAGTTATGTGTGAGGAACAGAAGCCCTCCACATCACATTCGAAAAATTCTTTCTGTGACTTTGTTTTCAGATCGTACCAATCAGTCAATCCTTATCACGTGAGTATATTTTCATATGCGTGTCAAAGCTGACAGAGAAGTAAAGACATTTCCTGTTTTTACTGTAAGAATTAATATTTTCATTTGAACAGTGGAGAATCCGGTGCAGGGAAGACTGTGAATACAAAGCGTGTCATCCAGTACTTTGCAACAATTGCAGTTACTGGTGAAAAGAAGAAAGAACAACAGCCTGGCAAAATGCAGGTATCTCATTGTCTCTCCCTGATAGACTATGCCTGCAGTGCAGAAAAAATGCATTTTTGGGGTTGCAGGGTTATCAAAACACAAAAGAATATAGTGCAACTGAGGGGACAGTAAGGATGCACAGTCTCTGCTTGATTACCTCTGCTACTGAGCTTCCCTCCTGAACCCTAGTGAAACTCTTCTTAAAGAAGCATTTTATTAATGTAGGAGAGCCCCAAAAGTCAGTTTCTCTTCAGTCTCCACTAATATGGAGAAAGTCTTCACCAGGGGTATAATGTAAGCCAGCAGCTTACTCTGTGCTGTCTGCCTATGTACCTGTCCATTAGTATTCTGAGATGGGCTACATCTGCAGCACTGAGCGGCTGCAAAGGTAAACAGAGCGGTCGGTTCCCACTGAGATGCGATTGTGTGATTCAATCAATCATAGAATCATAGAATAATTTAGGTTGGGTGGGACCTCTAAAAGTCCTCTATCCAACCTTCCTGAAAGGAAGGAGGGACACCCTCAACTAGATCAGGTTTCTCAGAGCCTCCTCAAGCCTCACCTTGAGGATCTCCAGGGATGAGGCCTCAACCAACTCCCTGGGCAACCTGTACCATTTTTCCACTACCAATTCCTATTTCTTGTGTCATTCCTATTGACAAGGGAAGTGCAGGCATTTTGAACTTCGGAGTGGTTGTGCTGAAGTTAACAGTAATTTCAGTTGCATCAGGGATTAGTTTTCACTGGCTTATTCTCTTGCCTGGGGTTAGTATAACAGACCTAAGGGGCAGCATAAGAAAAGCAGCAGATTAGGAACAGCTGGGATAACTTGTCTGACAGCTAGAGAGTAACCTCAGAAAGAATCCTTCCAGGGAAGAAAGCACATGCTCACATGCCCCTTTCTGGTGAGCAGCCCAGCTGCTGCAATCTGCATAGCCTTCATTCCCTAGCACAGGCCAAGGAAAAATCATCCTTATGGCACAAGTATGTGTCACCACAGACTTTGAGATAGTATGTGTACTAAAGCAGGTGGCATGTGTCAGCATGTTATTTGAGTACCAAAGGGCATAGGAGAACCTAAGGAGGAGATTCCAAGGCTGAATACTCTTTTCACACTTAAAGGCAGGTGTCTGTGATTGATGGGTTGTTATGGCCAAGGCACGTTCATTACAAGCCCTCTTTCCATCAGCACTATTCCTGAATCTCCTGAGCTCAGTTTTCACCAGCTGCTCAGTATGCCAGGACTGATCTCAGAAATACTTTGAGACAGCTGAGAGATGTACTGGTCATGTTTGATATAAGGATAATAACCTGGCTCAGACGGACAACAACCTGTTCTGCCTTCTGAGTTATTTCACAAAATACTCTGGCTTTTTTAGAATTCACAATAACTGTAACAGGAGCACGTGCCTCTTTATAAGAACATTAAATAAGCCATTCAAGTCATAGTTCTGTCCAGCCCCGCATCCTATCTCAGTTGCAGGCTGAAATCAGATGCCAGGTAAGAGTATATGAATAAGGGAAGCATGTAACTGCATTGCCCTAGAATGCTGTCTCAATCTCCAGCACTTTGTCACTCAGCCTGTAGAAAGTACTTCAGAATCAACTTGTGTAAGGAACTGCCATGTTTTCTTCCATGCTGTTCTCCATGTACAATGCTCCCTTGTGTTCCTCAGGCACATCTGTGCACTAAAAAGAGGTTTGCAGCTGCACTGACACACAAATCCTCTTTTCTTAATGAGGAAGTTCATTTAGAAAGCTGAAAGACACAGGTGAAAGGGCCTTACTCTAGGAACTGGGGACTTCTAATACAGCAGAAAAATTATATAGCACTTCACATGCTACTGTGTTGCCTTAATTTTACAGGCTCCACCTTCACAGGGGGCTAATAAAAAATAATTTAAACACATTGTGCCATCTGCAGACAGTGTTGTGAATGGCACTCCCTCTTCATTGGAAGATGTTAACTGCTGCACTTAAAACATAGTAGATAAAGCACCTTGACCTGTGCTACTAATCTTTCATCTGGATAAAAAATGGTATTTTTTCCTCAGTCTTTGTCTTGGAAATTATCTCTGGCAACACCTTCATACTTGTTGGAAGCCTTGAGAAAAATTTCCAAAAAAGCACATAGAGACTCTGCTTCCTGGACTGTACTGCACAGAAAAAGAGAGACATAATGTCACAGAAGTGTCCTTCCTCCTAGATTTTTGCAGTTAACAAGAATGATACAATATTATGAATAATAGTATATGAATATGCATGAATAATACAATACTACCTTTTCGGCTTCACTATATTGAAACTTTACATGTAGATCATTTCTTCTCTAGTCATGCAATAAAAAACTTAAGAGTTTGTGCTGTCTGCTTTTTGAAGTTTTGTATTTGAGACTCAGGCTTTGTCCATATTCCACCCTTCTTTTCAAAGCATGTCTGGAGATGTATTTCTGCATTCTGAAAGTCTGATAGTTGTTTTAATGCAATTGCAAAGCTAGGTGCACCCTTGCTAAGTGCAAGATTGCTAGATTGCTAGCATACCTTGCTAGATTGCTTTCAGCAGTCTTCCTTTGAAACCAATGGCAACATAAATGAGTGATGGCTGATGAGTGCTTAAACACTCTGCTAATTTCAGATTAAAATCACAGATGAATTGTAAAAATTCTCTGTTTGTAATACTTTCTTTGCAATATTTGTTATTAACTAGTAGTGAAGCTTGTTAAGAAACTTTTTCTCCTTTAATTAGGGAACTTTGGAGGATCAGATCATACAGGCCAACCCACTGCTGGAGGCTTTCGGCAATGCCAAGACTGTGAGGAATGACAACTCCTCACGCTTCGTGAGTTCATTTCAGATTTGTTGGAATGCAGACATCTCATATACATTTTGTTCATTAATTGCTATAAACTGGTTGATCTGTACTGCTTGATAGGGAAAATTCATCCGGATTCACTTTGGAACAACTGGCAAGCTGGCCTCTGCGGATATTGAAACCTGTGAGTTGGAGCAAGTCAGTGCATGCAGAATTTGTGCATTCATGACCTCAACTTTACCAGGAAACTAATAGCATATGTCTTTTGGTTAGATCTTCTGGAGAAATCCAGAGTGACTTTCCAGCTGTCCAGTGAAAGGAGCTATCATATTTTTTACCAGATACTGTCCAACAAGAAGCCAGAGCTCATTGGTGAGTGTCAACAGTGCTGGGATACGCTCAACAAATTCTTTCTCTTTCCACTGTGACATGCCCTGGTGCCATCAAAGGTGCCTTGTATACCTGCAGATCTCCTCCTTATCTCCACAAACCCCTACGACTTCCCCTATGTGAGCCAAGGAGAAGTCACTGTTGCCAGTATTGATGACAGCGAGGAGCTGCTGGCAACGGATGTGAGTACAGCCCAGCACCTGCAGAGCAGCCAGGGAGATGGGCAGGCAGGCAGGGAAGCCTGGTGGTGGGCAGGCAGAGAAAGCTGGTGGCAAGCAGGGAGGCCTGGCAATCCACAGTCATCAAGTGCCAGGCTCTGCTGCCTGAAGCAGTCACAGGAACACACCAGTGCTGCACAGCACCTTGTGCTTCTCAGACCTTCCCTGGCTTGCTTTGTTGCCTCTGCAGAATGCCATGGACATCCTGGGCTTCAACTCAGATGAGAAGATGGGGATGTACAAGCTGACGGGGGCTGTCATGCACTATGGGAACATGAAGTTCAAGCAGAAGCAGAGGGAGGAGCAGGCAGAGCCTGATGGCACAGAAGGTAGCGTTGGCTGCAGAGTTTGCTTGTGAACTTCACAAGGAGATGAGCTAGCAACCCACTCCCATAAAGTGCCCAACACTTTGAGAATGGTTTCTCTTTCCAGAAAAGAAACTAATTTTTTTTTAAAGTTTGTTGCAAGTTCCACCAAGTCCACCAAGATTTAATTTACACTCCACAAAGAAACACACACTTAAGATAAACATTGCTGTAGCCCTTCAGGCATGGAATGTGGTGTAGCTGAAACACTGCCTATGTTGGAAGGAAAGCATTTTCCGTGGGACTGGAGAGGAGGTTCTCACATCCTAGAGGATATGGACATCTTTCTTTGTCAATTTTTGAACTCATTTGCTGTCTCTGATCCTAGTGGCTGACAAAGCTGGCTACCTGATGGGTCTGAATTCTGCTGATTTGCTCAAAGCTTTATGTTATCCCAGAGTGAAAGTCGGGAATGAATATGTAACTAAAGGACAAAATGTTCAACAGGTATCTGGACAGCTGATCGGTTGGTCATTTTGTTCAAACGGTTCTCTCAACTTCATAGCTAACTCACCTTTCATTATCGCCATGGCTGTGTTTCTTACAGGTATACAATTCAGTGGGTGCATTGGCCAAATCAGTCTATGAGAAGATGTTCCTATGGATGGTTACTCGAACCAACCAACAGCTGGATACAAAGCAGCCCAGACAGTACTTCATTGGTGTCCTGGACATTGCAGGCTTTGAAATTTTTGATGTGAGTTACAGTAGGTATGCTTGCCCACTGATGACTTTTCCAAACTAATTGGCATTTTTTTGTATTTTGAATTTGCAGTTCAATAGCCTGGAGCAGCTGTGCATCAACTTCACCAATGAGAAACTTCAACAGTTCTTCAACCACCACATGTTTGTGCTGGAGCAGGAGGAGTACAAGAAAGAAGGAATTGACTGGGAGTTCATTGACTTTGGGATGGACCTGGCTGCCTGCATTGAGCTCATTGAAAAGGTAGAGGAAATATTTTAATTCTAGAAGAGCACATTTCTTTCATGACCATTTATTTTAGTCCAGTCATTGTTAATAAACTGAGCATATTTCAAGTTGCCATGTTCCTGTGTAGTAGCCTGAGCATCACAGACATTATAGTTTGCCTAAATGTTATAGTAACTAGTGATGTGTTAAGACCTTGTGAAGTGCAAATTAGTCACTGAAACAAGTCACAAATCACATTTTATTTACTTTTTCCTCCCCACCACTTACTTTCTTTATGTATTCATATTATTTCCAGCCCATGGGCATCTTCTCCATCCTGGAAGAAGAGTGCATGTTCCCCAAGGCAACAGACACCTCTTTCAAGAACAAGCTCTATGACCAGCATCTGGGCAAGTGCAACAACTTCCAGAAGCCCAAGCCTGCCAAAGGCAAGGCTGAGGCCCACTTCTCCCTGGTGCACTATGCTGGCACAGTGGACTACAACATCTCTGGATGGCTTGACAAAAACAAGGATCCTTTGAATGAAACAGTTGTGGGACTGTACCAGAAATCATCCCTGAAGCTGCTGTCCTTCCTTTTCTCTAATTATGCTGGTGGGGCAGAGACAGGTAAGTGCTTTTCCAGTGTTCATTGATAAGGTGAGAATCAACTAAAGTTTACTTCTGTTTCTCATCTCTGTGGCATACTCCAGACTCTCTTACATGCCCCAATGTTCTTGTGTGCACTCAGATACGCTAAAGCTAAGATAGGAACATGCAGAACTGCTTAAAACACTACATTAATGTGATGCAAAGAAGCAAAACTCAGCAAATCCAAAATAAAGTGACAGGAGGTGCTTGTTTCCTGACTTACTGTGTTGTGAACCATGTGCCTGCTTACTCATCGTGTAAGGTGCCAAAATACACAGCAATGTGCAAGCACTTTATAGTCTTTGGGGATTGTTTTGTTTCTCAAGGTGAACTGGAAGAACTAAAAGGACACCATGGAACTAGTTTGTATCCAGCAGAGAATCCTGGTGTTGTAAAGGAAATGAAACAGAGAATATAATTTAGAAATCCTCTTGGGGCATCAGAGAGTAGTCCAATCTCTTGCCCTGTTTTCGTGGCTGAAGACCCTCAAGCTGGACTGTCAATAGGTCTTCCTTACCAAAAATGGCCACACAGAATTCTACAAAAAATCCAAATATTCGGCAACCTGGAGGCTGGTGAAAAAAGAAGAGACAGTATCAATTAGTAGTCAACTCATCCACAGGCATATGGAGAGCAGGGTCTCAGGCTCGAGAGTACTGCATGGGGACTTCCATGCAGTTCAGTTTTGCTGATGTAACAATGTGCCTGAATAAGCTCCTAGGAAATACTGGTAAGGAGTGAGCAGTGGTTCTTACAGGTATTACCAATATTAGAAAGGTGAGAAGAAAAAGTTGTGGAAATAAAATTTTGGATAAGGTGTGAAGTTCAGAAGACAAAGGTTGCATTTAAGTCTTGATTTAATTTAGTTCAACAATAAAGCAAATATGACAAGGCACTGAGCCGCTTGGATTTGTATTCCTGAGATTATAATATGTGTCCTGCTTTGGGGCTGCATAACTCACAAAAAACCTCTATTCTTCACCTGGAACATCAGATTAGGAGATTTTTCCAAAGAGAATTTCACTATCCTGATAAATAAATGTGCAATGCTGAGCCACATGCTTGGGCCTTTCCCCTAATTAAAAAAAAAATAATAATAACAAATGGAACTATAAGTAAAAGCAATGTGACTAGTAGCACCGTGTACACTGTTTTGAGAATTACATCCTGTAACAGTGGCAAAGCCACATACATTCTGATGCAGTCTAACTCATGCATCTGAGACCAAATACACCATACAATGACCAATAACCAGAAGTTCACTAATCTCTCATGCAGCAATGAGTATTTACAATTTTCAAATAATTATTTTATTGGCTCGTGACCAAAGAAAGGAAGATGAGGTCTACAAAACATACTTACTCTAACAGTTCACCTCCTATCTACTTCTTCCAAGGTGACAGCGGCGGTGGCAAGAAAGGTGCTAAGAAGAAGGGGGGTTCTTTCCAGACTGTGTCTGCTGTGTTCCGGGTATGTGAATTTCCTGTTAAATGAGCCATTCTACAAAAAAATGATCCAAGGGCTGAAACACCTCTCCTGTTAAGAGAGGCTGACAGAACTGGTGGTTTTCATCCTGGGGAAGAGAAGGGACATGTTATTGCAGCCTTTCAGTATATAAAAGAGGCTTCTCAGAAAGATAGATGATGTTTTACCAGGTCCTGCCATGAAAAGACAAGGGGCAACTGGTCTATACTGAAAGAGGATGCATTTAAATTGGACATAAGGAAGAAAATTTTTTATGATGAGGGGAGTGAGACACTGGAAAAAGTTGCCTAGAGGGGTTGTGGATGCCCCATAATTGGAAAAGTTTAGGACAGATTGGATGGGGCTTGAAGCAGCCTGATCTGGTGAAAGATTTCCCTGCCCATGGCAGGGATCTTCAAAAGCCCCTTCCAATCCAAGCAATTCTGTGATTCTTTTACAACTTGACATTTGAATAAAAATGTAAAAGATTTGTAGCTCAAAGCTCAAACACACATTTTTGTTTTATCACAGGAAAATCTAAACAAGTTGATGACTAACCTGAGAAGTACACATCCTCATTTTGTGCGATGCTTGATTCCTAATGAGACCAAGACACCTGGTAGGCCTGTCATACTTTAAAGACATAGGGCTGCTGGCAATTGGCCTGCTTAACTTCCACACCAACTTCTTCCAGAACAGCTCCCTTTGCATGTAAAGTTTTTGTGGGTGTTGGTTTGCAATAAAGTGCCCCAGTAAACCTTCACCACTACTGCAAAAATTATGAGTGTTACATGGTCCACTGTACTTACCCATCTTTGCTTAATGTGTGTACAGAGCTGAAGATGACAAAGATGGGACTGATTACAGCTGATGAAATTGCCTATTGTGGGTAACAGTATTAGCAAACACCTAACAAATGCCTAGCTTTGAGGACCACAGTGTCATTCAGAACTGCTGAGTTCAGCCGAAGATCACTAGCCAGTTTCTGAATATTCAATCTTAACATCTGATTCACTGAGTTGGAGAACTGTCAAAGAAACAATATATCATTTACAGACTTCTATGTCCAAACTGCTGAGAGCTGCAAGCACTTGGAATGGATTTTGATATAAGGTTACTGTTTTCCTTTATTTAATTAAGTATTAAACTCTTACAAAGTATTTACTCTCTGAGAAGCATCAAGTTTGGGAGTATTTTCATGTGGCCATTAAATTAAAGCACTTGGGGAGAAATTTGCCTGTTTTAGGAGTCTAATGAAGTCTGATACTGCTAGAAAGATAATTTAGATACTGGTAGTACGTAGTGGATGCAAAGGGTATACTAGGAAGTGGGAGCTTAGCATCTGTTTAACATGCTCAGGAAACAAAAGACCAATTTCAGAACTTTTCTTACCTTTCTTGTTTATGTTTCTCTGCATAACACTGAAGACCACAAGCAGGATTTAAGCAATACATGTATATATGACATTCATATTTCAGCTGTTAATCTAAACTCCTTTTATATTCAGTGAAGAGAAGATGGCATCTTGAGGTATGAGACATCTGGCCCCTTTCATACATTTATCTTAGGGTGAGATGAATCACATCCTAGAAGAAACAGTTTTGCTTCACTGACTATAAATTAAGCCCAAAAGGAAATGTCCACACTTCATACCCTGAAGAAAGAGGAATGGGGTCTTGACAGTTAAGAAGGTGTAAAGTGAGAATTAGGGAAAACTACTAAAACAGAAAAACATATTTGAATTAATTCTTTTGCCAGATATCTGTTACTTTCACATTCAGTTTATTGTTTGGACAGAGGTGACTCAGAGAGAGTCTTGACTTCTTCCTTTTAAGAAAACAAAAAGTAGTACTGTTGAGAGAATTTAAGGATAGTGAAGGAAGATAAACTGGACTTTTTCTGATTTTTAGCTGGATTTAGGCTGCTTATGCTTGACTTTTCTAACAGTTCCTTTGGGTACCCCTTTATCGATCACACTGAAAACTTAAAGATATGGACCATTCTGCACTAATAAATGTGTCTAGCAGCTGATGGAACATTGTGCATGACAAAGTGGTTCCAAGAGGGTTTTATTCTGCCAGTTGAGCTTTGTTTGTAATACTTGGGAATAAGACTTAGTAATACAGTTTATTATTATATCCAATATTTTGGGATATAATTTATTTTATATTTTAGGAGTAGAAAGATAATTCTTTCAATTTTAATCAACTGTCCTCTCCAGGCAACTGTCCTCTGTAGGCAGACTGAGAGTTTTAAGCAAGCTACTTATAATCACTGCTGTGTTGGAATCTTTGTAACTACCAAATCCCAAATCCTATCAAATTTTATTATAGCCAATACTTACATCACAGCCAGGGTAAAATCTTACACAACCTGAAGAGGTGATTGTTTAGATTGTACTACACTCCATAATTTGCTACCCCTACCTACATCCAATGAGGATGCTGATGATGTTGAAGATTTTTTCAGCTGGTCTCCTAAAGCACTTTCCTGCCACTGTTGAGTAATGTGGCCTTTTGCCTTCCTGCCACTGGCAATTCAAAAGCACTGCCAGCTCCAGCAGTCATTGTAAAACTCAGCTCTGAAACAGCTCTCTGCAACTTGCGTGAATTTAAGTCATGTTCTGTCTTCACTTCCTGCATCTTTAATCAAGAACTGGTTGAGTTTTATCAAAAAAGGAAGGTTATTCTGGAATGCTAATACATATGGAGATTCTTGCAAAGGAGAGTCATTGTGCTGATTTTGGCGGGAATAAAGTTAATTTTCTTCAGAGTAGCCAGTATTGGGCCGTGTTTTGGAATGTTGCTGAACAGAAGTATTGATAGTGCAGAGATATTTTTGTTGTTGTTGAGCAGTGCATACACAGACTCAAGGCCTTTTCTGCTTCTCACACCACCCTATCATCTTGTGGTGCACAAGAAGTTTGGAGGGGACACAGATGAGACAGCTGACCCCAACAAACCAAAGGGATATTCCATTCTATATTGCATCGTGTTCAGCATATAAAGTAGGGGGAAGAAGAAGGAGGGGGAACATTTGGAGGGATAGTGTTACTTTGCAAGTAATTATTAGGTGTGAGATAGTCCTGCTTTCATGGACATGGCTGAGCACCCACCTGCTGATGGGAAGTAGTGGAGGAATCCCTTGTTTTGCTTTGCTTGAATGCATGGCTTTTACTTTACCTATTGAGCCCATAAGTTTTCTCACTTTTATCCTTCCAGTTCTGCCCCTCAACCCACCAGAGGGGAGTGATAGAGTGTCTTTTTGGTGTTGAATTACTAGCTGGGGTTAAACCACAACAATCATGCTGAATGTGTTTTTTTTAAGGTGAAATGGATCATTACTTGGTGATGCATCAGCTGCGGTGCAATGGGGTTCTAGAAGGCATCCGAATTTGCAGGAAGGGGTTCCCAAGCAGAATACTTTATGCAGACTTTAAGCAACGGTAAGTCTTCAGTTACTACTGTCTGTTAAGATAAGGCTTCAGTAAACCAATAGGTCCAGTAACAAGTCTGGTGACATCACAGTGAGACACCATCTGAATCAGACCAGATTGGTGGCATCTGAAGGAAGTATGTCATTAATACTCTCGTAAGTCACTCCAGTCTTTTCTGTCTTTGGTCAGCCCAGAGATTTCTTGATTCATCAGAATAACTAAGGTGTAGTCAATGTGCAATGAGTCAAAGACATGTAAAACTGTGAGAATGTAATAAATTTGGGCCATTACAGGCTCTTTGTAAGCCTCACAGAGAGATAGAAAAGCAACACACATCAGTACTGCTTCCTTATGGTTCATTGACTAAACATTCAAAAATCTAAGGTTTGGTGGTGCTCTGTCGCTGGCCTGCATACTATGCCTTGTTATCCTCATCTTTCAAATCAAGACAGTCAAGTTGGTTCATGCGAACTCAGTTGCTATAAAGTGTTAAATCAAACTTGATGCTGTTACAATTAAACATAACACTAGCATCATGCATGCTAAATGAGTGTGAAAAAGATCCAAGACCTCCCTAAATGTGTTCTGCAACCTGATGTTTAATAAGGCTTTATCTGGTCTCAATTGTCAAAGATAATTTCATGTGACAGGTGAAGGAATACATCCATAATGGCCCTGGTCCAGAACCAAAAGGGGCTTTACAGTTCAAAGGAAATGTGCTGAAGTTCAGGAGAAACTATAATGGAAGCCTAAAACAGAGACTAAATTCACTACACCATTATCACTGTCTTGATTTTACATATTCTCTGTCAAGGTAGACTTACGAATAAGAAGTGTTTCAGTGTACAGACATGCATCTTCTTTGATGTATCTGAAGAAAGAACTTTAGAAGGATTAGGTGGTCCTGTCCATGACATTGTTAACTTGCAAAATCCTATGACTGCTGTTAGCATTTAGAGAATACTACCATGCCATTTTATTCCCAAGTCAATGAGTCAGTGGTACAACCTGTGGAGTGTGTGATCTGTGCAAGATCCATATTCCCTTTGGAATACAGATTATTTTTGTTAGTAGTTTTAATTCATCTTCAACTTCCATTTCAGTAGCATTTCTCTGATGAGTGAAATAATATGAGAAGGGGTTGATGTGTTCTCACTATGTTCTTCCTGATTCCTGGACCTATGGATGCTCTTCAGTGTGCACATTAATTTTGTATGTAACAACATACTATATTGTTACACAGCCAACAGATTTCTCTGAAGAGTAGGTATGTCCCCTTAACATCACCTTCTTTCTGTTCAACCAAGACTGTCTAGATTTCAGATGGCATATTCTGTCACTTTCCAATAGACCAGCTTCTGTATATTTTATGATACACACTGGATCCTATTTTCTTCACTTTGTTTGAAATCAGCCCTATTGCCATCTGTCTTACCACAGGTACAAGATTCTTAATGCCTCAGCCATTCCAGAAGGCCAATTCATTGACAGCAAAAAGGCTTCAGAGAAGCTTCTTTCCTCCATTGATGTTGACCACAGCCAATACAGATTTGGCAACACCAAGGTAAAGTCCTTGTGGAAGAGTGAGTTTAATTAATGGCAAAAAAAATTGTTAATTTAAAATATTTTTTGCATATGAAATCAGCCTTCATGATAATTAGAAACAAATTACACCACTAGCAAGATATAGTCAAAAAAATTTTGTCTGGTTCTGGGGGTGTGTACAAGGAGTAGCACTGACAGCCCTGGGACCACCTCACTACCAGAATAACCCAGAGAGGCTGCAACTAGAATGAGTGCTGCCCCGTTCTCCTGCCAGTTAAACTGCTTTATATTACAGCATGTTAGACAGGCACAAACAAGTTGGACAGTCAGACTTTTTAGGGGATTTAGGCAAACACACAAGTCTGCCTTCCATATCTAAAGCTGTCTTAGGTGGGACACTGATTCCCTGATCAGAACAATCAAGACAGTACTATTTCTGGATAAAAAACCCAATCATCTTCACTACTGAACATCATGTATGGTCCTCTAAGCCATCTCTAAGTGAGTTAACAGAACAAACCTTGGGTGTGACGTAGAAGACTTCAGCTAAGAGACAGAGTAGGACATAGTACTGCACTGAAAATTAATTATTTTATTTAATAACTGCTGATGAGTTGAGTCTTCCACTGCCTGCAATAACACTGCAATAATGTCGTCAGCCACAGCCTATATGACCCTCTTTTGTATTCTAGGTGTTCTTCAAAGCAGGTCTCCTGGGACTCCTAGAAGAGATGAGAGATGAGAAGCTTGTGAGCCTCATCACTCATACACAGGCTATGTGCAGAGGCCACCTCATGAGAACTGAATTTAAAAAGATGAATGTAAGAAGGTAATATAAGTAAAAAGTGACACCCGTACTGTATCAAACCAATAGTACAGAAGTGCAGTATGCTGTCTCCAATTAAAAGAAAATCCTCAGGAAAGACCCTTATAAATACTAGGAGAAACAGAGGACACACAAACTAATAGTTTCTTTGTTAGTCTCCAAAATTCTGGAAATAGCTATTCAGCAATTACAGTATGCATGTGGAGCATGGTATTTAGTATTTAACAGTGAACCTTTTCCCCACGAGTGCAGGCGTACAAAATTTACAGAACCCCATGACAGAGACAGACAATTTAACAAGTAGTAAGGTTTGTCTGTTTTAAATAGGTTTGATCGTTTCAATGGATCATATCAATTTTATATATCCAAGTATCTCCTATATCCAGACACAGTTATTGCTCACGCCACTGAATCAAACATTCTGTAATCAAGCACCTAGAAATTACTCTTTAATAAAAGCTATGGAGGTGAGGAAAAAAAGTTCCCTGAGGAAAACACTGATGCTTCATGGCCAATAACCAAAGTCTGTTTTCAACCAAAGTCTCACCAACCTCACAAACTATGTCTCTGTGTGTTTTCAGAGAATCCATTTACATCATCCAATACAATGTCAGGGCATTCATGAATGTCAAGCACTGGCCTTGGATGAAGCTGTACTTCAAGATCAAGCCCTTGCTGAAGAGTGCAGAATCTGAGAAGGAGATGGCAAACATGAAGGAAGAGTTTGAGAAAACCAAGGAAGAGCTTGCAAAATCTGAGGCAAAAAGGAAAGAGCTGGAAGAGAAAATGGTGACCCTGTTGCAAGAGAAAAATGACCTGCAGCTTCAGGTTCAATCTGTGAGTAACCCCCATTTTCAGATTCACCCCACCTACTCTTATTTTGCTGCTTTTTCCCTTCTTTTTTTCCATCGTGCTTTCTAAACACACGTAACAGGGACAGATTCTTCTCTGCTTTGCATCTGGTCTTGTCATTTACACCTAAGCAAAGTGAGGGCAAAGCACACATAAAACATTACCACCAATAAGAATATAGGAAATTCTGACTTAGCTCCCATGTAAATCCACTTTATTGTAAAGGAATCATCAGTGGAAGAATCAGATATTCCACAGTATATGCAATGTGATCCTCACAATGGTATGTGACATTAGGTGAAGTAAATACTGTTTCCACATCTGCTTACTGTAATAATACAGAATCAGATCAGGGGTGCTTTTCTGTCAGAGAGAGAACTGAAACTGTGGAACAAAGACTGATGTTTTTCTCTGAAATACTGCTGACAAGATACTGAAATTGCACAAGACAGGAATATTGTCAGGTACTAAAAGAGTCAAGGACAGTCTGTTGTAAGTAGATCTTTCACTTGTTTCCATGGGCTTTAAAACCAGTTGGGTTTCAACAAGAGTTCCATATTGCTCCAAGAACTAAGGCTGTAACTGATCCATTACATCCATTACATTCTCTTCTTGAGAATTTCAACTTAACCTCACACAATTTTCTGAGATTCTTTATTCCCTTCTTGGTCCTTAATTCTCTGTCTTCCAGAACGCACGTAGTTTACAAGCATCTGAGGCTTTATTTTAACCCTATCATGGATGGTAAGCAAAAAACCCAACTCAAAAAGCCCAGGTTTAACTATGTTTACCAACTAGAAGTTTAGGATGCCTTTCAAATCTCTCAGATTTCAAACTTTAGAACATTAAAGAACTTGTAAGGTATGATCGTTGCACTCCAGCGTGCTATGTGACTCTTTCTTGACTCTTTCTTGACTCTTTCTTTATTGCTCTGTCAGCACTAGAAGAGTCCTTCCTGTCTCCTTGCTGTCTTATTTTCCTGGAGAAATTTCTATCATCTCTCCTTGAAAGATTCATAGAACCACAGAACCGTTTGGGTTGGAAGGGACCTTAAGGATCATCTAGTTCAAACCTCCATGCATGGGCAGGGACACTAGATCAGGTTGCTCAAGACCCCATCTAACCTGGCCTCCAACACTTCCAGGGAGGGGGCAGCCACAGCTTCTTTGGGCAACTTGTGCCAGTGTCTCACCACCCTTGAATTAAAGAAACTTCTTCCCAAAGTCTAGCCTAAATATCCCCTCTTCAAGTTTTAAAACATTTCCCCTTGAGCTCTCACTACAAACACGTCAAAAGCCCTCCCCCAGCTTTCTTGCAGGCCCCCTGCAGATATTGGAAGGTTGCTATAAGGTCACCTTGGATCCCACTTTTCTCCAGGCTGAACAACCCCAACTTCTTTATCCTGTCTTCGTAGGGGAGGTGCTCCAGCCCTCTGAGCATTTTAGTGGTTTAGCTCTGGAGATGTTCCAGGAGCTCTGTGTCCTTACGCTGGGGACTCCAGAACTGGGAGAGAATCACCTCCCACAACCAGCTGTCTATTCTTCTTCTGATGCAGCTCGGGACCTGATTTGCTTTCTGAGCTGCAAGTACACATTGACAGCTCATGTTAAGCTTCTGGCCCACCGCCCCCACCAAGCCCTTCTCTTCAGGCATGTCCTCAATCTTTTCTCCTCCCAACCTGTAATCCTGCAGTACTTCAAGCACCATCTTCTCCAAGTTTGTCCTAGAAGACGCACTCTCACTACCCATGAGTTTCAGTGTGCTATGGGTTCCAGGAAGAATCTGAAAGAGAGTTAAACATATCATCTTCTGCTACTGCAGTGATGGCTTTCAGCCATAACTTTTCAGATTTCTTTTCTGATATTCTGCCTAGAATACATCATCGTAGCATTAATTTAGACAAAATTGTATCTATCAACCATGTGTTTCAAATTGTTAGTTATAGTAATAGTTGCAGGCTAAAAATCTGGTTGAGCCAGATCTTGTACTGGCTGAGAGAGGGGTTAGAGATTGACAGGAACAATTTGAAGAGCTTCTTCAAATACATAAGTGAGAAAAAGAAGAATAAGGAAAATGTAGGTCCACTGCTAAATGAAGTGGGAGATAACAGAAGATGCAGACATGGCAGAGTTGTTGAATGCCTTCTTTGCCTCAGTCTTTACTTCTAAGGCCAGCACTCAGGAATCACAGTCACTGGAAGTAAGGGAGCATAGCTGGAGGGAGGAAGACTCTCCACTAATCAGGGAGGATTGGGTTAGAGATAGCTTTGGATCAACTGAAAGCACACAGATCCATGGACCCTTATGAGTCGCATCCACATGTGCTGAAAGAGGTGACTGATGTTGCTGCTGAGCCTCTCTCCATCATTTTGGAAAAACCATGGAGAACAGGAGAGGTACCTGAGGACTGGAAGAAAACCAGTGTCACTCCAGTCTTCAAAAAGGGCAAGAAGAAGAGGCAAGGGAAGACCCAGGTAACTACAGACCAGCCAGCCTCACCTCCATCCCTGGAGAATGAGGTATGAAGGCTGAGAGGGGATCTTACTAATGTCTACAGATATCTGAGGGGTGGCTGCCAAGAGGAAGGGGCCTATTTCTTTTCAGTGGTGCCCAGTACAGGACAAGGAATTAAACAAATTCTAGGGTTGAAACTAGAGCATAGAAGTTGCACCTCAACATGAGGAGAAACTTCTTCACTGTGAAGGTGATGGAGCACTGGTCCAGGCTGCCCAGAGAGGTTGTGGAGTCTCTTTCTCTGGAGACTTTCAAAACCCATCTGAATGTGTTCCTGTGAATCCTGCTTGGAAGGGGGGTTGGATTAGATGATCTCAAGAGGTCCCTTCCAACTCCTAACATTCTATGATTCTATGATTCTGTGATTGTATGATCCTACTTATGTCAGATTCCTTGCAGGCTTCTTGTTATGATTAAACCTTGTGAGTTTATTGCACGGTATTGTAGTCAAATCATCTGACCAGCTGAATGGAAGTGTCTCTACCATGGGACAATGGTCCCAAGCATGGACTTTCCCAAGCAGAGAAACTGAGCAGGACAATTTCCTTATGATGGAATCATGTGCATTACTGTGACTTGCATAGAAAATGTGCCTTGACTTGTGAAATCAGTTTCTTGGAGATGGCGCTTGAACAACACGTTTCCTTTTGTTATTCTTAGAAGAAATATAACCTGCCTTTGATATGTTCTGACAGGAGAGTGAAAATCTAGCTGATGCTGAAGAGAGATGTGAAGGACTCATAAAAAGCAAAATCCAGCTGGAAGCTAAAATTAAAGAACTAAGTGAAAGAATGGAGGATGAAGAGGAGACAAATGCTGAATTGACAGCAAAGAAGAGGAAACTTGAAGATGAGTGCTCTGAGCTGAAGAAAGATATTGATGATCTTGAACTGACTCTGGCCAAAGTGGAAAAGGAGAAGCATGCAACAGAAAATAAGGTGACAGAGGAATTAGGGACTTATTCTTCCCCAGACAGTTCTCCCTGACATTTTTAATTTTTGTAGAAAGTTTTGTTCATTCTTAAATGATCTGAATGGGAGGGATACATGCCAAAGTCATGGGAGAGAATATTGTCACTTTATCACCTGTGACAGAAATTATTTTGTTAAAATTATAACTTTCTCCTAGGATAATTATTTTTTCTATGACAGTTCAATAAGAGTTAAGAGGGTTTTGTGTTGCTTGACAGAAAAATTCTGTATTTGGCTATTTGTAGTCATAAGGAATCAGTATATTATTTGTGCCTCCTGTGGACAGTGGAGGACTAGTACATTTGTACTTGCTCAGTGCAGAATGGCTATGCTTGTCCTTTCTCCCATGTGTGGAGGAGAACTGATTTTCCAGATGTGAAATATTTTCTTAGTATTCTCTTAAAAATAAGGAGCACAGGACCAAGCTAGGATGGACATCCTTCCTTCCTTTGACTTGATCATACAGTGAGAGGTCTTCATGACTTCTAAGGTTCAGCTGTCAGAACAGCAAAGAGAGTTTATATCAGGTGGTCATTAACTCATCTCCCAGTGAAAGCAAATGTCTCTTGAAGTCCATCTCAACAATCTATGTGAAGAGACAGAATTCAGATACAAATATTAGAATTCAAAAGCCCACATAGTGATATTGTTTAGTCCTGATTCAGAAACAATACTAGCAGACCATCACTGAGAACAGTACTGGCTCTTAAGTCTGCAGTAACAGAGAAGTTGGACATTTCTCTACAAATGCTTAGAGGAAATGTAGCTGGTGCTGAGTGATGAGGGGGTGTGTCATCAGATATCAGGGCCATATAGCTAAAGCACTTGGCAGAGTGGACTTTCCTTATTCCCACTGTCGAACATTCCTGTCTGAATGAGCCAATGGAGAAGCAAGGGCCAGGCAGGATAATGCACAACACCTAATGGGTTTGAGATAAGGCTGCTGGTGTGCAAGGCTCCATTAAACTACAAGAAATACATTTCCAAGACAAAGTTAGCAGAGCTGCTATGTCCAGCACCCCAGCTGGAAGCTCCTGCCCTAAATTTGTGACCACCTGTTCAAAGGCCATAAGGTTCTTTGTCATGTTACAGTGCTTCTTTCATTTTATGGGAAAAAAATAACATATCTTTGGGTATGGTTGGCACTTGATAAAACCTTTTTAAAGAACTTCACTTGTTGTGAATTTACAGCTGTTTGCCTAGAAAATACGTCACATACAGTAAATACATTTTTTGGAGTAACTCATAGGCCTTTTGTAAATCCCAGTGGGAAAAGCCTGCAGGGGCAAGTGAAGATCTAGCACATGTTCCACGACAGAATTCAGCAAGATTGGGCTGGTAGTAATCAAAAACTAAAGCAAGAATTCCCACCCTTGCAGGATCAAAGAGGTAATGTGTCAGGCTTAACATTTTTTGCTACCCTCATCATGAACTTCATAGACCTTCTGTGGATAGCATTTTGACTACATCCATGAAAGCTTTTGCAAGGGTGCACTCACTGTGTTCTCAGTCTGTCATTTCTCAAGGCACTCCCTCATAGATGCTTGCTGTCTAACAGGTTAAGAATCTTACTGAAGAGATGGCAGCTTTGGATGAAAATATTTCTAAACTCACTAAGGAAAAAAAGGCCCTCCAGGAAGCCCACCAGCAGACACTGGATGACTTGCAAGTTGAGGAAGACAAAGTCAGCACACTCACCAAAACAAAGACTAAACTGGAACAGCAAGTTGATGATGTAAGAAAAAGTTTTGGGGTTGTATAGGTGGGAGCTTTGACAGATTACAAGAGAACAGAAATATGAAGTTGCCACTAGAAGCAACTCCTAAAGCCAAGCCAGCTCTAATCATTACAGCTAATAAGTTGTTGCAAATTACCAGAGTACTGTGAAATACAGTACATCTTTCCCTATTTAAACTATGCTCATAACTGGGTATTTCAGTGTTGTTGACTTCTGTGTCCTATTTTAACCATTTAGCTACAGCAGTATATCTCTGGCAGTTTGCAGTTTGATGCAGAGTTATTTGAGGTTTCTGGCTGTGCACTGTGTATTTATTACAGGAAGTTAATGAACAGGGGGAATTCATCAACATTTAGCAGTGTATTTGCAAGGAACTGCAGTCACAGGAAAATTTTAATTTCTACATTTTTCAAAAACTTCCATTTCCACTGTGCATGGACTAGCTGTGGACAACTTAATGGATAAAACCAAATCATAATGGATGCTCTGATCTTGCAGCCTGAGTGTAACACATGTAGAGATGACAAGTGTACGTAAGAACTCTCAGTTCTTATATTCTCTATAATTCTCTATTCATCAATTGCCTATTCTTGTGAGATTTTAAAATCAAAAATAGTTAATTTCAGATTATAATTTATATGCTTCAAAATATGTTTTCTCTTTTTTAGCTTGAAGGATCTCTGGAACAAGAGAAGAAACTCCGAATGGACCTTGAGAGAGCAAAGAGAAAACTGGAGGGAGATCTGAAAATGTCTCAGGATTCCATCATGGATCTGGAAAATGACAAGCAACAGATGGATGAAAGGCTAAAAAAGTATTGCACTGGCTGTTTATGCTCTAAATTCTAAAACTCAGCTTTTATCTTAACCATATTGAATTCCCTTTCTTGTTCTTTAACAGAAAGGATTTTGAAATAAGCCAGTTGCAAAGTAAAATTGAAGATGAGCAGGCTCAGAGTTCTCAGCTGCAAAAGAAAATTAAAGAGATTCAGGTAAAGAGTTATTTATATTCTAATAGCCAAGCACATGTTCCTTAGAATTAATTGATGTTTATTCATAGGCTGTTATAAAAAATTATTTTCCTACCTGTGAATAAAACAATTAACATGGACTCTGGGTGCTATTCTCATCTCAGAGCACTTTTACAGAAGCTCTGGCCTCTAATTATACATAAATATGTAAGAAATTTCCTAAGTGAAGCTTGTGGCAGGCTTTATAACAGTAGTGAAGCCATGTGAGATTTGATTTTCTAAGACAACAATATCACATAGAATGTGATAGAGACCACCTTCTAAATGCAAAGCCAGGAAAGCAGTTCTTTTTACAAATTATCTTATGGTTGCTCACCTCATGTTTTTTTCCACCTTGTTTGCTGCTGGAGAAAGGACAATGCTTTTTCTGGCCTGTCCTTTAGGAGATTTCTAAGAAACTCACATTACTTTGCATTTTCCAGTGACACATCACCCGCTTCTTCAGAAAAGTGCAATACTAGATCCTTCATAACATAATAAACTTATTCTGAGCTATAGCATAAGAAGAAACATCAGATTTTACATTCTCTTCTTTTTTTCAAAACTGAATAGTGCATGTCCTAAGACGCAATTCATGTGAAATTTCTAGTGGTGTTTCACACTTCATGCTGATATAATGAATGTGAATGTTTACTTGTTATTCCCTCATGATAATTTCAAAACTGTCTATTCAGAAGTCCTCATTTAACCAACTAACTTTCCCAGGCTCGTATTGAGGAACTGGAGGAGGAAATCGAGGCTGAACGTGCAATCCGTGCAAAGACTGAAAAGCAGCGAGCTGACCTCTCCAGGGAGCTAGAGGAGATCAGCGAGCGCCTGGAAGAAGCAGGAGGAGCTACCGCAGCTCAGATTGAGATGAACAAGAAGCGTGAGGCAGAATTTCAGAAGATGCGCCGTGACCTGGAAGAGGCCACGCTGCAGCACGAAGCCACGGCTGCCGCCCTGCGGAAGAAGCACGCTGGAGAAGAGTGAGCTGAAGATGGAGATTGACGACCTGGCCAGTAACATGGAGTCTGTCTCCAAAGCCAAGGTTGTTGCACAGGAAGAAACATTTCTCATCACTGCCATTGTTCTTCTGAACAATTAGATGAGCTCAAGGATTTGCTGTCTATCTCTTAACAGAGCAACCTGGAAAAGATGTGCCGAGCTCTCGAAGACCAGTTCAGTGAAGTCAGAACCAAAGATGAGGAACATATGCGACTCATTAATGATCTGAATACTCAGAAAACACGTCTACAGTCTGAGAATGGTGTGTCCCTAGATGAAATGTAATTCTCCTGTGTCAAGTACTTAAATATGCTGTCTGATTGCCTGTGTATTTTGTAATGTATTCATCCCTGGGTCTTCTGAGCGAAACTCAGAATGTAGAATTTCCTTCTAGTGGCAGTCATGGAAACTTCTTCCTGGGAACAAAACCAAACCTAAGGAATCATTGTCAATCAAAACTAATGTGACAGTCTGTGGTCAGTTCATCACCTCTCCTTTGATGACAGTAAAAAATTTATTTTTGATAGCTTTCTCCCTCAGATGGGACTGAAATTGCTGCTCTCTATTCTACCAAAGTATATCTTGCAACCTTTTTCCAGATGGCTAGCTCTTCTTAGTTCTACATTTTATGACTCATATCTGTCTAAAATACTAAATGTTTTCTTTCTTAGGTGAACTTACTCGGCAACTGGAGGAGAAGGAGTCCTTGATTTCTCAGTTGACTCGGGGCAAACATGCTTTCACTCAGCAGACTGAAGAACTGAAGAGACAACTTGAGGAAGAAAATAAGGTGACCAATCAGTTGTAAAATAAATCAATGAGCTAAAACAATAATTGAGACTTTTTCTTCAGAGAAAGGTAGAGACTTCAGAAGAGTGAAACTTGTAAACACACAGAAGAGGAATAAGAAATTAGATAGGGAGGACTGTTTAAGCCCTTCTTTTCATGCTTTCTGAAGTTCAAAATCATGACAGAAGTGAATGCAAACAGCACTATGTGCATGTTTAATGCTAAATAAAATCCCTAAAGCAAAGAATACAGCAGCAGCCAAATAAGGAAAGAGTGATGGAGTGCAGGCATACTCAGGGCTAGATATTACAAAGCAGTCTAAAGTTTATTCTGCCTGAAGGTCAACACCAAATCTGCTTGACAAGCTTACAAGAAAACTTACTGAGACTTAATTCCCACCTTGACTGTTGCTGGATTTGTTGTGTCTTTGCCTGAAGCACTTGGTGCAAATGTTTTTGAGAGGCACTATCCCAGACAAGACGGACATGTACCTGATAAACAACAGGTCTGAAACACAGTCCTTAATGCTACTCATTTTGCTCCTTCAGTTACTGTAACAGCTGTGGCACATGTGAGATGTGGAGTTTTAAAAAAATACAATTAAAAAATCCAGTCACAAATTATTAATGTTTTGATAACTTGTATAATTCTAACTACCCAGGCCAAGAACGCCCTGGCCCACTCCTTGCAGTCTGCTCGCCACGACTGTGACTTGCTGAGAGAACAGTATGAGGAGGAGCAGGAGGCCAAGGGGGAGCTGCAGCGTGCCCTGTCCAAGGCCAACAGTGAAGTGGCCCAGTGGAGAACCAAATATGAGACGGACGCTATTCAGCGCACAGAGGAGCTGGAGGAGGCCAAGTATGTGGAGAACTGGTCTGGAACAAGTAAAAGGATATTTAAGTGTAAATGTGAGAAGAAACTGGAGGAAACCAGAGTATGCTTGTAGTGAGAAAATGCACAGCAGTGTGCTTTGAAATGTGTTAGGAGTGAAAAGTGGAGTCAGTAGAGGTTTAAATGAGAAGGAAGAGAGGCTGGGGAGTGTCTGCAGAAAGGAGAATTCTAGTGCATTACCAATGAGTTAATTATACTCGTTGAGAAATTATGCTCTTTACACTGCCAATATTGAAAGTGTGTTTCTAGTTCCTTTTCACACTGGTCCAATCTACCCCTTGACTAAGTATTCTCCCAGGCTATGCACGACTCCAGCATACTGCATCATCCCAGGCTCTCTGTTCACACCATCACAGATTTCCATGTTGCTCTCTCTGCCCATATCTCCCATGACAAACTCCCTTTCTGTACATTTCCTGAGAACATCAGAATTTTCCTTTTCTCAGTGCTGATTGTCTCATTGTGCAGAAAGAAGCTTGCTCAGCGCCTGCAGGAGTCAGAGGAGCAGATTGAGGCTGTCAACTCAAAGTGTGCTTCACTGGAAAAGACAAAGCAGAGGTTGCAGGGAGAAGTGGATGACCTCATGATTGCTGTGGAGCGATCCAACGCAGCTTGTGCAGCATTTGATAAAAAGCAGAAGAATTTTGACAAGGTTCATTCAAAGACCCTGCCAGATATGAACATTGTTAGACATTTGACGTAGGCCAGGTCAGGTTCTGAAAATAGGGAAGTTACTTCTGCATTCATACTAAGATAAATTACATTTTATCCAAAGCCAGGCTCTGGTAAGGAATACACAATGGGACGTAGTAATGACAGTGTCAAAGTGTGAAGTAACCCCAGATGACCATAGCAAACAGTAAAGTATCCTTCTTGTAGTTTTTAAAAGAATGAGGGAGATTGAGAGGATGTGTATGTATTCTTTGATCAAGCAGACTGACTTTTGCCTGGTGCTAGTCTGCCAGCCTTTTATTTGGGTTAGGCAGAGCCTTAGACTTCTTTACACAGCTCCATCCTTCACTGCCTTTAATAACATTTTGAAAAATGAACACTGTTAATTGGACATTGTAAATTGCCCAAGTGATGTTGCACAGCCTTGTACCTTGACCCGGCCTTGTGTTAGTGAATTGAGTGAATATGCTAATAAAGATGTTCGGCAGGACTGAGGTATCAAATTCAGGAGGCAACTGGTAGAACGTGATCATTCTGAGTGGGCTGAGTGCAAGACCACTGGTCTTGTAATGATAAAAAGGCTCACACAGCCTCATTCAGACTAAACACATTGTGACCAGGCTGATGTCAAACCAGACTCCTGCATGAGAGCTTGAGGTATGTACTAGCACAGGCTGAAGAGGATAATTTAAGCAGCTTCCACCAAAACAACCAGAGTATGTTTGACGGTGAATTCATTGTGACAGGCAGAGAAGAGTCCAAAGCAAAAGACTGTAAGATAGGTCATGACTGCTAGGTTCTTGTCCTATGAACATATGAGTGTTGAAGAATGGATCATTCTTATGTTCTGATAGCTCCTCTCAATACAGGTCTTGGCTGAATGGAAGCAGAAATACCAGGAGAGTCAGGCTGAACTGGAAGCTGCCCAGAAGGAGTCTCGCTCTCTTAGCACTGAGATCTTCCGGATGAAGAATGCCTATGAAGAAATTCTTGACCAGGCTGAGACTCTCAGAAGGGAAAACAAAAACCTCCAGCGTAAGTTCAGATCTCCATCAGCTCCAGCATGACCCATCATCAGCTCCATCAGGATCCACTATGAGTCCTAAGATATTTCCATGTTTCTGGGATACCAGAGCTCTACCTCTTCTCAGGTTTTTGTTCCATATGATTTCCCACAAAGCTCTTAGGTGACTTTCTTTATTGTTCAGGTGATCACAAAGTCACCTCTAAGCACATAGCTACAGCTCATTACAGCAGCCTGCTCCCTCATGCTCTTCCCTCTCTTTCACACCATCATAATTCCATTGATGGGTAGGGGCCAAATTAACTGAATGGACAGAAATTATAATGAAACCAGTAATTTTGTTTCTGATTACTTCATTCACTGCCATTAGAATAAATCTGGAGGGCTATGTCTATCTCCTGATTATTGGAGGACTGTGGCACAGCTGTGGCACCAGGGATTACCATTTAATAAGCAAACTAATCACATACAGGAAACACAGTTCAGTGCCTTTTTATGAGCTGAATGATCCCTGGGGATCATAAAGAGAGCAATCAGACAGGACTGTCTCTGGAGATGTAATTTCACTATCCAGAGGACCTTGACGTTATACTCTGATGTCACCCCTATTGATCCCTCTAATTTTCAGATGACAAACTGAACTGGAAATGTCAGATAATCAGAAGTAAAGACTGCAGAGAAGTTCTATTATTTCTCTTCACTGCTGCATCATGTTATGTCATTATTTCTTCCATCACTCCAATTGTCAAACGTGAATTTCAGGTGCTATTGACAACATCATCTAAGATGAGTGTGTGTCTTTTGTGTTCCAGAGGAAATTTCTGATCTTACTGAACAGATTGCAGAATCTGGAAAAGTTAATCATGGACTGGAGAAAGCAAAGAAGCAAATTGAGCAAGAAAAGTGTGACCTTCAAACAGCATTAGAAGAAGCAGAGGCAAGTGTCATCAATAAGGAGGTTTATTTTGAGAGAGATTATGAATGGAGAAAATGTGGAGACTATATGTTTCTGTTTATCCTGATACTGTCACAAGGGTGCAGTATGAGATCACAAGCAAATCAAACAGCACAGGCTCCTGTCCTCCTGGCCCTTACCAATGTGGCATACTTTGCTGTACTTTCAGGCACAAAAAACTCCTCAGTCCCAGACTAAAACTGTGCTCATTTTACATGACCTGTTTGAATTTGCTGCCGTGAAAGGCTGCAGAAATGTCATTTGTATTTCAAAACTCTGACAGTTTTTGTTTGCTAGTTAAATTAACCAAGGATGTTTTCAGAGTAGGTCTAATCCAACTTAATGTAACTTAAAAATCATTTTAATGTCACCTTCTGTCCAAAGAAAGATGAATGCTGAAGAGAACTAAGATTATACTTTTTCAGTTCCTCTGCTTTCAGTGAATGGGAGCCTGTAAGGCTTTCAAAGCAGAGTCAAGTCACAGGATGTGTTTTGATGAACATAGATTAGTGAGGATCAGCCTAATCTTGGAAGTGACACTGGTACAATGATATGCTTTGCTAACACAGGCTGCATACCAGGTCCCACAATGCCATGATTACTTGCTAGGTCATACAGAGAGAAAATTGGAAAGGCAAAAGCCCAGCAAGAACCCAATCTGGCCACTGTCATAAGAGAGAGAAAAATTTTTACAAAAAATGTTTTTACAAATATGTTAACCAAATGAGAGGAAAGTAGATCTCCATTCTTTATTGGATGCAGGGAGGGAACATTTACATCAAGTATGAGGAAAAGGCTGAAGTACTTAATGCCTTCTTTGCATCAATCTTTAATAGTCAGATGAGTTATCCTCAGAATACTCAGCCCCCTGAGCTGGAAGACAGGGATGGAGAGAAGCATGACCTCCCCCATAATCCAGGAGGAACCAGTTAACAACCTGCTACACCACCTGGACACCCACAAGTGTACAGGCCCAGATATCAGCCACCTGAGAGTACTGAGGGAGCTGGCAGAGGAGCTCACCAAGCCTCTGTCCATCCTGTACCAGCAGTCCTGGTTAACAGGGGAGGTCCCAGGTGACTGGAGGCTTGCCAGTGTGACACCCACCTGCAAGAAGGGCCAGAAGGAAGAACAGGGGAACTACAGGCCTGTCCATGGTACCAGGGAAGATGATATAGTGGCTCATCTTTTGCATGCTTACATGGCAGGTGCAGGACAACCAGGGATTCAGGCCCAGCCAGCACAGGCTGAGGAAAGGCAGGTCCTGCTTAAGCAACCTGATCTCTTTCTATGACCATGTGAACTGCCTGGTGGATGAGGAAAAGGCTGCTGATGTTTTCCACCTGGACATCAGTAAACCCTTTGACATTGTCTCCCACAATATTTGGCACTGGTGAGGCTGCACCTCAAATCCTGGGGTCAGTTCTGGGCTCCTCAGGACCAGAAGTACATTGAGGGGTTGGAGTGTGTCCAGAGAAGGGCAATGGAGCTGGGGAAGGGTCTGAAGCACAAGTCTGACCGGAAGCAGCTGAGGGAGCTGGGGCTGTATAGTCTGGAGGAAACTGAGGGGAGACCTTCTTGCACAGAAGAAGACTTCTACAACTACCTGAAAGGAGTTCGTAGTGAGGTGTATATTGGTCCCTCCTTTGAAGTACCTAGCAATAGGATGAGAGGAAATGGCCTGAAGATGTGCCAGGGGGGCTTAGATTGGATACTAAGAAAATAAATTCTTTACTGAAACAGAAGTCAAGCATTGTCAGGGAGGTGATGAAGTTATCATTCCTGTAGTTGTTCAAAACAACATGTAGATATGGCACTTCAGTACGTAGTTTAGTAGGCATGGTGCTGTTGGGTTGACAGTTGGACTCGATGATCTTAGAGATCTTTTCCAACCCTGAAGATTCTATGATACTCTGCAGTGTCAACATCGCCCTCAGTGCCCAGACCTTGTGATATTTGAGGCATTTTCTTAAGAAGTCTTATTCCTAAATTACTGATTAATATTCAGTGGAGGTATAATGACTCTTGTTTATGGGAACAGCAGTCAGCTTTTTCAGTCCTAGGTCTTTTCTAAAGATCCACAGTAAGGCAAATATCTGTGCTGGTGGCCGCAAAGTGTCAGATTTCTGAATGAACACTACAGAGACAAATGATATTATTTCACCCTGCCAGGGCTCTTTAGAACATGAAGAAGGAAAAATCTTACGTGTTCAACTGGAGCTTAACCAGGTGAAGTCAGATGTTGATAGAAGGAATGCAGAGAAAGATGAGGAAATTCAGCAGCTGAAGAGGAATCACCAGAGGGTATTAGAGTCTATGCAGACCACGCTGGATGCTGAGATCAGAAGCAGAAATGATGCTTTGAGGCTGAAAAAGAAGATGGAGGGAGATCTGAATGACATGGAAATACAGCTGAGCCATGCCAACTGTCAGGTAGCAGAGACACAGAAGCACCTCAAAGCTGTGCAAGGACAACTCAAGGTAGGGACCACAAGGGCCACTGTCCTACAAGTCTTTGCCACTCACTCTGCTTGCCTCTGAGTGTCATGTTGCTTTCACCATTAAAGGATTCTCAGCTCCATTTGGATGACTCTTTGAGAGAGAATGATGACCTGAAGGAGCAGCTTGCTATGGTAGAGCACAGGAACAATCTGATGACTACAGAAATAGAGGAGATGAGAGCTGCTATGGAGCAGACAGACCGAGCCCGGAAAGTTTCCGAGCAGGAGCTGACAGATGCCAGTGAACGAGTGCAACTACTCCACTCACAGGTATTTGGTATCTTCTTTAGCATAGGTCTGTGGGAGTGGCATGAAATGCCGTGGACATTGACATGACATGTCTTTGGACTATCCCAACAGAACACAAGCCTCCTCAACACAAAGAAAAGACTGGAAGCAGAAATTACTCATTTGCAGAATGAAGTCGAAGACAGCATTCAGGAAGCCAGAAATGCAGAGGAGAAAGCAAAGAAAGCAATCACAGATGTGAGTTCTCTTGCTTGCCCCTCTTCCAGTTTACACTAATGCAGTCACTTTTCACTTCAGCAAGGCAGCAATAAAGTGAAGGAGAACCAATTCTTCAACACAGGAACAGAAAGTATCAGTGACACACAACACCACATGGGCCTCACACAGGCTCTGCCCTACTGTTCGCCACAGAAGATGCCTCCAGTCCAGATCCTCTATTCATGTTCTGCTACCAGTCTGTACTGAAAAGGCATCCTGTCTCCCCTTCCCTATACCCATATTCACTTTTGCTTCTGAATAAATGTAGTAGACAGGATAAAACAGCTGGTGGCAAGATTGTAACAGGAAAAAAGTGGTCTGAACCACATCATATTGAGACAAATGAGAGAAAAGCAGAAAATTAGGACTAAAATCACACATACTTTTATACAAATGCTAGACATGTAAGAAATAAAAAGAGAGAAGATAAATGTTTCATTTTAACAAAGCTACAGTTTCACAACATCAGAAGAAACCATTCTTAAGACTATCTAGAGAAGGTACAAGAAAATGAAACAGAACATGGTAACACTACTGCATCAAGTCATGGGGCACCTGGGCCTGAATTGCTGTGTCTAGTTCTGGTTGCCCACCTGCAGCAGTGCTGCAGGGTCCTCTCTGCCCTGTCACACATGGCCTGGGTTCTGAAGATCTCAGCAGGCAAAAGCTTTTCTTTGTATTTCAAGATAGTCAACATCATTTCATTGGCAAAAACTGCTTATGAGTCTGACTCTTCAACAAATTTAGGCACCAAATGGCCAGATGCTCAAAATCATGTAGGATCCCAGAGCTGCAGAGTGCTAGACAGTAATATTTCAAGATGCCCCTAATTTCTACTCACTCAAAGAATGAAAAATTTGGTACTGATTCATTTGCATGCCCTGATTTTGTGGGGTTTGGGGTTTTTTTTTGCCATCAACCCTGCTCATTCTCCAAAGCAGAGTAGTTTAGGAAAACAGAGAATGAGAAACAGTGATCTTTATATCATAGAATTATAGAATGTTAGGGGTTGGAAGGGACCTCTAGAGATCATCTAGTCCAACTGCTACCATGGTCATAGGCACCGACTGAAAATGTGAAGTTTGGCATAGCTTTCAAGAAAGAATGCAGAACTGCTAGGGATGGGGAGGCATATTTGTAACATAACTGTGCGCTACAACCAGGCAGCCATGATGGCAGAAGAGCTGAAGAAGGAGCAGGACACCAGTGCCCACCTGGAGAGGATGAAGAAGAATCTGGAACAGACAGTTAAGGATCTGCAGCACCGTCTGGATGAAGCTGAGCAGCTGGCACTGAAGGGTGGAAAGAAGCAACTCCAGAAATTAGAGGCGAGGGTATGGTGAAGACTGCGGTAGGCTTAGATCGAATTCCTGAGTGGGCCCTTGGTTGCTGGAACCTCTTGGGAAGGTTACAACAGGGACAGCCCCAGGTATCTCCAGCAGGTTTGCTGAGAGTTACATTGAGTAGTTGAACACTGCACTGTGGGTGAGGAACTTGAAAATGACCTCATAAAACTGAGTGGACAAAAATGGGAGCAGATGAATATCAAGGTAGACATATGGTAACTCATGTAGGGAAAAACTTCAAAACATACTTACTTGGGGATGATCTTGGAACTGGCAATTACACCTCAGACAGGAGATCTCAGTCTTATTTACAATAGCTCTCAGAGACTGTTCAGTGGGCAGTAGAATCAAAAACTCAAAGAGAAAAATTTTTGACCTTCATTTGGAAATGCACTGAGAACAAAGACAGAGGGTATATATTTATTAAATGTACTATGGCCAGGTCTGGTCTCTAGAACTTAATTAGGACTTGACAGTTAGAAAAGCATCCAGGGAATTACAGCTCAGTGAGTGGTCTTTTGAGGAGGGACAAACAGGGTAGGACTATTCAGATTGAAGAGGAGATTGCTGAGGGTTATGTGATCAGAGTTTGCAGAATCCTGACAGCAGTGACCAAGATATATTGTGAACAGTTATTCATCACAATACGCAATTTTAGAGGTAAGGACACATGATACAGATCAGAACATCTCCGCCTAGAGATCAGTTTAAAAGAAATAAAAAGAAGTACTATGCAGAGTGGTCAGGAAAATTGCAGAATCTGCTGCCATGGGAGGCTGTAAGAGTCAGTTGGTAGAAGGGATTAGAAATCAGCAAATTTGCACATACTTAAGGGAACAGGCACAGGTATGCCACCTTACACTTCTAATCTGTGTGGATTATGACTGTGGAAGATGGACAAGTGTAAGGGGAGTAGATAGCCAAGTTTCCATTGTCCATAAGTAGTATCTGCTGCTGCCACTCCCAGAGGCATTGGGCTAGATGGACCATTCACCTCAACAATTTACTGCTCTCTTCAACTGTTCTTGTTACAAAAAGCAGCACAACTGGCTGGGAAATATGTACTTCATGGCACAATAGTAGCGCATCTGACGGGGAGCTCATGTCGCAACAAGTAGTGTGTCTGACCCCAGATCAGAAGGTTGCGTGTTCAAATCACATCAGGGTCACCGAAAAAACAGGAGACTGTTCAGCCCCCTCCCCTGGCAGCTCTAGAGAAGTGCTCCCTACGCCTCTGGAAGCTCACCTTTTATTGGTCCCCCAATTGTGCTCATGCGCAGTTGGGGCCAGCCCTAATTGGGCACAGGTGGGCTTAACAGGAGCTCATGCCTTCCTCCTCATAACTGGCAACACCTGATTGTGTTTGCCTGGTTGTCTCTACATGTACTCTTGGCTTTAAAAGGAAATATCCACTAAGAAATAAAAGCACTGGTGTCCAGATTTAACTTATATATACTCCAGAAGAGGCATGGAGCTGCAGGAAGCTGCCCTGTACTGTCACTTTCTCTGCAGTCTTAGTTGGCAGAACACTGGTTCCTAGGATTCCACAGCAGTATCTGATCCATTCTTGGCAAATTTCTGTCTTCATCATGATACTGTGTTTCAGATTAATGAGTTAGAGAATGAACTTGATGCTGAGCAGAAACGAGGAATGGAGTCACTGAAAGGTGCTCGCAAGTATGAACGAAGGCTGAAAGAACTCACTTACCAGGTATCTCATATCCTCTGCCCTCTTACATACATCACCTTGGTCCATCTTCTGAGGCTGACTTGATTTTCACTTCCCACAGTCTGAAGAGGATAAGAAGAATATTCTCCGGCTCCAGGATCTGGTGGACAAGCTGCAGTTAAAAGTGAAAGCATACAAGAAACAGGCTGAGGAAGCTGTGAGTGCAGGATTCTTTTTAACTCTCTGTGAGCCGTGGGTGGAGATTTCCATGTTTATTAAAACAATTGAGTACTCAGTTTGACAGGACAGCTATGGCCACCATCTTTGAATACTCCTTACCACTTAAAGACTTATGGCTCACAACACAGCAGACACAGCTGTAATTATCCTGGAGTTGCTGCACTTTTGGAGCCACACGAGCCAATTTTCCCAGCTTGAAGAGCAATTGCTCTGTCCCCAGCTGGGTGCTCATGTTGTTGACAGTACTGAATACAAATGCATGAAGTGCTGGCAACACAGGGATGTAGCTGTGAGGGTACTGATAGTGGGTTATGTTGCTATGGCACATCCATATGGTTAATGGTAAAAGGGAAATGTTAGTTTGTGTCTGTGTCATTGATGGCACCCCATGACTTCCAGGAAGAACAGGCAAACATTAATCTCTCACGATGCCGCAAGGCCCAACATGAGCTTGAAGAAGCTGAAGAACGAGCTGATATTGCTGAATGTCAGGTTAACAAGTTACGAGCCAAAAGCCGTGATATTGGAGGACAGGTGAGTTGGAAAGTTGTGGAGAACCCTTCCTATGCTGCAATTGTCCCAACGATCTCTGACGTAACACCTGGCAGCCACAGCTGTATACCTTCCCTCTTGCACTAGAGTGTCCTTATTAAGGAAGGCCAAAAATGGGAACTTACAAAATGGGGTTTTGAATGTCCTCTTGGTGACTCCCAAGAGCCAGACCAGGTATGACTGACTCTAAGAATCCATGTCTTTCTGCAGAACTAGGCAATACTGGTTGTCAGTAACGTGGCAGATCATTTGCAATAGACACAGACCTGAAGCAACTCCACAAATAATTCAATTGCTCCAATAACATCTATACTATTTTTTTTTTTTTATTTAGAAATCAGAGGAATGACATCCCTGAACTGAGAGATGCAGCAGCTTCCCTTATAGTATAGACTTTTGTGTGTCTAGCAGGGATAGTCAATACCCACTTCAAGTAACCACCTGTGCATGTAGCTCTGTTAATATTTAGTCAACCCTAAGTAGAAGCTGTGAGCAATAAAAATAAACCTGACTGACACTCTGGTGACTGTACGGACTATCAGTTTGTTGTGAGATTGACAGTGAGTATCTTTGAAAGGATATAGCAGGCCAGGCAGAAGTTTCCAAAGTCCGGGTTATGTCTTATGCAGGGAAAACCGTTCCAGGGCAATGGCAACACGCTCTGCAGGTGTTTTCCACGGTTTCAACTCTCGTGGGAAGCTAACGCTTAAATGAGAAAAATGCAGAAAGATGTCTCTACAAGTCTGTTACAATACCTGTACCTTCAACTGCTGCGTTCTCTGCCTCTGCAGTGCCGGGCACAGCTCTGCAGGGAAGGGCAGAGGATCCCTCCAGGCAGCGCGTGCGGCTGGGGACCTGCCACCAGCGGAAGGAGCGGGGGAGCGGGGACCCTACACGGTGTATGCCAGAGAGCGGCTGCGGGTGCGCTGCGTTTGTGTGCGGGGGGGAAAGGGGCACCCGCACTGTGACGGAATCCTGCTCAGCTCTGCCAGCTGCTGAACCCAACAAAACCCTCGCCACAGGACTCCCCCCGCTCCCCTTTCCGGAACCGCCCCACCGGGCGACTGCGCATTACTGCGGGTCCGCCCCGGGGGAGGGGCCCTGGTGAGGCAGCCGGGACTGCGCCCCGCCCCGGCTGCAGGGGGCGCTGCAGCGCCGCGGCGCTCTGGGCCGTCCCCCCCCTCTCCCCTCGTCCCGTAGCTCAGGTTCTGACCGGTCTTTGTGTCTCGCTGCTAGTCCCGGTTCCGCCCGGTCCGGGTGTCTCGCTATCAGCCCCGGGGCCCGTCCCGCAGCCGCCGGCTCTGGGCTCTGGTACCCAAGAGCGTCTCCGGTTTGAGCCGGGACCTCGTATGCACAGGGTGGGGATGCTCCGGCTGCGTTGCCCATCACGGCTCATTGCTCGTCGCTGTCTAAGCGAAAAAGGGACCGTTTCTGAAATGCAAAAATATTCTGGAACACAGAGCAGCTTCGGAGTTCTCATTTTAAAATATCCGGGCTTTCACAGTCGGCAGGAGCCGGACTGTGCCAGGTGTTCAGCCAGGTGGCCATGTCCCAGTGGCAGCGGGTGGCTCTGGACATCTTCCTCCCTCTTCTTCCCTCAGCATCAGTGCTCTCCCCACACCGCCGCGATCCCCCTGCTGGGCTCCCTTACCCCCCCCTTTTTTTGCCCAGTGCTCAGTGTCCTGCTGTTCCCCCCATTCTTCTGTTCCCTCTTTCCATGTCATCCCTTTCTCTTCCTGTGTATTCGTCTTCATCAATTGTTCTCATACTTTGTGTTCCGGTTGGGTTTGTATCATCCTTTTCCTGTTTGTACCCTCTCATTGCTGCTGGCTGTAACCCATGTGCCTCATGACCTGTCATCCTCCCATTCAGGGTCCTTTATGCCAGACAGTTCTCTGAGGTTTTGTCTGCTAATGCCCCATCAGGCTAAACAAAATCATCTTATTGTTTAGTTTCTCATGCTCCATGGCTACCTGCCATCATTGATTCTAGCTTGCACGTTCTTTAGCATGGCATTTTCTGTTGTCCGATGCAGGCAGCTCAGTCACAAACATACCAGTCTGCAACTTGGACTGCCACCATGTCCAACATTGCCCCCCCCCGCCCCGTCTCCCCCCCC
>JAAWXA010000030.1:6974913-7032988 GCA_038090715.1 Florisuga fusca | reverse complement strand
CCCGTCTCCCCGTCTCCCCAAACTGTCAGGTCCTGCCCCCACTCTCACATGACATGATCCAGTTTTCATTGCACAGCTGGGCATATTAGGACCACGTCCACACAGCAACAAACGGTGCTGTGAGAAGCACAATGCTTGCACACAAATCAGTAGATTAGCAGGGTTTATCCTTTTTCTAAGTACAAACCTGTTCCCAATACTCTTAATTGTATATAAAGGAATTAAAATGGAAGGAATGAGAAACAGCTCCTGCATGAGAGTTTCATCCTGCAGGAATGGTTCTAAAGGCCATTTTTTCTTTAGTGATGATGGTTGCAAACATTTATAAAGCTGAATGAAAACCTTTGAAAATTTCTTTGCACATCCAGAAGTTTCTAGATGTGCTTTGTAGTTGTCATGACATCTAGAGAGCCCACTGTCTTCCTTTCTTGTCCCAGTATACCATAAAGGGAGAGGTAATAGTATGACAAGACACATATGCATTACACAAGAGCCAGCACTCTTGGAATTCTGGGCAGCAGTAGTGATGACTTTAGGTGATCACCTTTCTCTCTTCAGGAGTATTTCATTAAAGCATCCTCTTAGGTGTTTAGACCATACATTAGCATCACTGGCTTCCTCTTGTGACCACAGAACATGTCACCTTCACTCACTCAAGACAGCTCTGGGAGAGAGATAGAAGAGACAGGATGAAGGTTAAAAACTCGGTCCAAATCTGTGCTGCTCACTACCCTGTGCAGGGGCAGTGGGCACTGACTAAACTGATAATTTGAACAATGCTCAGGCCAAAGGCTTGAATTGCTGTTAGGCTGATGAAAAAAACAAAACAAGACAAAACAAAAATAAGACCACAATTTTAACTTAACTATAAATGTGAAAGTGACAGCAAACATCCATGTCACTTGCTCTTTAGAATTTGCTCACTGTTCAGCTAAGTATTTCTACACAGACAGATGCTGAGAAAACAGGAGGGAGGCAATGAGACTCCATGGACTGACAAGGTTCTGAACACAGGTCTGTGCCAAGCAGTTCTACTGAGCAACTCCAGACTACTCCCAGCTCAAAGTTTTTATTTCTGTATCTCTCTGCTTAGTTCTTGCCACTCAATTTGTAAGATTCGCAGGTGCACATTAGCATTCTGAAGAGAAACATATGGTTTCCAGAAAACAACAGAGAGACAGAGGGAGCAAAAAGAAATTCTAGCCCCCCAAAAAGCCGAGAAAGCTGGAAGGAAATTGAGATGGTATAACTGCTAGGTTTGGTTTCCAAAATAAATTTGATTCATTTCTTTAAAAACAAGACATGTACTATTTTTTCCATGTAATTGAACCAGAGATAGCATGAGAAGTAGGAAATAAAAAAGGACAGGCTCTTTATTTTAGAAAAGTAACAATAAGCTTTTTAACAGAGCTATGTCAGACTTCAATGTATATAAAGAATAAATCTTAGTAGTTTGCCAATCTGCGAAGTCAGAAGGAGGATTAACATGCTGATTTAAAAACACACCATGCACGCAGAAAGCTCATCCCTTCCAGGCATAGTGCCTGCTCCTCCTTTGAGGTCCTGGGAGAATGAAGTGGGATTCATTCCAGTGGCCTACAAGATTATCTTCCAAGCCTGCAGAGGCTTTTGCTGGGAAAAGTGTAAATTGTAGTGAGAGTTACAGCTCTTCTGCTTCATCTGTGACCAATATCAGAACTTATACAGCCCTAAATTTTTGGGGGCAGAAAACTGAGATTTCTCAGGTGTGAAACTGGGCTCCCAAGTGCCATCATTGCTCCTTACTTGTATCAGCAGGTACAAGTGGACTGGTATATAAGTGGCTATAAGTGGACTCAGATATAAGTGGACTCAGGCCTGACACATGATAAATTTGGTCAAATGCATGTCATCCGATTCTTTCCCATTCACCCACTGCAACTGGCAGAGGTGCAGATTAGCCTGGAAATATAAGGGAAAGGGTTGGAGGGGGTCATCTGTGAGGGCTGAGAAGAGTGAGAGAGATAGAAGAGTCACTAGGTGGACCCAGATTGGAAAATTGAGTGAGGAAAAGGTTGGTCACAGTCAACAGTACTGTACTGGGTCTTTGTGAGAACCAGCAGTAGGCTTGCAGTGCTTGTTTGCAGAAACAGTTTACTGCCAACCTGTTGTTTAAGTGTGTGTCAGAAACAGCAGATTTTAAAGATTAGAGCTGTCAAGGGAAAACTAATGCTGAGTTTCCAAGTTTGTGGGATTGAATCCTCATCTTCACTACTACTCAGGATGAACATAGTTCTTGATAATTCTTAGAGACTTTCCTATATGAGTCATTGTTCATGAGAGAATAACAGCTTTATACACAGATGGCTGCAGAACAGAGACACCATTGAGAGGAAAACACTGAGACATCTATGTCCTGCAGATAGAGGCACACACATATACACATATCAACAACTTCATCCACAGAAAGCAGTCAGTCCTGCTCTGTGTGTTCAGGCAGAATCTCAGTTCTTTCATGACATAAGAAATCCCTGGTGGAATTCAAGTAATGAACATCTCATGCTAAAGAGGGAAGGTTAGTCCAAACTAGCACACGCAGCAGGAGTTTGGCTGGAGGACTGCCTGGCTGTTCTTAGCCGGCCAGGAGCCCCATTCTCTGTGGGCTCAAAGCCCAATTCTCTGTGGGCTCAGAAGAAAAGATCAGATGCTCTGGGACCCAGCAAGCTGTTGTAGATTATCTGGCAAGTCCAGATCACACCACTAAGACTGAGAGAAAGAAATATGAAGGAAGGTTTAAGACTCTCTTAAGACTCCTTTTGGGATCTTTTCCTACTTTTCCAGTGTCTCTCTGTGTCCCTTAAATTAGTTGATTCATGTACATTCATGCCCATATCTCCACATGCAGGTAGATTTCAGTTCAATAGTTCAGGTCAGGTACAGTTGTTACAACTATAACAGTAGAAAGGCCACTGTGAGAAGGTTGTGCCTATTATTGTCTGGAACTCTGTCATGGATGTCTATGTCCCTTTTAGAGAAGGTAGACCAGCAAGGAGCTGGTCTTTATGTGAAAGCAAAACTGGAATGTATTGAGCTCTCCCTGGGCATGGATGAAGAGCAAGCTGAGAGACAGACAATGCAGAGAAGGTGGAGTTACTGAGTGCTTTCTTTGTTTCAGTCTTTACTGCTCAGGCCAGCCTTTAGGAGTCCCAGACTCTGGAGGTAACAGAGAAAGTCTGGACAAATGAAGACTTTACCTTGGTAGAGAAGGAACAAGTTAGAGATCAATTAAGTAAACTGGATACCCACAAGTCCAAGGATCCTGATGGGGTACGCATCCAAGTGCTGAGGGGCCTGGCAAAAGTCATTGCTAGGCCTCTCTCCATCATCCTTGAAAGGCCCTGGAGAACAGGTGAGGTGCCTTCAAAAAGGGCAAGAAGGGATACCCAGGAAATGATAGGCCATGATAACAAATGAGACCTGTGGTCTCATCCAGCAGCATTAGTCTTATGTTGTCGTATAACACTTAGAAGAAACAAATGGCCATGGCTTGCTTGTTACTGATACTGAAACTGTATGATTTATAGGTAAAGATTTTCTTCCTTTTAATGCTTTTTCCATTTAGCATGAAGTAGTTAAACATTCAATAAATAAATTATGTGGCCTGGTGTTGATAGAGCTGGAAGAAGAGAGGAAAAAGCTGCAATATCTGCTCTAATGCATATAAATGCTTAGGAATCTTTGAGGTCCTCTAGAGTCAGGCCTGTCCTTTTTGTGAGCATCATGTCCACCATGAAATGCCCTAGAAAACCTCTGCATATTTAGTTTGCACCAAGAGTAATAGCAGGAAGATGGACAGAGGGAAGCCCTCTCCTGAATTTTAGTAGTGCACGAATGGCATATTGTTGTGATTTAGACTTTCCAGAATCCCAGGAAGAGAGATGAGCACTGAGCTGCTGGAAAGCAGACAAGGATTTTGTGACAATGTTGACACCTAACTATAAGGCAGAGTCAGAGTTATGAGTCACATTTCTATGGCAAAATATGTACCTGTCCTGTGGCAGGGTAGGACCTGCTCTGCCTCTCAGTAGGAAATACATTGACTGGAAGTAAGCTGATGTTATCAGAACAGTTTGTTATTCTCAGCCCACTTATAAGAAATTAGGTCAATGAAAGCAATTACCCCTCCAAGGTCAATTATCCTGGAAGACAAATCCGACTTAGTCTTAGGTGAATCACCACAGGCTCTTTGTGCATGGAATGTCACTGTCTACTTATAGGCAGAGACTATGTTTGTTTACATCTGGGTCTAAGATAGTCAGTACAGCTCTGGGCACTGTTAAGATGAAGATGGTTAAAGCTGCCCTTGAACAGAACTAAGGTTTATAAGCAACCATGGCCAGGCAGGGCACTGTACATCTGATCTTATTTTCAGAATCAACCTTAGCTCTAAGGTGATCAGAGCCAGAAGAAACACAACTAAAGGAAGAAATCAAAGTTAAATACATGCTGTATCATTAAGTGCATTTTTTATTGTTTAAACAACATATTTGGTCATATTAACATGACTCATAACTCTGAGTTCTCTCCTTGGAATGTCTGAGGTCCTGGATGCCTAAATTTCCAAGTGCAATACTCAAGAATATCTGGCTTATGAAATCCCTGAACTGCAGCTTAGTGCATGATGGGAGCATATTCAAGGGAAGCCCTGGTATGTGTTGTCCTGCTCTTTCATTCCACTATGAATTCTCTGTGAGTTGCAGACAGACAGATTGGGCTAGGTGAAATTTTATTCTGAGTTCCTGTATCTGTTCTCATGTCTTGGCTGTTCAAGGCATTGAGAATAGTCCTTTCCTTCAAAAACTACAGCTTGTAAGCATTTTAACAACTGGAAGTATCTTTTGTGTACCGGCTTAGAACATTTCCTCTCCAGCCACAGAACAAATTTCTGCTGGTCATTTAAACTTCAAAGGTTATTTAAAGATCCAGTGCTACATGTGTTTTCTTTTTACTCTCTTTCTATCCTGGTTCTTGGGCTCAGAAGATCTCCTGGTGTTGCTGTGTCTTGCAAACAGGTTTGGCCAATCTGTTATTCTTGTGAATCTGCAGTCCGTCATGACTGAAAGTTCTCCCATGCACTTATATCAGCCCATTCCCATTTTGATCTCTGCAGGGTCTTTTCAGTAAAGACACAGGAGTAATTTAGCTGTTTTCCATGGGCTAGACAGATTGTCAGATGCTGCTTTAAATAAATGAAACATTGCCCATGATGCTCCTACAGCTGTGATATGTCATCTTCCTTCTATTACTCACAAGAAGTTTTTAGGCACCTCTTCAGGGAATCTGCCCATCTGTACAGGCTTGTTTTAGTGGTGAAATTTAAGCTTCAGGTACAATCAGTAAAATCCTGTGATAATTCTCTTTTAAGTGTAATTGAGGGTCTCTGCAATGTTATATGACCCTAGACTCTTTAGTGGCAGACAGGGAGAAAAAGGTCCTTTCAAGGTGACATGGAGTATGTTCTTGTGCCACTAATTTCAAAACTGGTTTCTCATTGCTATGTAGAATACCCGCCTACACCAATTAGTTCTAATGTCTGGTAGTTCTGAAGTAGCAAAGCTGCTTACATATGAGGTGGCTTATACATCTTCTGTCCAGTGACTCTACCATATGCAAGATAAAAAAGCTTTCCGTGGTCAGAAATAATTTTCCTTATAGAGAGTAAACATGCCACTCTAACATCCTTCACAATGAAAAGAGCACATAATGCAGAAGCAAACATAGGTCTATGCATTCGCTTAGTAAAAGCTGCTCTGTTTGCAAGAATTAAAGCCACTTTGCAAGTTGAGGAGAAGGACATGATGTATCGCAGGAGAAACTATGCAATTATCTGTACAATTAGATAAGCTTTACTTATAGGACCCGTTCAAGTATAAACTGGGGAAAAATATGTAGCTTTTGATTCAATTTCAGTTCTTGCCATCTATATACAGTGTTAGAGAATGCTTCTGATAGATGCACCTGAGTGTGTGCCATGATACCTAATCTGTTGCTTATTGAAGAAAAAGGTGCAATAACACATAACAGATTACAGTTCAATAGTTACCAGCTTAAATGCTTATCAAGAGAGAGTGAATTTAAGCAATTCACCACAAATTCAAAGAATAAAAAATAGAACTGTGGAAAGTAGTCCAGAAGTTGTTTAAAGAATCCTAAGAAAAAACACTAAAGAGCTCAGCTCAGATTTTTGCTTATCCCTTGTAAATGATTGACAGCTGCATTGACAGTTGTTCTGAAATCCTCAGGAGACAAGCTACAGTAAGGCTACCAAATTAATCACTTTTAAGAAAAAGGTATGGCAAATTTTTTAAACACCAGGAAAAGGTAGAAAACTATTCCAATAAAATGTCATTTAGATAAAAAAACTGCGAGTCCCCAGGCCAAGAGACCCACACATGATGGTACATTTTGGGCACAGAAGGTGGTTGGTAGTTGTTCTGAACTTGCTCCTTGCTACTGAGTGCAAAGCAAAAGGACAAACGGGAGTCTCTTCCTCTGTGGGGAAAAAACAAAACAAAACAAACCAACCAACCAACCAACCAAACAAAAAACCCAAAAACAAAAACAAACAAAAAACCACAAAAAAGAGAGAAAGGAACCCGAAAAGAGCAGAGCCTGCAGCAAAACACCACAAATTGTGCAAATCCTGGAATGACTCAGAGAAGAACCTGAATTCTTTCCACTGGAACAGAAGTTGATGCACATGCCTTGAATTGCAGGACCCTCATCAGCACCTACTCCTTGAAGTGAGGTGCACAAGCCTATGGCTGTGCATGCACACAGGGGCCTGCAGTGGTAGAGTGCCTGACTTGGACACACTGTAGTAAGTCATGTACACATATAGGTTAAAGGAGTTACAATGGGCAGCAGAATCACGTGCAGTTTGCAGCGACATGAACACCTGCGTGCCCAAATGTGCAGCACACATGCCAGCACTATCACATAGCAGAATGAGATACAGGAGTGACTCTTGCATGAGTCACAGAATCACAGAGTTAGTGAGGCTGGAAAAGACCTCTGAGATCATCAAGTCCAGTCTATGACCTAACACTACCACATCAGCCAGATCATGGTACTCAGTGCCACATCACCCTTTCCTTAAAAACCTCCAGGGATGTTGACTCCACCAACTCCCTGGGCAGTCCATCCCAATGCCTGAGCACCCCTTCTGTGAGGAAATGCTTCCTGACATCCAACCTAAACTTCCCCTGGGGCAGCTTAAGGCCATGAGTTGCCTGGGAGAAGACCTCGACCCCCACCTGACCACAACCTCTCTCCAGCGTCCTTCTACCCTCTGGCAGATTGACACTCCCCCCTAATTTGGTGTCATCTGTGAATTTACTAAGAGTAGACTCAATCCCCTCATCCAGGTTGTCAATGAAGATGCTGAATAGGACTGGGCTCAGTACTGATCCTTGGGGGACATCACTAGTCACCAGAAGACTACTGGATGAAGCACCATTCACCACCGCTCTCTGGGCCTGGTCATCCAACCAGTTTTTAACAAAGTGAAGAGTGCACCAGTCCAAGCTGAGGAATATCAGCTTTTCCAGGAGGATGCTCTGGAAGACTGTGTCAAAGGATTTGCTGAAGTCGAGGTAGATCATATTCACAGCCTTCCCTTCATCCACTAGGCAGGTCGCCCAGTCATAGGAGATGAGATTGGTCAGGCAGGACCTTCCTTTCCTAAACCCATGTTGGCTGGTCCTGATCCCCTCATTATCTTCTACATGGTGCTTGATGGCACTCAAGATGATCTTCTCCATGACCTTGCCAGGCACAGAGGTCAGGCTGACAGGGTTGTAGTTCTCTGAATCCTCCTTCTGGCCCTTCTTGTGGATGGGCATCACATTGGCCAACCTCCAGCCATCTAGGACCTCCCCAGTTAGCCAGGACTGGTGATTAAGGATGGAGAGCATCTTAGCCAGTTCTTCCGCCAGCTCTCTCAGCACTGAATCTCATCCAGCCCCATAGACTTGCTGGGATCTAAGTGTCAGGTTACAAACTACCTCCTCCTGGATTACAGGAAGGGTATTTTGCTCCCCATCCCTGTCTACCAACTCAGGAGCCCAGTTGCCCTGTGGGTAGCCAGTCTTGTTGTTAAAGACTGAGACAAAGAATATGTTAAGTACCTCAGTCTTTTCTTTGTCTTCCGTTCAAGGACCTCTGTGTCCTTCTTATGTTGGAAACTCCATAACCAGACACAGTGTTCATACACACCTATGTGCACAAAAGCAGGTGTGTCTTACACACACAAAGGAGTCACGCATGCTGCAGAGTGAGACAGCCTTGCACACGCAGAGCAGGTGTGCACACACAGTGGGTGTTCAAAACATACACGTCAGTGTCTCACACATAGAGATACATGAGTGTCACACCGACCAGGGGGCCAGGTACACGGAGTTGTCTCACACATGCAAATCACACACATGCTGCAGTTGGACATGCACATATAAGCAAGTTGTGCATGCAGCTGAGTGTTGCAGAGGTATCTGCTCTTCAGAATGTATAGCACATATATGTACATTTTATCCATGCTTGAGTGTGCCACACAATGTCTTTCATCAAAATAGATTTCACATACTTGGCTGTGTATCACGAATCCACAACATGATGTCTCAGACACACAGGGTCACACACATGGGCATTGTAGACATACATAGTGTCTGATACAAGATCTCTCACAGACACACACTGGTGTCAAACACAGGCATCTGACACAGTGTCTCATGTGGTACCTTTCACATGTGGGTGTCAAAGGCCTCCCACAAACACTCCCAGGAGTATTCCTAACTCACACACAGGGTCACATGTCCCCCAATTACAGCGGCTCTCCCTCTTTCACTCATACACAGACAAGGGTACCAAGCGCAGTGTCTCTCGGACACAGTGTCACCTACAGCTACACCTACGGTGTTTCTCGTGCAGGCGCACAGACGGTAGCTCTCACCCCCTCTCCTCTCTCCCTAACACACATGCAATGTCCCTCACGGTCCCACCCGCACACGGTGTCACAGTGTCACTCTCTCGCTGTCTTTCTCTCCCTCACACGCAATCCGGTCGGCACCAGGGTCCTATGCGGAGGGAGCCACGCACCCAGCGGGCCTCTCCTCTCCCTCCTTCTCCCCTCCTCTCTCCCCGCCCCGCTCCGATCCCCTTCGAGGCGCGGCGTGATCCGAGCGCGGGCGGTGGGAGCGGGACAACCCTGGCGCCGGGCGCCCAGGGGCACCGCCGGCTGAGGCGGGTACCGGGAGNCGGGGCGGGGCGGGCGTGGGCGCGGCCAGCGCGGGGCCTCCCGCAGCCCAGCGGACCTCGGGGCAAGCGTGGGAGGGTGGCCGGGACCTGGACCTGGACGTGGACCTGGACCTGGACCGGGACTGGGGCGGCCGGAGCGGATCTGTCCCCCGCAGGATGTCGGGGTCGCGCTGCCAGACGCTGTACCCCTTCTCCGGGGAGCGGCACCGTCAGGGACTGCGTTTCGCCGCAGGGGAGATGATCACGGTGCTGCAGGTGCCGGACGGCGGCTGGTGGGAAGGGCAGAAAGAGGACGGGTTGCGCGGATGGTTCCCGGCCAGCTACGTGCAGCTGTTGGAGGTAGGAGAGGGGCCGGGGCCGGGGGCAGCAGGAGGCGGGGGAAGGAGGCGGCCCGCAGATTATCCCGGGCCCGGCCAGGGGTGTCCGCAGCGAGGCGGTGGGCCCAGCCGCCGGCTCTGCTGACGGGGGGTACTGGAAGTTGGGGGGAGGACGTGCGGCTGTACATTAGGGGTGCTGACCTGGACCCGCCTTGGCATCGCTGTGCCCGAGCCAGCCTGGGCTTGTGTGCGGCACTGGGAGCGGGAGCATCCTGCCCGGCCCCCCGCCCACGGTCGGGACCTTTGGTCCCTTTGGTCGTAGCTGTGTAGAAACAAGGTTCAGGGTGCATGGCAAGCTGTGGGGTCCTCTGGACACTTGAGTTTCACGACTGCTGAACAACAGCAGAAGTCAGTGGCTGAGGTGGTGGAGCTCGTCTTTTTCGTTCTTCTTCCTCCTCTTGCTTCATCTGCCTTTCCCTCTCAGTCTCATTTTCTTTGACTGAACACTTCTTGGCCCCAGCAGAATTAGCATCTGTTGCTCAGACTCAAAGGTCACACACTTTCCATCAGGACGCTGAAGATCTCTGTTAGCCTCAATTGTTTTCAGGGACTTGACAACTAGGGCAGCAGCTGCATTCTCACCTCAGGACTGATTGTATCCGAACTTACTTAATACTTTATTTCCTATGCAAACAAGACACAATGCAAGTGTAGAATATGTGTCCACAAAGAGTGTATTCACAATATCTACATTTCTGAAAATGAAATCTGGAATATCTCATGCACCGAAGCAAGAGCCTGTTGTCATTTGGAGCTTAATCTAGGATGTGAGTATAGAAGTGGTCTCCTCAAGCCGTATCCCTGCGGTGACTGGGCTAATGTTAGCACACAATGTTTCTCAAGTCAGCCTCTCTTTGTCCTCCAAGGTTCTAAGGGGAACCAAACAGTCTGCTTTGCTTACATTACAAGGTAGGCACCACCCACCCCAGACCAAAACAGAACTGGGCCCATTAGATGCATAGAGAGTAATGTCCTGTGGGCAGAAGATTCTGTGGAAAAGGATATTTTGCCTATAGAGCTGGCATAGCCTTTAGTTTTCTATAAGCCATATTAATAAAACAAATGTGTGATGTTTCAATTGAATTTCTGTTTTTCCTTCTTACCTGGAAAGACAGGAAATAGAGGCTAAATTCCCCACTCAATGCTACAGTGAGGTCTGGGACTTTTCTGTGCGACTGAAGCACTTGGGATCATTTTGTTATGTTAGTGTGGGGATCCTTTTGTTTGTCAGTTTTGCCATCTACGAGATCATTTACTGAGATAAGTGAATGTTTGTGGTTTCACAAATTGCTAAATGCTTACACAGCTAACCAGGAATTTGAGGCAAAATGTGTCACCAGACAAACTCTGCTCAGCAAAGACAGTGGGAAGTCCCTTCTGTGTGCACAGTAACTTTGCTTTCGTATCATCTCCCTCTTGGAAACTCCTCATTTCCTGCTTAAGACTGAGCATGTTCCACTATGCTCAAATCAGTGTCTGGAGCCCCAAGATGTGCCCTTCTGACCCTTGACTTATGTACCACTGAAAACTTTGATGTAGACCAGTTGTCCAGACAGTGGACACTTTCTGCCACAGAAGTGAAAGAACATGTCTTGTGGCATTGACTGTGGCCTGCCAGGGCTGGCAGGGTTTGCCCTACATGGTACTCACCCTTTCTTCTCACATTGAAGTCTGTCATGTGGCTGCATGCTACCAAAAGGAGACGGCCTTCTTCTGGCACCTGTGTAACTATAAGCCTGCCACTGAGTATGGACAGGCAGGCTGGATTTTCTCATTCATATAAATTTGTGTTTATCAACCTTGAAATCTCCTCCAACATCACTGCTCTGAAGTCTTCACTGAGTTTTTGTCCTGAGCTGAAAGAGGGAAGCAAGAAAGGTGTGAAGGACAGCAGTGTAGAGGGTAGTCTCATCCCTGAGCTGTTAGATTATCAGCCATTCTGCAGTGTGCTGATTCCTGATGGAGGAAAGAGGAGAAATGACTGTTCCTGATGCTGTCTCTGACTTGGGAGGAACTGTGCTGTACCAACAGCACCTGTGTCTCTTCACAGGCAGCTGAGCTGTGGAGCTGCCAGCAATGATCATCTGCATGCTTCCACGTGGCTTTCGCTGAGGATAGGCCAAGCTCTTGTCTGCACTCACACTGAGTGGTAGGTGTTGGATCTTGCGTAGAAAAATAGGTATCCATAGGTGATAATCAGCCAGAACAGGTTTTGATGGCAAATGAGAAAACCATGAAAGAGGCTTGTGGGAAACAAACTCCAGTGTTAGAGATGGGTGTTGCTGAGGGATTGCTGCCTTTACCTCCAGAATTCTTTTGCTAGCAAAAATGTGTTTTCAATCCATTCCTCACAGAATATCAACAGAAGGCCTGAAACTGTAGTATATGTGGGGTAAGAGAGATAGAGGGAGGTAAGGAGGTAAAGATGTTTGGCATCCTTTGGTTCCTGGTTCTACAGTTGCTGCAGATCCACAGTGGTGGATTAGAAGAAAATGGTGATGGCTGGAGGAGGACTGGAGGATTGTGTGGTAGGAATAAGACAGAAACAAGATGTTTCTATGAGCTCCTGAGAGATTACTGTTGTCATAGAGTAAAAGAGATAGCATAAACCAAAAGACTATCACAAGCAGAGAGCAAAGTGAGAAGGGGATGGTACTAGCTCTGTGATGGGGTCTCATAGGTGTTCTCTGAGGAACCTGCTGGCTGGCAGCAGTTGTGGAAGCAGCTGTTGTGTTGTTCAAAGAACTGATGAAGGAAGGGATCTCTGGAGATCAGCTAGTCCAGCAAACCTGGCCATGTGTGGTTTGGTTTTGAATACTATGTGCAAGGATGAAGGCTCTACAATGTTTCTGGGCAATCTGTTCCAGTGTTTGACTGCTGTCACAGGGGTTTTTTTGTGTTTAAAAGAGATTTCCTGTGTTTTAATTTGTGCCTAGCACATCTCATCCTTTCGTTGGATATCACTGAGAACAATCTGTGTCTGCTTTTTTTACAGTCTTCCCCATAGCTTTTATACACATTGGTAAGATCACTCTTGATGCTAAACAGGCCCAGTTCTTTCAGCCTTTCATGACAGGTGCTCCAATCCCTTAATCATAATTCTGGCCCATTGTTCTCTCCAGTGTGCCCTTGTCTTCCATGTTCTGGGAAGCCAAGTATTGTTTCTTGTATAGTTGTGCTCTTGGAGATGGTAGGTAGGTTAATGAAAAAGCAGCTTTCAACCAGTATTTCCTGAACATGAGAATACATTGACACCATAGGAATCCAAAAGTGTGCTGCCAAATTCATATGGTTTTGTTTTGACTGATCTTGGTCTATGAGCAAGCAACACCCTCCTGCAAACTGAAGGGCTTAGGGAAGGAGGGATTTTGTTGCTTGTGATTCATAGCATAGAGTGGATACAACATCAGCTTCAACCTTAACCCCACATTTGGTGATTTATAGCTATATCAGCCATGAGACCTGAAAGTTGGGGAATAGCAGCTGCATCTTCTGAACATTTGCTCTTCTGTGCATACTTTTATATGTTTGCCTGACCTTTTGACCAGTTGGTCAGAGCCACACAGGGACCCTCTGTAGCAGACTGACATTCCCAGGTTAAGCAGTTGCGCTTCCCAGCCTTGTGCAAGGAGGAATCTGTGAAAATACAGGCGATGAGCAGTCCTTCAAGCCAGCATTGCCATGGGTGGAAACAGGTATATAACAACTGGAATGTGGTGTGTGATACAGTGAGGGATTTCTTAACATCGGAAGGCAACAAAATGTTTCCTATGCAGAGGCTGACTGCTTCCTCACCTCTCCTGCATCAGAGATGCTTGGGATGATGATGTGTGTAGAAAGATCTATAGAGCTCCAGGCCTGAGATCCACCTAGGACAAGTTCAAGTGTGTCCCAGTTTGTCACAGCCTTTATTGGTGCAAGGCAGCATAGATGTCAAGATGGTGAGGTGGTGTGTTAGACTCCTGAGTATACACTCCAGGAGGTGGTTTGCACAGGACCCTCTGGAGAAACATTGGCTGTTGTGTCTGCCTTTTCTAGAGAAATGTTTTTCAGAGGGGAGAATGTGTCATTCAGTCACATTTGCAAGTGGTTTGCTTTAAAATCTATTTTGGGCATCGCTATTTGTATTTGTGGTTAGCTAGAAATCACTTATATAAGCAGTAGCAACATATGCAAATTTGCTGAAAATTGTCAGCACTTTTTATAGCTTCAGTCATCCCACAGATGTAAGTCTCTCTGTGAAGTACAGTGTGTGCTTCCAGCATGGATGGAGGTGTCTCTGGAATCTGACTGAGCGAGCTGCACCAAGCTGCCACTGCTCTTGTCTGCACTTTCACAGCTTGATTTACCGGAACCATGAGGCCCTTTGGGAAGAATCACACACTCCTTGATGCATGGTGCATGTGCAGGGATCAGGCAGTATTATAGATTACTGCCTCTGGTGTGTAATATTCAGGGGGATAACTCACCCCACCCCGTGATATTTGCTACAGGGACATTGAAATGTGTAAACATTTGAGCCTGGACATTGCTTCACATTCAGCTGCAGGAGGCATGATGTGGATTGCTTAAATTTTTGTGCCCCGGTAGTCAGAGAGAAAAAGGATGAAAGGAATTAGTAAAAATTATAATGCTTCTAATCTATTTTGTAATATCAGAAAATATGTAGAGGATTTCTGTGCCAAAATGTGTCTTGTCATAAGCTGATATGATCCAAGGAGATAATGTGCTTAAAGAGAAACTAGAACCTGCCATCTGATGAGCAAGGATAATTCCATTTTCTGACAAAATTCAACTTCCAGACATTTATGTGAAACAGTATTGTGGTGAAACTGCTATTTGTACAGAAAAAAAAAAAAAAATTATATTTGTCTTGTTCATGTTACTGATCAAGAATGTATTTTGACCAAGTAAAACCCAAAAACATTTTTTGTCAGAAAATATTTACCCAGTCCTAGAAATGAGCAGTCCTGTAGCCTGTGCTAGGATATGACAGCTGTGCTGTGTGCTGCCACAGTGAGAGCTGGCACAAGTACCTGAGGCCTTTTTGTATGTGGCGTCAGTACCTCTTGCAGGCAACAGGGATGCTTTGTTGTCTTAGCAGCTTCTTCTATGTCCTTGACATTCATTATCTCACACTGTCATTCCTCCATCTCCCCACTTAATTAATTAAACATAAAAAGAGTCATAGAATCATAGAATGGTTTGGGTTGGAAAGGACTTTAAAGATCATCTAATTCTAACTGCCCTGAATGGACAGGGACACCTCCCACCAGCCCAGGTTGCTCCAAGCCTCATCCAGTCTGGTCTTCAACACTCCCAGGGCAGGGGCATCCACAACTTCCCTGGGCAGTGTGGGCCAGGGTCTTACCACCCTCACAGGAAAGAATTTCCTCCTAATGTCTAACCTAAATCTTCCCTCTTACAGCTTAAAACCATTACCTCTTGTCCATTACCAGCATGCCCCTATAAAAAGTCCCTCTCCAGATTTCCTGCAGCCCCTTCAGGGACTGGAAGGCCACTATAAAGTCTCCTCACAGCCTTCTTTTCTCCAGGCTGAACAACCCCAACTCTCTCAACCTGTCTCTGTAGTAGAGCTGCTCCAGCCCACAGACCATCTTCATGGCCTCCTCTGGACTTGCTCCAATGGCTCCATGTCCTGGTATTGGGGCCTCCAGAACTGGACACAGTACTCCAGGTAGGGTCTCATGACACTGGAGAAAAGGTGAGAATCACCTCCCTTGCTGTGCTGGCTACGCTTCTTTTGATGCAGCCCAGGATACAGCTGGATTTCTGCACTGGAGAGATGTGGAGAGCAACCAGGACCAGAGGGGATGTGTGACGATCTTGGGTACAAATGTGGCTGTTACCACACTGCTTTTTTGCTAAGGATACTCCCTGGAACAAATAATGCTCCAATATGTGGTCTTATGTGATGGAAGAGCAATCTGGTCTTCCATGTGTAATAACGCTGTGGGTGCTGAACCCAACTGTTGCTTTTGAGCAGCAATGGAGTGAGCAGACTGCTGGGCTCAGGAAACCTGTACAGTGTTCAGCTTTAAGCTGCTTGGCTGCACAACTTTCAGGCTGGAATGAAGGTTCCCATCTCAAGGTGGTCCTTCCCAAGGGATGCTTGTGGCCCCTACTTGAACCACATGGCTGTTCTGCAACCACCGAGGGATGGTGCTGAGAAGGAGCAGCAACCATGGTCAAAGAGGGGCTGGCATCTCCTCCAGGCACAGAAGAATGATTTTGATTCTCTTGGTGCAGGGATCATCCTGGTGGGGATGACTAAAGAAGGAGAAGGGTGAGATTCCCAAGTCTGGAAATGGAGGCTGCTATGGGTGTTGTCTCGGGGGACAGGGTAGAGTTTTAAAAATTCAGCACTCACAGCTGCTGAGGCTCATCTGCCTTGCATGATTCAGCAGCAAGAATGCGTCCAGAGTAGGAAATTTGTGAGACAGGAGAGACAATGAGTATTTTCTGCTATTGCCTTGTGTTTTAGATTCAAAATGACATTTTTTATAGTTGTGGGTTTCTGTAACTCTATCTTTTCAGATTTGAAACTTCTGTTTATCTGACATTGCCAGAAAATGTGAACAAAAGGAAATAATCTGTTTTCGCATATTACAAGTGTGAGGCAATTATGTTTTGCTGTCTGAAGATCTCCTTTTGATCAAGGATTCTGAGGGATTTTAAAGCCTCATGAGAATGTGAAGGAGATGTGATACTGCAGGTCACAATCTCTCACTTGTAAGAGTGCTGTCTATCATGCATCTGTTGATAATTGTCTTAGGCTGTTGTAGCTAGAATGTAAAAACTACATAGTACCATAAATATCCCAAATTTGTGAAAGAAAGGGTCATAATGAAGGGTGTGGCATTTTTTGTGAGCTCTTCTGTTCTTTACTCAAGATGTGGTCTTGCAGAAGCTGGGCTTATTGGTACTGCACTTGTAGCAGATGAGAACAGTCACACTTGGTGGCCTTTCAGAAACCGCATATGGCAGAATTTTTAAAGATGTTTTCCCTTACCCTTGTTTAAAAGATGAAAGAATATAATGGAAGGCTTAATTTGGAAAGACCTCTTTCTGCCTGTGTATTATGAAGAGTCTGGAAATGATCTCACTGCATATGTCTGCCTGTAGGTGTTAAAGATCAAACACATTGCCATGAACCTGCATATTTAGGGTGGATGTACAGTGAAGATAAAAAATGTTGATCACTTAAGGACTCACTTGAAGATCACCTAGTTCCCTAAAGAATTCCCCATTCATTCTGTTCATTCTGAATGGGGCACGCATCCTGTAGACAAAGAAAGGCATGATTTCTGCAGTGGTAGGCATGGTGTACTCTAAGCAGTCTCACTTTGCAACTTGGGTGCAAAGTAGACCTTCAGTGTCTTAAGTGTTGCGCTGCAAAAAATGTGTTCTGAGTGTATTACCTGGTACTTTATACTGAATTTAGTGCAAAAGGACACAGTAGGAATAATGAAAAGATGCCTCATTGCTTTCTGGGAAAAAAAATGCTTTATTTTGTTGTGCAAAATGGAAAATTTAGCTCTGAAACCAAGACCAGAAAGTTCTGGTAGATTTGGTTGGATTTGTTTTCCCTACTTACTTCACTTTTCCCTGTGTGATAATTAATGGCCATGTAGAATTAACTGGTCATTTTAGTGACCAGTAAACTTTTGGTTTATTTTCCATGATTCTTTACTTTCCATGGTTGCTTATGTGCCATAGAGCATATTATTACAAGTAATGCACCCTGGTGCTGCATTACCAGAATCTTAAATGTCTGAGTATGTAATCAGGACTTATTTTCAGTATTTCACTGACTACTGACACCAAGAGCAATTCCAATGGTAAGACATTCCTCTGTTTTAGAGAAATCCCACAATAACAGAAGTAAGCATGTAGTGCTGCAGCATTGCAGATAGTATCTGTCTTTGGAAATATTTGGGACTCTTTTATTTGTTTTTGCTGCAGCCACTTTACAACACAGGGCAGCAGGAGTGGTATTTCTCACTTCGTATGTATTTACCCTGTTTGCTCCTTCGCAGAGCATGGCCCTGCTGAGCTTGGCAGGCAGCCAGCACTGCGAAATTCTGTCTTAAATTATTTGACATAAAGCACCAATATATCAGTCTTTGATTTCTGACACTTCCAGGGAGTGCTTGTTCTGTGCAGCTTTTTCAGAACCCAGTGTTTCGGGGATGTGCCTCTTTTACTGTGCATGCATGGCGGATTTGCTGGAAGCCTCCCAGAAGCTCTGTGTTGCAGTGGCTGCTCCCTGCTGTGTGCATTTCCAGTAACTGCACTGCAATTTGGAGACAGGGCAGGACGACCTGGGGAAATATGAAATAAGCATAATGGACTTGATGTTTCTCACACTGTCATGAGTTTATGTCAGTTTAAAGTGTTGTTGGCTGTCTTTAATTACATGTCACACTCCTTTTTATTGGTATGATCCACTTAAAGTGCGGAACAGTGTAAAATGAAGGCCAACAGTTTGCTCAGTTGCTGATTCTCAAGAACTGGGTGCTTCAGCCAGTGTTTATCTTAAAAAGTACAAGTATGCCTTAGTATAGGTGGAATTTTTTATGTCATGCGACTGTAAAACATTACCTTTTAAGAGGCTCTCATGTAAAGGATTGGTATGTGAGGAAACCATGGGTTTACAGTATATCTGCAGTGCAGACAGAGCCTGGGCAGTACAGGGGCTAGGGAGGGGGAGAGCCTCTGGCACACCTGCCATGATAGCAGAAGGGCACTGGTTTTGGTTGAGGGGGAGAGCAAGCTGTGCTCCACAGGCTCTCCCTGCCATGGGACCTTCTCTGTAAGCCCTGTGGTGACTGTCCTGAGCAGCACTCCTTTTACAGGGGTGGATAATAGCTTGTATTAGTAACACCTTTTTTCATATTATGCTATCAAAATAGCTTTTTTATTGGCCTAGTACAATGGTGGTTTGCTTCCTTGCTAGCAAATTACAGAAGGGGGATGCCATGGGTTACTTGGGAGCAACCACTCAGCTTTTTGTAGAACACATCTAGCAAGGGAACAGGCATGTCTTTTAACATCCACCATTTTCAGAATTTGTGAGCAGTCTCCTCAGTGCTCAGTTGTTGCTATGGCCCATTTTGGAGTGGATTCAGGCTGACTAACAGGTGACTGTGATGACTGATCTTTGAATTACTAGACAGCTGCAGACCCAAAGTTTGAATATATTTCTTTGACACTTAGGTCTGTCTGGCACTTCTTCCTGTATTTGTCATTGGTGAGAATAGAGTGTGGAGACTGCTCTTGGTATTCTCCCTGTGATGCTGGCAGCACTGTGGTATTCCAGTGTTGGTCTGAGCATCAAATTTGTTTACTGCAGGGATGTCCCAGGGCTTTCCCAGCTCCGTGGCAGCTTGTGATAGCCCTCTGTACCTCTGCTACCACAGTCTGCATGATGTATGCTAGGGACAAAATAACTTCACCATTAAATGTTTCACCTGCTCTCACTTTGTGTACTCCGACTGATAAGTTGTGTGCTTCTCCTTTTGACCTGTCAGTTGTTTTTTCCATAGAAGAAATAAAGCTCAGTAAAAAGTAACTACAAATTAAAAGTCTTATAAAGATCTGAAATGTTTGTATCAGGCCAAAGTGCATAAGGAATGTGTGTAAGTGAGTGTTCTGTGGCTGGTCTGTGGAGTGCTAGGGGGCAGGAAGCTGGCATGAAAGTTGCAGGGGTTCTGCCAAGCCCTGGAGTCTGCCCAGCCCCTCCGTGATCCAGAGCTGGGCAGCAGTGCTGGGGCAGGAGCAGTGCTGCAAGGCTTTCACACGTCATGGAGAGAAAGCAGGAGCTTGCTCTGGCAGGCTGTCATTTTCAAGTTGCCCCACTGTCACTAGATTAGTCTTTGAAATTCCCTCTCGCACTCAGTGAGTCCAGGAATGGTTAAAAGGGATAAAGGTGTGAGAGTGAGGAGGAAGGAGAGGCACATTGCAACATAATCAAAAGCCCCAAGCCGCTCATTTTATATTCCTATATTTGGCCCTAGCTTTTACTTGAAACCCTTGTGAAATCATCCTCAACTCTTAGAGGCATATTTGTTAGCTCAGGCTTGAATCTGGTCTCTTACTGAACTTACAGTGTGTTTTCTGGCATTTCAGCATTGCCCAAGGCCTCTGTTAGCCTTCTCACACCCATTCCATCAGGGACATGGTGAAGCAGCCCTGACACTGTTGAGGAAAAATACATCATTTGAATGGGGAGCATGGACAGGGCTGAAACGAAGTATCTCCCCTCTCTTGAGGGCCCCTTGGGTTACAAAGGGACCAGCATTTGTGGAATAGAAAGGGAAGGAGCTGGAATCTCTGAGCTGGTGGACATTGTTTGGAACATGAAAGATACATCCAAATATTACATCCATACACAACACCTTGCATTTATCACAAGTGTATCTGTGATGTTCTATGTTCATTGAAGACTTACTGAAGCTCTTCAGGCTTTTGCCTCATGTAAAAAGTCATGTAAAACTTTAATAATTATAACTCTTCTATTTAATATTTATAACTCTTCTCACTTTCCTTTTCATGAATTGCTTCTTGATAGCTTCTTTTCTTCTGAAAGTCTTCAGAAAGGAGTTTATGGTCTCACAAGCATGATTGTGATAGCTGATCTAACAGAAGATACCACCACTCCCAAGAATACCTAACACAAACACTTGTGTCATGGCTGTAACACTGCTATTGGGTATAACTGAGTATAATCAGTCTGCTTTTTTTTTTCTCCCTCTAGTGATTTTTAAGCACTTTCAGAATGTTCCTTTAAACTATCTGGCTGGATCTTGTTTGTTTGATCCTAATCCTGTCTAATGCACTTATTTAGCAATTTATTAATGTTTCTAAAACAAAATCCTGTGGCTTCTGTGTGCTCTGCTCTTCCTTCAGCTGTATGCCACAAAGCCAAACCTACACTGACAAGAGTGGTTTCTGTTGCTGCAGAAGTGAGGCTCAGTTGTAGAAGCAGAAGCCTCAAGAGCTGGCAAGTTTTTAGTAGTGGGAGAGGAGGAATAATAAGTGTGGAGGAGAAAAATGAAGATATGGAGTAACAATTTGCAAGGGGTGGCAGAGAATGAAGAAATAATGCAGTTTGAATTTGATAGTGCTCCGGCAAAGTGCCATGCAGAAATTGCACAGAAGTAGAATTATATTTCCAAGAGCTGGGCAAATGCTTAACTCAGAAGGGAATAGACAGAAACTTGACTGATGAATTTATTGTATTTTGCAGTCCTGGAGAAATGTGTGCACTGTCTGCAGAAGTCAGTTCAAAACTCCTGTTGAGGGCTGTGTGTATTGCACATGTATGAGCAATTCCAGCCTTGCCTGTATAATGAACTGCCTGAGCAGCAGATTTGCTTCTTCTGTGCCAGCTGCTGTATAATAGGACTAACTCATTACCCAAGGCCAAGTAATCACTTTCAATAGCAAGATTTAAGGGACTGCGACTTGTCTCACTGTGCTGTGAACTGCCAATTATCACAGAAACAACTGGCATCAAATGGAGTCGGGCACTGAACCCCAGTCTGTTATGGGATAAAGAATAGAATGTCAGGTATTTCCAAATAAAAATAATGCTTGAATTATTTACTGTCCCCTTTTGGAAAATAATTCTGAAATGAATCCAAGTCAGAACTTAACACAGAGCTCTTCCCAGTGATGCCCAGCAAGTTCTTTGTATCGCAACTTCATATGCTTGTGCCCATGTCTGTTTGTCCAAGGGAAGACCACTCCAATCTGATCTGGGAGTATGCAGATTGCCACCCTCCTCGCAACCATGACGCAGTGGTACAGTGTTCCCCAGGCTCCTTTCTCCAGGCCAAGAGCTGCTCCACTCATGTCTTCTGGGCTGAGAAGCTGATGGTTTGTTCCCAGGCACTGATCACTTTAGATGTATGGATCATGTTGTTATAGCATTTGCGTGGATGTTGCACAGGAAGTTGCCCACTTCTTGGCACTCCTGGGCTGGCAGGCTGCTGGTTTGCCTGCAGATGGGTTTCACAGAGAGCCAGGCTGGCCCAGGCAGTAGCTGTTTGCTGCCACAGCCTCAGCTGTGCAGAGCTCTTCTTGGGAAGGGCTCTTCTGCTCCACTGTTTTCCTTTCTCTTAGCTGAGTTTGCATTATGTTGAGTCTCTGCAGCCACTGGGTCTTATCTCTTCTTCCTCTGAGCTGACTGTGGAGGTTTGCTCTTGCCCAGCATTTTGCCAGGATAGGGAGGTGTGTATGCTGACAAGTAGGGCTGATCAGAGGAGGCCAGCCAAATCCCATCCACTAGATCCTGTGCAGCTCTTGGACCCGGCACATACAGCTGAAAGACAGTGATTTTGGTAACATGAAGCCAGCTGCACTGAGTAGAGTGACCTAGGCAACCAGGTGAACACAATCAGGTGTTGCCAGTTAACAGGAGCTCATGCCTTCCTCCTCCTAACTGGCAAACCTGATTGTGTTCACCTGGTTGCCTCTACACAAGGTGTCTGTCAAAATGGCTCTTTTATGCCTCTAGGGTCAGAAATACACAAGCAGGAATGGCTTTTGTCCTTCTGTGAGCACTGATGTGTGTGTCCCTGATTTCTGCGATGCTGCTAGAGCCACTCAGCTGAGCCTCCTCCCCCCTTCCTGCTTCTGCTGCCTTCTGGGGGCATGACTGCTCCTGAGTTGAGATGCTGCTGCGGTCAAGGTATGTGCTCTGGTAGCCAGTGAAGAGCAGCTCAGGAGCTCCAGTCTGTTTCAGTCCCAGTTTCAGCCCTTGGAGCACAGGAATCACAACAGAATTTTCTTTTGCTCTTGGTTCTGGGGGGTCCAATATTTGCCTGTGGCTAGAGGGAAGAGAGCTTGAAAGTCCCTTTTCCACTCCCCGTGGGAGGAGGTTGATTTGAATTCCTGTGCTCAGGCCTTTCACTGCCTGTGCCAGAATGGGATGTTTTCTCCTCAACACTGAGAGCCTCATGCAGCCTTCTGCTGTTTTGTTGGGTTTTTCTTCCATCTCAAAGGCTCCATGCTTTAACCCCTGCACTTTATACTCTTTGACACACACTATATACAGAAGAATCAAAATCAATCTGAGTCATTATCTCTTTCTTCAAAATAAAGATGATTCTGGCTAATAACCTTTGTTGCTCTGTGTGATGGTTCATGCAGTGCTTATTTTCACAGTGCAGTTCCCAGCACCTCTTGGTGCTGCCAGCCTGAGGTGCACACCTGTAACCTTGTGGAGAAATGTAGCACTACAATCATCAAAACTGCAGACAACTGTCTTGGGTGCTTCTCTTATGCTGTGTGCCAGGCAGGACATATAGTCTATATTTTTAGGTCATGTATTGCTATGGTCTCTGTTCAGGTGGCATGCAGCATGAAGGGCATTCTCCAGCTTCTTGCAGCTTGAAATGCATTGCAGCTAAAATTGTTAAAATATTTACTTTTTTCTATTAAAAACCCCAAATATAATTACATTTTGGACTCTAATAGAACTTGTACATCTTATTCTGCTCTGTGGGGAGCAACAGTTATCTCTCTGACATGTAACATGTAACCGCCTCAGTTGCCTTATCAAGGAGTAGAACTGTATCACTTATCATTACAATGTAGGACACAATTTCTCCTCTGTTGTAAGCCTTTTCCTTATGATGTTGTCTTCCTTGGCAGCTTCCATATTTTATTCTTCTGGTGAGAAATTTATTTATAAATATGTAAGCTCCCCCCACTCTTTTCTTCAAGTATTGGATCATTTTTTCCTCTGTCTGCTGGGCTTTAGCTCCAGCAGTCAGAAGGCAATTTCATTGGTTGAAGTAGTTAAATGTATCACCCCAGAAAACAGCAAGCTAGATCTGAAAGATGTTCTGTAACACTAGTTTTGATCTCAGCCCTGTTTCCTGTCTAAAGCCATTTATCTTTCAGTGGAGATCATGAAATGTCACATTAATTATTTTTGATCGGAGCATGCTGAGGGAACAGCTTTTGGCTCCAGAGATTCCCTCTCTGAAGATTATGGTCTGAGGAACAACAACCACGAGTTAAAGCAAAGTTGCAGTTCTCTATATATTTAAAGAATATTATTCTGGAGATCAATAATTTTAAATGTATTGCTATGGTATAGTGTGGTGTGATCAGACAAGAGATTCAACAGATTTAAGTGTGCATGATGATTACTGGAATCTGGCTGAAACCAAGATAACCTCCCAGATTTTCCTCAAATAGAGCAAGTTGTGGGGTTTTTTATGTGGTGAGATCCTTCAGCTGTGCAGGATTCAGTAGGAAAATTCCTTCTGTAATCAGAACAACCCTTTCCCCTTAATTCAGTCAGTTCCAGGAGAAAGGGACAGGCTGTGCAGAGCTGCTGTGGCAGGAGCATTGCTGCACCACTGACACACTGAAGCCTGAGTGAGAGAAGGAGGCAGACGCTTGTCTGTGGGGGCTGCAATGTCACAGGCACCTGCTCATCCCAGGTGTCCCTCCCAGGTGTCCCTACTCTTTCACTGTTTCGGTTCAGCAATGGGTAACAGCAGTGTTTATGCTAATGCAAAGGATGTTTAGGCTGCAGAGGGTGAAGACCTATGACAAGGGTGCAGAGCTGATCTGGTGTGGCCTCCCTTTCAATCATCCTCTTCTTCTTTAACCCCCTCTTGCATTCAGCATCACCCTGTGATGCTCCTGTTAAACCTCCCTCCAAAAACCATCCCAGCTCTCAGCAGCCAGTGATGTGCTGTTTTCCTGTGGTGGCTTCTCTGCTGGGTGAGCTCACAGAGAGTGAGCACTGGAGCCTGTTCAAAGTGACCATCGAGAATGGGGCTGGGAGCAAGTCCCTGCCATGGGGCAGCTGAATGTCTCCCCTGGTAGACAGCCAAGGGGAGGCAGCCGAGGGGGCTCGGGGAATGCTGAACATGTCCCTTGCCTCTGTGAGAGTGGGGAGAAGGCTGTGAAGAAGTCTGAGCACACAGGAGGCAAGGTGTTATAGGTGGCACCGGAGCCAGACCTCCACCTGGACACTAACATGTAGGTGTGCTGCTCAGGTAGATCATATCTGCCATCTGAAGTGTGCACGCAGCCCTTTGGTGCATATAATGCCAGAGATGATGGTTTCTCAAAAGGGGACTGAGTGTTGGTTTATGTTGAGCAGGAGCTGCCCAGAGCTCACTGGTGGGAAAGGCAAAGCCTGGGGGTGGTGTGAGTGAGACCCAGTGCTGGGTCCCTGGGCAGCTCTTTGCATTTGATGTCCATTGGCTCACTACAAGCTGTGGGGGGAGGAGTCCATTGAGCACCAACCTCCAGAGCAGCTCAAGTGCAGGAAGTGACAGACATGGCTTTGGTTTCTTCCTGCCCTCTGTGGAGTCCAGCACGTACTTCTCCATTCCTCAGGGGGACTTTTAGCTGCAAGGCTGTGCAGTGAAGGTCCTTTTGCCCTGGGGAAGCTGCCAAGTCAGTGGGTAGGTGAGCAAGCATGGGAAGTACAGAGGATAGCAGGTTTCTCACAAGCTTCAAGGGTTGTTTCTGTTCTGATGGACCAGTGTGGACAGGGAAGCAGTCCTGTAGCAGAAACTTCTCAGTCCAATAATCCAAACAGTGAAGAAAAGCTTCATCGTTAGATGTTACTGAAACAAAAGAGTCACTCATATTCCTTTATAATTAACTGAGGAATAGGGGCTTCTGAGGTCAGACTTGCATAATGCTTTTCCAGATGTTCAGGCTGAAGGAGCTGGATCCTCTGTTTCTCCCTGGTGATCAGAGAGCACGAGCCTGACTGGCTTAGCTGTGGGACACTTGTGTTTGCTCAAATAGAGCTGAAAGGAGACAGAAACATTGACCAGTTCTGCGTGTTGATGTCCCTGGACTCAAAACAGGCTGTGTGGCATTCTCCATGAGAAGCTACATGAAAATGTAGTTTTCATGTCTTGCCAAACTGTTCTTGCTATTGCTGACTCAAAGAGTAGGAGCCTAGGGGAGTTGTTATCCATCTGTAATTTGAATTCAGCATTTGTTCTGTGTTGTTCTGCATCTTTTCTGGATATGGCACCAAGGCTGGTGTTTGGTGTCCAAAAGGAGGTGAGAACTACCTGCAAACGCAACGCTGTGCTAAGGCTCCTGGTTCCTTCCTCTGTAAAACAGACTGTTGCAGAAGAAGAGGATGGTGTAAATACAGTTTTTACAAGCCAGAAATCTGCTCTTGGGTTTGACTTTAAACTATTTAACTAGGACCTAAATGTTTTCCCACCTGTGTCTCTCTGAGCCCAGTCCAAGTATTTGTGCATCTGGGTGCAGCCCACAGAAGCTGGCGTTGGCCTGGGGACTATGTGGCAAGTTTCAGGAGGGGAGTGGTACAGACAGGGAGGTGCCCTGAGCAGGACCAGCTCCCTACAGGGTACCTCTCTGGAGGATGGGGTTTTGGATGTTGCACTACAACACTCATCTGTTTTTTCTGCTCTCTTATGGGCAGCAGCTTCTTAGCAGAAAGTTTTTGACTCTTTATATTTACATTAAGTGTTTTTCACCAAAATACATTAATTAAAAAACCCATGGCCTTAAAAAATCCTATCTCAAATAATGGGATGTTATTGGCAGACTCAGAACTTCCTTGCTTTCCCTACATTTGAGTTTTTTTGCAGTCCCAGGCTTCAGAATATTTCAACTACAGATACCACAGTATTTCAACAGGAAAAGTTTGCAGCAGTTCATGTGGAGAGGGTATAGGAATTATTTTTGTGTGTCTCCTCTTGTTGATATGTCCTGGTAATTATACACGGGGTCACTGGCAGTGTCACACACTGAGAGAAGAGCAGGGTGATGATGATGTGGGAGCTCAGGGCTGCAGGATGTGGCCCTCGCTGGGGTGTTGGGCTGCAGGGGAAGTAGCCAGCTCTGTACAGACTCTTGCAGAAACCCTCAGTTGTTGCAAGTGTGCATGTGCTGCAGTGCTGAACAGCTTTGGCAGAGACCACTCTGCCCATCACACTTCATACAAATCCAAGGTCACTGATCTGCTGAACCCTTTCAGTAGTAGAGCACAGGCTTGGATCTGTGATCCTGTCAACCTCTGTCTGATTTTTTACCGTATCTTTTCAAAAACAGTGACCTTGTGTTGTGCTGTCATTCAAGTACATTTGGTTTGTACTGACATTTTTAAAGGCCTACTGGATCAGTCCAGAAGCTTGTCTGGCTTTGTGATTTGGAGTGGATTGGAAAAGTCCTCTTGCATTTGGCTCACGGATGGAGAATTGTCTGAATGTACATGAGTGATCTGATAAGTGTTTGATGAATAAAACTCAACTTAGGCCTTTCACATCCCTTTGAAAATGGCCTGGTTTGGGCATCTGCAGGGAGATATTACTTGTTTGGCTGGTGGTAATTAAATAACTTGTATTTGTTCTTAAATATCAGTATCAAGGAGAGGCAAAACCCACATTGCAGTCATCTCCAGGGCCTTATTCCTAACTGCTGTCAGTCTAAATTGTTGCTCTTACAGCTGAGTCCATCACACTCATAATATATTTCTCCCCAGAGGACAAAAATGAGGTGGACTCGGGCAGTTTCTCAGTAATCACAAAACTCATGAATCAGAGGCCTGTGGAAGAAAATGATTTGTGATAATATTAAAGATTTCATTGTGTAGTCAGAAGGATTACATAGTCCCCACCCCAGTTCTTCTTAAACTTCAGCTATGAGCACTGTCCTTTTCTAAGTAGCATTGTCTTGGTTTTGATTTTGTTTTCTTTTTAATACATGATGTCATATTCTAAATAATGTTTCCATTTTCATATCAGGTGCATCTATTTCCAGCCACTTCAGGGAATGTCAGCATAATGTGATCTTTGAAAACAGCGTCCTAGGGTGCACATGCATATCTCATACTGTAGTCATAGGCTCACTCCTCTGCTCTGATGGAGGCTCAGTAGTACCTGTGTCATTTCTTATAAACAGTTATCTGGTCTTTTCTTAGGGAAGTACAAGCTATACCATGGTTTCACTATCACCTCCATCCTGACCCTTCTTTCCTTCAATTTAAATCCTTTTTTATCCCACCTATGAGGGATGGGAAAATGAACCATCCTTTTTCTCTTTTCAGCAGCTTGATGATATATCTGACTCCCCTCTTACTCATTCCTGCTCTCTACTGAACAACTTTTCTTCTTTCAGGTTGTTTTTCCTAGATCTCTTTTACTCTCTTACAGACTGCCAGTTTGTTCGTGTTCACATATCTCAAGCTGAGTCTTACCATGGTCATGTGTCTCATGCTGCTCTCATGTTTTCCTTCCCAGTAAGATCACAGAATGGTAAGGGGTTGGAAGGGACCTCTAAGGATCATCTGGTCCAACTCCTCTGCTAGAGCAGGATCCCCTAGAGTTGGTTTGAGAGGAATACATCCAGGTGGGTCTTGAATGTCTCCAGGGATGGAGACTTCACAACCTCCCTGGGAAGTCAATTCCGGTGTTGTGTTACCCTCAGAGTGAAGAAGTATTTTCTCATATTTAATTTAAATCTCTTTTGTGCCCGCTTGTGTCCGTTAACCCTTGTTCTGTCACTGGACACCACAGGAAAGAGTCAGGACCTATCATCCTGACACCCACCCTTTAGATATTTATAAACATTGATAAGATCCCCCCTCAACCTCCTTTTCTTAAACAACACAAGCTCTCTTAGCCTTTCCTCATAGGGCAGATGCTCCAGTCCCTTAACCATCTTAGTGGCCCTATGCTGGAGTCTCTCCAGTAGTTCTTTGTCCTTCTTGACCTGGGGAGCCCAGTACTCCAGCACACAGTACTCCAGGTGAGGCCTCACCAGAGCAGAGGAGGAGGAGAACCTCCCTTGACCTATTGTCCATGCTCTTCTTAATTCACCCCAGGATGACATTGGCCCTCTTGGCTGCTGGGCCACATTGTTGGCTCATGGTGAACCTCCTGTCCATCATGACTCTCAGGTCTTTTTCCTCAGAGCTGCTTTCCAGCAGGTCAGTCCCTAACCTGTACTGGTGCGTGGGGTTGTCGCTCCCCATATGGAGTACCTTACACTTGCCCTTATTGAACTTCATTTGGTTTCTCCCTGCCCAGGTCTCCAACCTGTCCAGGTCACACTGGATAGCAGCTCAGATGTTTGTCTGTCTGAGAGAATATACCACTGTTGACACCTCTGTGGCCCCACTTCTACCCTGGGGTTAGTGTTCAGTCGCATGCAGGTGGTCAGATTGGTTCAACAGATCTACCCATGCCAAAATGGTGTAGGCTTTTAATTATATCCTTCTTGTCTTCTCAGGGTACTTTAAAAATATTAAATAATTTATTTGATTATTTTTCTAGGAACTGGGGGTAAACTGGTTGTCCCACAACTCCATTACCTTCTTTTCCTATTTCTCCAACCTATGTTTGGCCTTTTCAGTGTTGCCAGAACTCTCCCTGCCTGATTTTCCATGAATTCTCAGAGATGATTAGCAACTGCTCTGACATTTATGTTCCAGTTCTTTAAAAGTCTTAGGAGGAGTCTAATAATCTCAGTGTTCTCTGCTAGTATTAACTGTGAAAGGCACTTGATCATGGATGACTTCTTTATCACCAGGTAATTTTTTGTTAAAGATACCGACTATGATCATCCATGGGTAGCTCTCCTGTGCAGAGCTGCAGCTTATTCCTTGGAGGACCTTCCTCCTTGGAAGGTCTTTCTCTTAATAGTACTGCATTTAGAAAACATTTCCTGTTAATGATTTTCTGCTGATTTTGTCTAATTTTTGTGCCTACACTTCCGTACTTGTCATAAGAGTAACTGTCAGCTTATTTATCATTTAAAAGCAGTCTGAGGAAATCAGTCCTTTTTTAAATGCACAGTGCAAGGCACAAAGGGTTCCCATATTATAATTAATAACATTCACTGCAGCACTAAGAGGTAATTATATCTTGTGGATGTAAGAGGAAGATGTATATTGAAATGCTGAATTCCATAAAGAAGATTAACTTGATGGTTGTAGAAGAACCAAGCAGATATTTTTTCTGGATCTGCTCTGAGAGACAGCATGGCTTGGTGATCAATTGTGAGTTAGCAGCAGCTCACAGTGTCTTGGCCATGTTGGACATATATCCTCATTGCAGGACAGTCCCAGGGATCAGAGGGTGAGCCCTGCGATGAGCTTTATCAATAAAGGCCATTAAGCCACCCAGGCTTGATGCCTGTGTCTTCCTTTGTATAGTTGCTGTAACTCAAGGCCAAAATTACATCTAAACCTTGTTGTTGTGATCATTCTGCAGGTAGCATGTAGGTAGCTTACTTATCTTGGAACAGCAAAAGCTGTGAATTGTACAGAAATAATTATATGTGGCAGTGAGTTATGTTCTGAATTACGTACTTGTGTGTCTCATCCCATGTCGAAGGGGAAGAGTGTAGTCATGTACTTCATCAGTGGTGCATGTCACTGTCTAGCAGTGACAGTGGACTTGAGATGAGATGGGCATCTTGTGGGCTTGAGATGAGATGGGACAGTGAGATGGGCTTGAGAGAGAAAGAGAACCTCTGGTGATGTGTCAGCATTGCAGTTTATAACCTGGCCTGCTGCTCCCAGGGGCCATGGAGGTCCTGCCAGGAGCAACTACCACCTCCTACCAAAACATTACCTACACACATCACCCAAGTTCTGGTTGGCCATGCTTTAACATGGGTCTTTTTTCCTAAAAAAATTCTCTGTCGGTCTTGCTGCATAAGTAAGTTTGAGGTGAAGCAAAAATGCTTCCACTGAAACGTCCTGCAAAAAGGATGCAGACAGACTGGAGAGGGTCCAAAGAAGAACAACAAGGAGCACCTGCCATATGAGGGCAGACTGAGAAAACTGAGTCTGTTCAGCTCAGTGGAGTGCTGAGACGTTTCATATAAACAGTAATATTAGAAAGGGTTGGAGCAGATGATCCTTGAGGTCCCTTCCAACCTGACGTTCTATGATTCTGTGATCTGATTTGAAGCTTGAAGTCTGGTAAAGTCCGTAAGAAAATGGAAGGTCTAGAAAGGAAACATGGCAGTTTTAACATGGATAGTTTATTCATTTCCCTCTAAACTGGGAACAGGGAGCAGGGGGAGGTAACCCACTGACTCATGCTGTGTTCTTCTCAGGGTGCTCAGTTACTGGGTGGAGTGAATTACAATTCATCAATAACTACTTCCAGGGAGTTCTCTCCCACTGGCTGTTTTCTGTTACTTTTTGCCATGCTGAATCTCATCTTGATCTTTCACATCTGTGTTTCTGCCCTCTGCATTTTGCTGCATGTGTCTCTCCTGGCTGCAGCTGATCAGCTCTGACCAGTGAGTCTCCCCATCCTCCCTGCTCAGCTGCACTGTTTCCTGTCACTTTTCTTGAGGTCTGCCTTTGTCATCCCTCTTCTCTGCAGTCCTTCACACTGTCTACAGTATTCTGGCTTAAATGGTATTCTTGTATACAGGCCATCCCAGGACTAAATGAATTTCACTACACGAGTGTGGTGACCTCGGTATTCTTTTTCTCAGTTGAAATGCTGTGGAATTTCATTAAAAAGAGATCCTGGACAAATGAGATGTGAGCTCCCTTTAACGAGTAGCAGGCTGGGAAGAGTAGCTCCAAGGACAAGAAACTGATGCTTTCCCAGTGCTCAAAGGTATGCAGCTAATTGGAAAGTGAAAATGAACAGAGTCTTCCACATCATTGGTGGGATGTCAGGGGTAAGAGGCTTTCACATTACCAAGGACTGCCCAGCCTGTTTAAACGACACCTCACTTTACAGGCCAGGATAGGTGGCATGTGGGAGAGAGACACAGGTGTCCTTTGTCAGTGTCCTCCTCCAAATCAGAGAGGCCGGAAGAAGGAGCAGAACCTCTGGGAAGCAGCACCAGAGAGGGTACAGCAGCAACAGGGTGCTGCCAGGACCACTGTGAACCACCTCAGTCCTTCCAGGAACATCAGAAGCTGCAGGGGATAGACCATGAAGCTCTTGCACAGCGTGAAGATCCTCTGCTGCTCTGCCCACCAATGTCATCTTCACAAACAGCTGATGGTACTGCGTTGCCTGGATGTCACGTTTACACTTTTTTTTTCCATTCCTGTAATTGGAAGAAGCTTGTAAATGAATATAGCATACCCTTGCCATGATCATCCAGACATCAAGCGACTCTTGCCATGATCATCCAGACTTTCTTGTGGGCTGAGGTGCTTGTGGTCATGCTCAGCACATCCTGCCTGGGCAACCTCCAGAGTCATTGACCCTGGCATAAAAGGAGGATTTTTGTTTAGCACATCTTAGTCTCTTGTCAGGGTACAAAGGCAGTTGCACACTTTGTATATTTAGAGTAGAGACCTCTGGAAAAATGCTGCTAATGCAGCAAGTGTTCATGTCAGCAGGGCTCTCAATGCAGGATGTGCCTATGGAGCCCATCAACAGATGTGTCCCAGCTCCAACGCAGGAGCAAGTATTTTGCACACAGAGCCCGGAAGCCCCCAGTCCTCCCCTTACTACCTTGTCCTCATCAGGGTTGGGTACATGGCCTCATGTTTGCCATCACACCATCCCCACTCCCAGAATAGTGCCCACCCATTCCCTGTCAGGGGCTGCTCTACATCCATCTGGCTGGCTGGCTGGCTGCAGGGTGGGTGGGCAGGCTTCAGGATGAGCTACAGCTTGGGCTCTGGCAGCCTCACACAGCCTTGTCAAGTCGTGGGAATGGTCTTCTGCCCTTGCTTTTTTGTTTGTTTGTTTGTTTGCTCATTCATTAAGAATTGTTGCAGCAGAAAAATAAGAACCTAAATATTGTGTATTTGAGCGTACTTTACTGCAGTTACAGGCAACAGCAGTTATATTCCCTGCACCTATTACGATGGAGGGTACAGGAATTTGCATCCGGCAGCACTTTGTATCCTGCCCATTTTGTTGTTTTCTCTGCATCTGAATTTCCCAAGGTTTTAGTTGTGGAGGGCCATTTAATCCAGGGAATATCAGGTTGGGGCTGCAGAACAGATTTTCTCTGCAGGGAAACACCATTACGGAAAAAATGAGGACTATTGTAAATCCCCAGCCAGGCTGTCTGCAAAAGTATCTAGGAGCTTTATTTGGGGATCCTGACCTACCGCAGCAACAGGGGGAAGCAAATTTCATTTTGAAGTGCAGGAAAATCTAGCTGCAATATGACAAAACCTTAATAGTTTTGCTTAAGGCCTGGGACCAGGAACAGAATCTGAATTAACTGTTCTGATTTTATTTTAATTGCATAGATTTTGAGATAATATTTCTTATAAAGATATCTTAATAGAAATGCAGATCATTAACATAAGGTTCTCAGAGACCTGATCCTAACATTCTTCCTAAAAGAGAATTGATAACTAAAGTATTTTTAAAAGTAATTAAAAATAAATGCAACTAACCTGCATTTTTATTTGGACATTCTCAGAATGTCCTCTCAATAACTTCTCTTGAGAAAGAGAATACAACAGCAACAGAGGTTTGACCAGAAGATCTGTTATGATGCTTTTACTTGCTTTTCTAACTTATAAGTGTGTTACTTACTTGCTCCAAAATGTTTTTGTAAATATCCATTTTTGGCAGATGGCTGCAGCAAAGGTGGATGTTGCCATGCCTTAGCTTTGCTGTGCCAGCTTGTGTGTGCACATGGGAAAGAGCCTGCATTATTTAAGAGACATTCCCTTCCTTCCTAATCAAGCAGGCACTAATTATTAGTTATTATGAAGTGATCTTATTCTGTCTGGGAAGCTGCAGAACAGAGCAGTGGAACTGTGCTTGTTAAAAACACCAATGTGAAGTATGAGAACTGAAGCAGGCAAAGGCATGCTCTGGCATGTGTTTATGAAGGTACATTGCACAGGCACATTATACCCTCAGAAGAAAAATATTCTTTCATAGTGATTTGTATATTTTTCATTATTTTGTTTTACTCATAACTTCTTCTTTTTGTACCTTGTGTGTTTCTGGAGTGTCCCAGTTCAATGGAAACCACAAAAGCAAGTGAGCCTGTCACTAACAGCTTCTATGGTGGCATCATGTTTGTGTTGGTCACTGCAGTCCCGTTGGAGCCAGGGTATTGTGCTGCAGAGTCAGGTTTTCCCTTGTTTACTGCAGTGGCTGTCAGTGGGTTTGTTTACCTGGCTGCTGTGCTCGGGGTTGTGCAACACTGCTGGTACAAGAGGATGCTTGTAATTCCTGGGAGATGTGGAGCACACTCGAGCGAGATGGGCTGCAGGGTGTGGAAGGGCTGGTGGAGGGGTCCACAAGGGGATGGGCAGCCCAATGGCTCAGGGCTCCCAGTTGTGCCTCCAGAAGCTTTGTTCAAGGAACCAGGAGAGGATGGTGCAAAGTGTGAAGCAACCCAAGAAGGTCTGTGCATGAGATCAAGAGTGGATCTGAAAGAGCTGTTTAGTGGGCAAGGCAAAAGTTTCTTTATGAGCTCTTATTTCAGCTAGGTTTCTGTTTAAGGTTTGTTTTTATTTTTTCGTTCTATTTAAGCAGTTACATCTTCACATTTGTCTTCAGATAAAACTGTGTGGCATTGTTTGTGGATGGTCATGGCAGGAGGGGGTATAGAATATCCCAGTTCTTCGTGCGTGTATTTTGAAGCTTCCTGTCACATCTTGTGAAATATCCAGCCCTAGCATTGCATCTAATCCCATGAAACTGTCAGTTGCTTCTTAGCCCTGGCTGGAGAGAGGGGATATGTTCCTGTGCACAGTTGAGGTGGGTAGGCTTGGGGCTTTGTCCTAGGCTGACAGGAGCATGTGAATACAGCAGACCACTGAGGCAGGCTGAGATGTTCTGCTGTAGGGGCTGGAGGCCCCATATAAAAAAAATATGGGATCATTCCCAAATGTTTCATTTCTCCAAAATCAGCTGCACCCACAGGGCTCTAGGATGCAGAAAACTGTCCTGCTCAGCTCTTTGACTGCTGTGGGTGATTTCTCTGCCTCGCTTTTCCCCGAAGCAGCTGAGGGAGGGGCTCTAAGCATGAATTTAGGTGGCTGTGGGAAGTTTCTTTTTATAACTGCTTCCAGTCACTTTTCTAGTGCAGAGAACCTGGAGCAAACAGCATATTCCCAACTTCCTGACCACCTCTTTGGGCCTCTAACCAACTTGATGGTGTGCCATGTTCTGCAGAAACTCAGAAATGGATCTGTCCTTGCAGTGTGTAATTTCAAACTGCGGACAAACAGTAATGCTACAGCTGGACTGACCTAGCCTTGTGACTCTCTGGGGGCATGGGGGTGACTCCTACAGTACAAGGTTTGCTCAACAATAGCCCTGTTGTCCCTGGCTGCCTAGGACAACAAAGCCCTTCAGAGCATTTGGCCTGGTGGTCCGCTTTGTACCAAATGCTGATGTCAGAGATGGAGCGGATATATCTCTCAGGAGCAGGGTGAGGGGCAGGGGATTCCTGTGTCCTCCACGGCTTCCCTGGCACAGGGCACATCCACCCCACAGCTCTTTGAATGCTAACACTACCTCAACCCCAAGCTTTTACCTTCTCCTGCCCATTTGTTCTCTGCCAAGCCATAGTATGATAACTCTTGTTGGGAGAAGTCATAGCATCTAGGAGAACCAGCTCATGGCAGTGCCTGTGGCAGATCTCCAGATCTGTTGAGGAGATGGGTCTGTGATGCAATAATCTCTTGACAACTTTGTCATATCCAAGTGAGCCGAGTGAATGTGGCAGCCTGCAGAGCTTGGGCATAGAAACATGAGACTGTGGTACCGTCAGCTCTGGATCTCTTGAGAAATCAGCTTTGTCCCAGCTAGCCACATCCTGTTATTTTGATACATCATGGTAGGAAGACACCATGGCTTCATTTCCTAATAGCAGAAAGGCAGCAGGGCATAGTGCTCTGTGCACAGCTTGCTGGTGACCCAAGCTGTCTGCCTGCTGGCATATGAGCCATTCCTAGAGCTCCCCAGCCTGTACGTGGGGATGGCAGGAAACCCAGGTGCTAAAGGAAAACAAGAGGAATGGGAGAGTGCTAACTTTATTTCTCTTTGGAAAGAAGAAAAATGACTGCAAGTCAGAAAAACTCCTTAGCTGCTACAGGAAAACAGGCTGCTGGGAGGGATTTCTACATATTTGAGGAAGGCATTTGGACACAGATGTGCTTGAGAACAGGTGAGAAGTACCAGCCCATCCTTCCTAGCATTCTTGCATTTGTCTTTTAACTTCTGTGCAGTACATATGCTGACTTCCCATGAAGGTCTCCAAGGCCACATGTTGATGCTGAGATCTGTTTCTTTTCAGTGCCCTGTGGCTTAGAGTTTGGCAGACATAGTATCTGAAGATTGTTCTTAAACTGGTGCTCCAGAGCTGAGCTTCTGCACAATGGCATGAGCAGAGATATGCTGCAATGCTCCCCCTTTCCCTCAGGCCTATAACAGAGGACAGGCACACGAGGTGTCTCTCCTCATCATTGCTTAGCTCTGTTTTGGACTGGGATTATTCCACCTCAGCTAACTGTCCTCCACATCAGGATCTGGAAGGGTGAATCCCAAGGGCTGGGAGGTGCATGTTTATGTTAGGGGCTGCTGAATTGGGTAACCCACTGGAGACAAGGCTGCCACAGCTCCACACCCCCAGGTCCAGAGAGCAGCAAGATGAACTATGCATCCCACAACTTCACATGTACAGTTCTTCTATACTGGGCTCACCCTCCTGCCACACCTCTGCTCCCCAGATCCAGAGCTTCCACAAGATTTTTGTTCTCTCTCTTGCTAACCATTCTCCCCACACCACAGCCCCACTCCCATGCTCCTTCCCCACATTTAATCTCCCCCCCGGCTTCATCTTTCTTACCCTTCCTACTTCTTACCCCTGCCAGGCTTCCCCCTCCTCAGCCCAAAAGGCCTGTCACCATGGCACTGCCCTGAGCTGTGGCTTCCCCAGGGAGACAGCATCATCTGCAGCAGGATCTAGACCGGACCTGGTACCATGGGTCCCATGAGACCCACCACAGGGGACAAGCACAGCAGCAGCTAAGTGCTGTGGCTCCCAGTCTGGCACCTCAGGTGGCTTCGTGCAGTTGACACATGTTGAAAAGGAAAGGAGAGGACTGAGCTGCACTAGAGTTACTCAGATTTTTCACCTATGGCTTGACAGACCACTCAAAAGAGGTCTGGGTGGGATTCACTGATCAGTCTTTCTCTTCCCACGTATTTTGGTCTCTCACACAACACTGAGACAGAAAACATCACACAGTCTGCCTTCCTGGTTCATGTATCCTTCAGAAACACTTTGTTTTTCCCTAGTTCAGGGTACTGGCAGAGAAAAGTATACCAATCCCAGAAGACTAATTCTCTGCAAACACAGTGCTATTTGTGGATAAAGTCCTTAAAGTCCTGGCCACATGCCTGCACCACATCCAGGGACTTGGGTGGGAGATGAGGGAGGATTTTGGGCTGTGGGCATGGCTGGGAGAGTAGACCCTCAATGGGGAAGGTTGAGTTGGGTGGGAAGCACGGACATCTCATTTCAGAGCCAGAGGGGACACAGAGCAGTGCAGAGCTATAGCAGAGCTGTCCAGAGCAAAGACCCATGCACAGGGCCACTTAGTCCTCCTGCTCACAGCTGTGGCAGGTTGGGGAGAGGGTGGCAGATGCACAGACATGCTGAAGTTGTTTAGCATGTGATGTGGTACAGAGGAGACTTATTAGGACAGGGAGATTTTTAAGACTGAGAAAAATGAGAGTTGTCCTCCTAGACTGACTTGTGGGGTGTTACCTGGGCATAGCTCAGCCCATGGCTGCAGCCTGGCAGAGCAGGTGATGCTCTGAGATGCCCGAACACTTGGCATGACCCAAGTGACTGTTTCTCTTTGAGGCAGAGATGAGGCACGGTGCCCAAAGAGGAATGCTGCAGCTGGGCTGGGTTCACTGGAGGGGCAGTGGCCATGGGTGCATTGGCAACATCTTGCTGCTTTTCTGCTGCAGAAGCAGTGCCTTCAGGCCACCCAGGAAGGGTGACTTGTCCCCAGCAACCATGTGTCACCAGATCCATCCAAAAGGGAGCTATGCTAGTTGCCATGACAACCGGGACAGGTCATATGACCCGTTCCACTTTCTAAATATAGATCTGTTTCACACAGTGTATATGACTCCATGGAAACCAAATGTTGAGCAAGAAAGATTGCATAAAAATAACAAAATACAGAATGACTCAAAGTACTGGAGAGGGAGAGGCTGCTGGTAGTGCTGGAGGGGTTCAGAGGTGCATTGGGCATTCTCCTTTGCCAGGTCATGTGTTGTTGCAGACATGCACATGCCCAGCCTGGGGAAGGTTTGCAGGGCACCTCTTGTGCCAAACCTGGGATGCACACAAGTGGTGATGTAGGTATCCGTTCTCTCAAAGGTCTCCTGTGGACTTTTCTCACAAGAAAATCCTATTTGCACCATCAGCTGTGTTGAAACACTGAACCCCGCATCTGACCATACTCTGTCTGCCTTACTTCTGCTTCATATGCTTGAGTTGACACACACCTCTGCAAGTTCAGTATTATGAAAGCTGCAGTTAGATAGAAACACAAGCTCACTGCTGTCAGTACAGAGTAAGCGTAAGAGCTGTTCTGGCACAGGTTCATGTTATGGTAGTTTTTCCATGCTGTGTCTTTGCGTTGATTCTTGCAGGGAGTTTTTCTTGCACATTTTATCCAGTTTTCTGTCACAAGTGCTCTTCCAGCACTGGCTAAGGCACTGCTGGGGAGCAGCTTAGCTGGACTCTGTAGCCTTTCTTAGTGCTGTTGGGTTTGCAGCAGAAGTACAGTGTGACTGAGCAAGTGGCAACAGCAGTAAGTGTCTGACTGCATTTATTTCAAACTTTTCCCACAGCCAGAGGCATCCTCTTCATTTGCTCTATGGATGGATGCTCTATTGAAATAGGATCATAAAATCAGAGAAGAATTTCAATTCAAAGGGCCTTTTGCAGCTCTCTGGTCAAATTCCCTGTTCAGAGTTAGATCAGGTTGCTCAAGGCCTACATTTGTTGTTTTGGGATTGTTTTGCTTTGCCTTGTGTGGGTTTTGTGTTCAGGAGAGCCCCTTGGCTGGAGCAAACTGACACATCTTGAGGGAGTTCAGGCTTTTAAGCACACAGATGTTTCCTCCTTAGGATCCCTCTTTGAAAGGGAATGGGGATTTCCTGATGTTTGAAAATGAGAAGTGATTTTCCTCTGTTGAGCAAGGCTGGACTTGTCTCGGGGTCAGTCAGCATGGATGGGCAGATATGTGTGGGCCCTTCACTCCTGTTGCCTCATTTTGCTGTGTAAAACCCCCTTTTTTTTTTTTTCTTGGCTTTCTTTTTTCCACCACTGGGAGATCTCATTGCCAGGTGGTATTCCAATGCCATATAGATGGCAGAGATGCTACTGATCAATTCTGCATACCACTTCAATTCTGCATACCACTTCATACCATATCAATTCTGCTACCAAGGAACCACCAGAGCTACTTGGAAGAAGGAAGTCGTCCAGGTGGTACAACGTAGTATGAACATGCACTTCATCTTCACTTCTTTCCTTTTTTGCACCATGAGCCTGCACTGAAGCTTGCAACTGAGTTGGTGAAGTGTGTAGAGCTGAGATAGCACTTGGACCCCTGCAGAAATTCTCTGTCTGCCTGGAGAGCAGGTGACAGCATGATGCTCATCTCCTGCTGTTCCAAGTGATCTGGATCATTAGTAATCCTGGGTCCTAATGGTCCTGTATCTGGATCACTGACCTGTGGATCCAGACTACATCTAGATTGGTAGTGTATGCATTGCTAATGACATGTATAGTTAATACATAATCAGCATAATGAAATTTACTTCAGCAGACTATTCCTCAAGGCAACATGGCTCTGCAGTATTTCTTCTTAAAAACATCTGAAGCTGATGGTGCCTCTGTAAAGTAAATTGGGTTCACATCTCTGTGAGCAGTGCTTTGACCCACCAGTATATCCACACAAAAGTAAATGAGTGCCAGATGCATGCCTTTCTTCTTCCTACTCTTAATGATTTTATTCTTTGCATTTTACTGCTTAACCAGAGTCAGTAACTTGAATGGGTCCAGGTGCTCATGGGGCATCAAATACAGAGGAATTTTATTTCTCTCCCAAATGATGTTCTGTGTAGCTAGTGCTTCAAGTGAAGATTGCTCCATGTTCTGGATGAAGTTAGGAGGGGAGAAATGGACTCCAAGTCTTTGTGTATATTGCAGTCTCTAGAATGCCAAACCACATGGTCCCTTTCTGTGTGGTTAGACTTTGGATTATCTACATATTGACCTAATAGGTTATTTGCTTTTTTCTTTTTTTCTTTTCTCAGCAGAAACCCAGAAAGGCAACTCCTCAGACAGGAGAAGATACCTTGAATGGCCATCTTCCCCCTGGCTGGCAGAGCTATGTGTCTCCCCAGGGTCGAAGGTACTATGTGAACACCTTCACAAATGGTAAGTCAGGGTGAGGGCCCAGTAAATGTGTCAGCCTAGCAGAGCAGATCTATTGCAAGAAACTGTGTCTCAGGTTGATTTTGGTGACAAAGTATTCCCAGAGTCAAAGGCATTAATATGACCCTTCCACCATATGAAAGAACACAATTATAAAAATATTTAGACTTTTGGTCCCCTGACATCTGAATTCTGACCATTAGAAGACATCTGAAGCTTTTACAAAAGGCAGAGAATGTAAAATAGAAACACTGCTGCCAAAGAAGTTGCAGAAAACAAAACACTGTTAAGGAAATAGTTTTTACCACATCCTTATTTCCTTTCCCTTTAGATGGAGATATTTATATCTATATATGTACAACTATGTAGAGTAGTTCAATAGAACATCAGGTATCACTGAAGGACTGTCTGGGGAAAACAGAAATAGTTAATTGAAAAGTTGCTCAAGTCGGTCAGCTTGGCCATGGAGACAAGGGAAGAAAAATACATGTAATGGGACATCAAAGACAGAATTTTCAGACTGTGTTTGTGTGCTTTATTCACTCTTGTGCTAGTAGAGAAGCAGGCTTAACTCACAATCTTATCAGCTGCTCAAGACCTGTCAGACTTGTACCACCTCTGGCTTTCCTAAGACTGTCTACCTGCTTTTCTCATCGTGAGCTCAGAACTGTGTTTCACAACAGGGACTTGTGGCCAGTAAAACCAGATTTCTTTAGCAGAAAGAATGACAGGAGGAAAAGGACAGCAGGAGTTCACAATAGGGTTGAAGCCATCAGGAATGAGCACTGGAATTCCTCTTTCTGACTCACTGGGAGTTCTGGGAGAGCCATAGGCTGTTACAGCATGCCTTACAGCCCATTCAGAGACTGATGTGTTTGATTTCAGAAAACTTTGACCTAGAATTGGGCCAAGTCTTTATTTACCTGAATTTTATGCACTGGTACCTCATAGAACCCTCCCAACAGCACATTACCATAGAGCACTGCCTTTATTTTCAAGCATAGTCTGCTGTGGCCCATGGGCAGCATCCCCAGCACACGGGGGAGATGAGTTAGATACCCTGTCCCCACTGAAGTTCAGAGGTGTGTGAGGAAGCGATTTAGTGATTTCCCTCAGTCCCAGGACATTATATTGATGGACCCTTACTTAGATGCACTGAGTTGTGGTCAGATAAAACCACTAAAAGCCAAGCCTGTGTTTATATGTGATAAAAGCTCTTGTCACAGTAACCTTTGCCCAGAAAGGTGAATGGCCTGGACTCAGTTTCACTGTAATTACAGGCAGCTTTTTACATTCCTCACAAAAGTCACTAGAGTCTCCATCTTTCCTATGATAGAGCTGTGTTGGTGTGGATAATATTTATTGCAGGTCTTGTAGATTACATTTCATTGACTGCACCTGCTGACTTAACTGCTTATTTGTCCCATCACTGCAGCAGATGCTGCTGGGAGTGTCAAGATAAACGCTGACAGTGTTTGCCATGGGGACATGGTACCAGCCAACCTCTCTGTCACAGACTTTTATGGGCCTCCTTCCTGCTTTGCCCTGTAGCACCATTGTTTCAGCGGCAGGAGTTTTTTCCATCAAGGTCTTATTTGTCCAGATGTACTCCTAGGTTGCTTTGTCTTTATCATAGCTATCACCAGATGATGAAGGACTCAAGACAGACATCACTGGTGCACAAGCATGGTAACCCAGAAGTCAGTGGAAGGTAGCTGGTTGACCTGCAGTCTAATCCATGTGGTTAAAGATCTTCTGCTCACCATTACCCACCAAGAGCAGTTGATACCAAATTTTTGGTTTTTCAGGTCATAACCATTTCTCAGATATCCCAGGGACCAGTTAATCTCTTTATGGAGATGGATGGTCAGTGTGCCAAGACCTTTCTGGAAGCTTCAAAAGTTATTCCACATTTTTTCTAACTATTATTCCACAGAGAAGTATGGATGTTCAGCAGTTTTTGCATAGTGACTCACAAAGTGGCTGTCTGACTGCATGTTGACATGCTATAAAAGCACTTCAGGGGTGACAGTCATTGTTAGAGTGTTCATCTGGTCGCAGATTAGAGAAGGAACATTGCTAAACCATCAGGAAATACTGTAGACCCTGTGCACTTTGCCAGCCATTGTCTTTCATCTCTCATTCCACAGCTGAGATGGTTTGATATGATGCTTTATCTCATCCCACACACATGCAGCAGAAGACTCGGAGGACTCAGTACTGCTTTGGGTGCAGATGGCAACAGTGCCTTCTGGGAAGGGCATGAGCACTCCTCTTGCTAGGATGTGCATGGGCACTGCAGACCCTGACAAACCACATTGAAAACTTCTCCTTACTGGACAGAGGTCCAACCTCAGTGAGGCTGATGAAATGTAGGCTTTCTTAGAATATAGCATAGTATGGGAAATAACAGCTCTGGGATTGGGCTGTGCAGCCCAGCAGAACATGGATCTTGAGCCTGTCTGAGAAAGGTACTAGAGATTATCCACCCAGCTATTGTTGTGTCTGGTCTCAGCCAAATGCCAGCAATGGTATACGTGTATTAGTCCCATATAGATGAGTGCAACCAGTATTCTTGATAATGTACAGACTGTTAAAAAATACAAGATTCTCTGTAAGATACATTTCATAGTTAAATATGCCAGTGAGTCACTAGGGGGAGAAAAAGGAAACTTCTTGAGGCCATAAAGTGTTAACCAGTCAAATAGAGTAGATACCACCCATCTGAGAAAGAAATATTTGCATCTCCAAAGGAGTGAAGCAGTCCTTATTTTAATGAAGACAAATGGCCAAACTACCTCCTGGACAAGGAGTAAGTAGTGTGAGATTCAGAATGAAAGATTAAATCTGTCTGAACCCCCTTCAAAGTGCTTAGGAGGAGCCTTCCCCAGAGCTGTCTAATGAACATACCAGGTCATGCAGGTATTCTCATGAGGGCTCTCCTTAACTGATGCAGCATGACATAAGTTATGCTTGGAGAGGGAGTCTCTGTAGCACCCAGGAGAAGACAGCCACCTGTAGCCAGGAGAAGATAGCACTTTAGAGTGATATAAGAACGAGAAAGAGCTTTCTGGTTCTTTTAGTCTAAGTGGTTTAATTGTGGTGAGGGTTTTTTGTTGTTGGTTTGTTTTTTGTTTTTTCCCCATTTCTTTCTTTCATAAGTATTTGTAATGGCTTTGCTAAGACTAGATGTTTGCATGTTAGAATTGCGTATTAACATAGCTGCACTGGAAGGTGAGTATAAGGCAACTTGGTTTACAGCAGGGCATTGTTCACAGGGAGCTGTGGTAGATGTTTCACTGTCTGCTCAGCCCTACTGCATGGACTAGGTGGAGAGCTGGCACCAGAGGATGGGACCTCTGACATGTAGCAAAACACCGGGGCACAAACTTGGACTGCGAAGTTTTCCAGGGATGTTGGTCAATACTGAAAAATTAGTGTTTTTCTCCATTTGGGGCTTTCTGTCAGAGAAAACTTCAGTTTTCAGTCCCAAACTGGAAAGAGGCTCTGACTTAAAAGCGGTTTAGGTTTGTCCCTTTATATGTTTCATGTCTCGTGTTATCAAGATCTACAAAGCTTCCTATTTGACAGGAAGAAATAGGAATTTGTCCTGGAAAGGCTTGGTGGTTGTTATCTGTGATCAATCAAAAGTATGTTCTTCCCAGGCTCTTTTGAAATGCTCTGTGGAGTTTCCTTCCATTTCCAGGTGCAGAATATAGACCTGGATCAGAATCATCATACCAAATTAAGGATGTCTTCTCTAGGTGCTGAAACACCAAATTGTCTAAAGGCGCTGTCCAACTTCAGCTTTGTTATAATGGCTTGTATTTTATGTAGCCTTTTTTTTTTTCTTTCTTAACTTTCAATCTTTAAATCCAAGAAGAGATTTCTCTATCTCAACTGTGGTCTGATACCTTTGCTTGCTGAGGGACCAAATGGTTTCAGAGAGAGTAAATATGACTAGTTATTCTTCTAGCGTGCAGCAGGTCTCCCTGGCTGATGAAGAGATTGGTTTTAATGCCTTTTTTTCCTCTTATTTCAGATAACTTAGAATATCTTTCCTGTTTGAATCTTTTCTGTATTAATTGCTCTGTACTTCTCCTACCCAGTGAAGCTGAACCAGGCAGTGAAGCTAAAGTAGAGGGAAGAGGCTTCTCAAGCATGCAGAATGTTGAAAGGAAACCCTAAAAGAAGTAAAAAGCTGTTCAGTGGAGAGAGTGCAAGATGGACTCCACAGGAGGCCACAAAGATGATCTAAGTGCTGGAGCACCTCTCTTATGGACACAGGCTGAGAGAACTAGGGTTGTTCATCCTGGAAAAGAGAAGGTTCCTCAGAGCACTTTCCAGTACCTGAAGGGGCTCCAGGAAAGCCAAGGAGGGACTTTTTACAAAGGTGTAGAGTTATAGGACGAGGGGAACATTTTCAAACTGATAGAGGGGAGATGTAGATAAGACATTAGGAAGAAATTCTTTCCTGTGAGGGTGGTGCCCAGGTGCCCAGATGCTTCCATCCAAGGATGCAGCTTCTGAACATCCACCAGCAGTATACTGCCACAGGAGCTGTCTGATCCTAGATTTTCCAGAGGGCACCCAGACTTGGCCTGCCACTAAACTCAGCTAATTTCTCATGTAGTGCATCATGGTTTTTCCTTCAGGGATGATATTCAGTAGCAAATTAAGCCCTGCTTTTTTGGTTGAACTGTGGCCTGCCTGGTCCTCTCTAGCCTGAACCCCACAAATCCACACTCTTGCTTTATTTGTATACATGGAACATAGCCCGTAGGCCTTGCTGTTATGCACCCCACTTTGGTTTTATCTTCCATCGTATGTCTCTCATGCATGAGGCAGAAGACAGTCATTTATCTAAGCTGTATGCTAAGCATCTGTGAAAGCCCCAGGCATTGGGTCCACTGTCTGTTCTTTTAAATGTTGTATTTGGACATCCTTTGGGTGGCATGTCCTTCTCTTGCAGCACTCCAGCTGTTCTACATGCCCAACCAGTTACACTCTCAGTCAGTGGGAGGCATACCCCAGAGTGAGCCTGGGATACTCCCCAATTTCAGGGCTGTAGCAATGCCCTGGGCTGGGTAAGAGCATGGTAGAGCATCACCCCACTCCACTCTGGGACCTTGCTGGCACTCACCATCTTTCTGGAGGAACAGGAGCAGGATTTCTTAGCAGGTTCATGGCACTTGGATCATTGAGAAGCAGTGTGTGAAGAGGTATGTGGCCTCTAACATTGTAGATAAAATTTTACACAGCTCTGAGCAGGGGAGGTCTGACAGCTGGGACCCTGAATGCAGGAAAGGCAGCTTGTTTACAGGAAGACAAGTCTTAAAAGCAGCAAAGGAAGTTTGAAAGCTTGCTAGAAGGAAAAGAAACTGGAGGGAAAAGGGTCACCATAAGATGGTGCAAAATTGCTTGGCAGATCAGACTCAAAGCATGGTAATCAATGCTTCATTGTCAAAGGAAAGTTTTCACTGAAGGAAATCCTGCAGGGATCTGCCCAAGGCTTCATTCTAGTCTCATAAGAGAGTACTTATTGTTAACTTTAACTGAAGCTGGGAGAGAACATGGTGTGCTGCACAGAACAGGCTCAGAATTCACAACTACCCTGCAGCTGAGGGCACATGCTGGAATACTAGGATCCTGCTCAGTAAAGATGCACTCAAGATTAGAGATTTGATTAGAAATAATTGACAAAGATAGGCAAAGGAGCAGCTTACAGACAAAAATGTAGGCTCTGGAGAATCTAAAACTGAGTGTGAGCCACTCCAGGAGTGTACAAAAAATACTACAAAACCAACCAGCATTTACGTTGTATAAATAAGAATGTTTTCTGTGAGGCATGAAGTAAGCCTCCCAACTTTACAAAGAGCTTATAAAGCCTCAGTTGGAATATTTAATCTTGTTTGGGCTCTGCACTTCAGCAAAGATATATGCCAATTGGATAAAGCTCAGAAAGGAGCAGCAAGAATGATGGGAGATGGGGAAAACATGGCTTCTTGGCAAATTTAAGAATTTGGGGCTGTCTGCCTCAAGAAAGCAAAGACATGTATGGTGACATGACAAAAGACTTTAAGTGCATTAAATGCTGTTGCAGGCAAGACTGCAATGCATGACTGGAGGACACAGTAGCATGCCTAAGTTGCAATAAGAGCAACTCTAACTCTTCCTAGCACTCTATAAGATAATAAAGTGTGGGAGTAGGGTGTTGCCTGGGAGTCTGCATCTCTGGAGATCTCTAAGAGCAGATTATACAAAGCTGCAAAAAAATGCTAGACTTCATTTGGGGCACAGCAGGGACAAAAAGAATTCCTGGAAACCCTGTTAGGCCTGTTTTTTCAGTCTGTAAAGCCTAACCTATATGAAAATAATTTGTCAAGGTAGAGCATGACAAATGCCTGGGACTCATAGGTGTTGTTCTTTCTTTGGTATCTTTGTGTTTTCCCCAATCTTTACATACCTCAGATCTAACTAAGCTGTTGTCACTCAGCTGCAAATATTCACATTGTGCTTTGGGACAAGTCCTGCTCATTCTGGGATAGTCCTGCCCTCCTGCTCCCCAGAGAAGGGCAAGGATTACCAGCAGTGCATGGAGCAGCAGAACCCAGTGGGCCCAGCACTGTGCAGTCCATCTGTGCACAGCTGGATGAGTGCACAGCTGGGAGCAGGGAGAGGACACAGTCTTTGAATGGAATCAAGCAAAAGTTAGTCAAGTTTTGGTTTGGTGGGGTTCTGTGCAACTTCTCAGTTGAATCCTTAGTGTTTTTCTGCTCCCTCCTCCTTAAAACAGGAGGTGTTGGGTGACTGGCCCATCCAACAAAGTGCCTTTCTGAATGTGTCTGATACTGCACCATCTCTGCTTCACCATGCAACCATCACTATTTGCTTCCTTCCTCATGTGGACTTTCTTTGGATCAAATAGGTTTTTTTCCTCTTGGTGCTTGGGCTATTCAGAGATGATAGAATCATAGAAGGGTTTGGGTTGGGACCTTAAAGATCATGTAGTTCTAAACCTCCTGCCATGGGCAGGGACACCTCCTACCAGCCCAGGTTGCTCCAAGCCCCATCCAACCTGGCCTGGAACACTTCCAGGGAGGGGGCAGCCACAGTTTCTCTGGGCAACCTGTTCCAGTGTTTCATCACCTTCAAATTACAGATTTTTTTCCTAATCTCTTAATCTCCTAATCTCTTCCTAATCTCCTAATCTCTTAAGATTTAATTAGCTTAAATCTCCCCTCTTCAAGTTTTAAACCATTGCCCCTTGTCATCTCACTATACACAAGTGTAAAAAGCCCTCCCCCAGCTTTCTTGTAGACCCCCTTCAGATATTGGAAGGTTGCTCTAAGGTTACCTCAGATCCTCCTTTTCTCCAGGCTGAACGACCCCAATCCCTCAGCCTGGCCTCACAGGGAGGTGCTCCAGCCCCCTGAGGATTTTAGTGGCTCTCCTCTGGACTTGTTCCATTAGTTCTGCATTCTTCTGAATGCTGGGGTCTCCAGGACTGAACACAATACTCAAGGTGGGGTCTTACAAGAGCAGAGCGGGACGACCACCTCCCTCAGCTGTCTGTTTGTGCTTCTTCTGATGCAGCCCAGGACCCTGTTGGCTTTTCTGGCCTGCAGGTGCACATTGACATCTCATGTTAAACTTCCAGATGGGAACTCAAGTATGCATTCCCTTTCCTGGTGAGTGGAAATGGGATTTTAAAGGCAAGTAGCATCTTGATTCTTCTGAGCCTTCAAAATAAAACAGAACCCTCTCCCCTTGTGAGGCATTAATATTACTGGCAACAGTTTTCAGTGGTTGGTGTCGTTCCATTTCATTACTGTCTTGCCTTTTCTGTCCATACATCTTACCAAAGCATGATAGTATTTCCACCATGTGTGTTGCGTGATCTAATTTTCATTATCTTAATGTAAAAAACTCAAGATTGTTTAACTGGAAAAAGATTGACTTTATGATGAAACAAGATGTTAGAAAAAGCTGTAATGAAAGAACTAGTCTGACTCTATGTGAAACAGGTTTGCACATGTAAATAAGCCAGGCAACAAAGACAGTGTATTCCTGTCTGTCTCCACTTGATGGCCCAAATCTCCTGGGATTTAGAGAGTTAAACGCATGTTCATGCTTTGTGTTTAGAATCAGGACACCATAGAGCAAGGATGATAAACTAGAAAGAAATGCCTGTAAAAGAGTCCACAGCACTGACTGGCCACTAGCATGCTCACTCCTGTGCCCTTGGGTAGGTTTCACCATCCCTATCACCATCTGAGCAGGGCAGAGTTTGATTCACCTTACAATGTCCCATCTGCAGAGTAGACAACTCCATTTGAATGGGATCTTCCAGTAAAACCATTTCTCCATTAAAAGAAATAATTACCTTTACCTTTCAAAATTATCTTTATCCTGGCCCAAGCCAGGACACTGATGTAGGTGTCTGAAGTAGCTAATGTGAGCTACACCCCATAAGAGCCAGTCTCTCTTCACTGACTCTAAGGAGAGCTTCAGTGGTGATACCAGCTCCACTGGTGAAGCTGCCTGTGGTGAATCTCATACAGCCTGGAACTGAAGGGGAACACAAAAAATGTCCTGTTTCCTTGCAAGGGATTACTGCCTCTTACTACTCCTATAGCAGAATGGAACCATGGTGGTGTCAGCAGGCACAGAGAGGGGCTGCAGAGAAACACCCACTTTCCATCAGATTATATGGTGAGCACGCCTCCCTTCACACGTAAAATACCCACCCTAGCTTTCTTCCTCAACAATGTGTAGGATGCCTGGGTCATCTGTAAATTGCCACACCCCACTTCTCCACTTAGCTCTTCCAGCTGTTGCATTTACCGAGGCACACAAGCAGACACCTGTACATCTACTCACACTTCAGAGGGACAGCACTCTGGGGAGATACACTCTCTTAAGAGCTGCACAATTCCTGGGGGTTACTTGGATAACAGGAGCTGGAAGGCTGGGCCATCAGCTCTGCAAATCAGCCCAGGGAAAAAATATTCATCCAGGGGCAGGAAGCCTTGACAGGCTTAGGAAATACCAAAATATGGCCTGTTGGCATAGCAAAGTCTGAGAAAAGAAATATATATTTAAATACTTTCATTGTACTAAGAAGAACCTCAGAGGCGACATGGAGGCTGGCAGGATGACAGTGGAAAGGGAAAGCAGGCTCTGCAAGTTCAGCTTCAGGGATGTCTCAGGGAGAACTTCTTCACCATCACACACTTGGCTTCATCCAGGGTAGCTACAGCATGTGGCCTAGAGCTGGCCAGAGCTGCAGCTCAGTGTTACAGAGCTGTAAGACTCGCAGAAAGGTTTTTTACATGCTAGAAGCTACTAGGTCGGAACTGAAAAAAAACCTGCATTCATGTGTGCAGTACTCATGGTTTTGATTCAGCAGATGGAAGGGAAATGCTTTTCTGTTGTTGGAGCGATGAATGGGAGACTAGTGGTTACTCTTAAGAAGTAACTCTCTGAGGGTGAGAAGGTCCTTCCCAGACCTGAGTATTGCCTGTTTGTCATCCCTCTGTCTCTGTGCCTTTGAACAATACTGGTTTCCCACACCCACTGTGTGTGCCAAGGGAAGAGGAATTTGCTCTTTGAAGTGTGTAAGCAGCCCAAATCCCTTGAAACTCCTGCTGCCCTGCAGAGGAAGACAGGGCTGTAGCAATGGTGATTCTGGATGGATACTCAGAGCATGGTAGGTGTGCAGCCCACACACCTCTGACCTGATCCTTCCCAGAGGTCAAGAGGAGTTTGTAAGGATAGTTGCTTCTGCTTCCAGGGGATGGGGAAGTGCAGAGGCAATCAGGTAAAGACAATCAGGTGTTGCCAATCACAAGGAGGAAGGCATGTTAAGCCCACCTGTGCCCAATTAGGGTTGGCCCCCACTGTGCATGAGCAGAACTGGGGGACCAATAAAAAGGTGTGAGCTCCAGTGAGCGCAGTGGTAGTGACTCTGACTGCAGATCCGAAGGCTGTGGGTTCAAATCGTGTCAAGGTCACTGATAAAAAAAAAAAAAAAAGGGGAGACTGTTCAGCCCCCTCCTCTGGCAGTTCTAGAGAAGTGAACCCAGTTCACCTCTGGAAGCTCACCTTTTATTGGTCCCCCAGTTCTGCTCATGCGCAGTGGGGGCCAACCCTGATTGGGCACAGGTGGGCTTAACAGGAGCTCATGCCTTCCTCCTTCTGATTGGCAACACCTGATTGTCTTTACCTGATTGCCTCTGCAGGGAAGGGTGTTGACAGCTGGAGGTGGTGGCAACTGATGCACTGAGGGGGAAGGGGGCCAGTACATCCCTAGATGGATGAGTTTAGGGGTTCTGTTTGCAGGCAAGGGGAGAAAAAAATGTAGGAAGACTGGAGAGAGTGCAATGCAACCTCATACTGTTCCCATGCTTCTGAACCATCCTGGCTGACCATCAGATTCCCTAATTTCATTCAAGAAAAACATGAACACAGGCTTTTTGTTATTTCTTCCTCACCAGAACTTCATTGCCCTTTTTGTTAGTTTTACCTCAGTAAAGAGAGGTGGAGTCCATCCCTTGAGGCCAGCTGTCCATCTGCACTCTCCTTGTGCTCACAGGTCAGCTCCAGTGTTGACCTGTTAGAAAAAACATGAAATGAGGCCTCCAGAAACCACCATTTTTTCTCATGGCCTTCATATTTCAAGTGAGCTAGCTCAGCTCTAGGCTTGATAAATATCCCTAGGCTTTATGCACACTTCTCCATTTCTATGACTCAGGTAAGGGCTTGTTCTATGTGGTCTTACTGAAGAAAAATCAGTGAGTGTTTAGATGAAGTGCTGTAAACCTCTGTGAGCCTCTCAGGGCCTGTGTCTGTGTCACCATTCAGCTGAGACTGCCTGTACCTGGCTGGGTACCTGTTCATTCCCTTCTGAGGACAGGCACCATTGCAGAGAGTCAGCGAGAAGCTCTGTTGTTCTGCTGGAATTTCAAGAAATAAATGTCCCCAGGCTGATCTAGGTTGCAAAACCACTGTGTCTGAAGCTTTCAAAACCTTTCATGCATATGAGCCAATGGGAAGACTGTGGAAACCCTGTTTGGGAAAGGTTGCAAATAGACAGAGCACCCACATTTTCATTCAACCTTGAGCACATCTGTGGATTATTTGGTGGCAAATGCAGGCTAAGGTGAAATAATTTCTGCCCTGGATATCTTATAGCTGGCAGTCCATGTGAAATAACTTTTTTTATTCACTTGCTGCTATTTTGGGTGTTAGCAGCAGACTCCTAGCTGGCATTTCAACAACCCAAAGCAAGAAAAACAGCACTACTCTCCCCAGCCTGTATTTCTTTACAATGCTTTGTATTTGGTTCGGGCAGTGTCAGGACTGCTGGCAACTGTGCAGTTTATTGGGCTGAGTCTTTTCCCTTTCCCAGCACTACACTAGCATCATCTGAAACTTATATTTGTGAAGTAATTCCCAAGTATGACATTTTCCTGTTAATAATAATCGTGCTTCTGTGTTGTGATTGCAAATGAGAGGAGACATGAGCCCAGGCACAAATGATGGGGAAGGACATAAAGACATAGGGTAAGACAGGTAAATGAAGTGGCAGAAAAAGTGGGAAGCAGGCAGGGTGGGAGTGTGGAGATGCTATTTTACACCCTGAAAGGTGTAAAGAATTGTGTGCTTCACATAGCCTCTTAAAACCATCTTCTGTGCATGGACAGTATCTATCTGAATCTATCTTTTAAGATAGATTAAGTATCTATCTATCTATCTATTAAGAAAACTGGGGTGAGTGATCTTCTCTGGTTTGACATCTGTTAATCCTGTTTTCGGATCTGAGGCTGTTGAAAGCCCATTGACTGAATGGTGCTGCCAAAGCAGATGGTACTGCATATAACCTGGATAGTGAGAGCATGTGGAAAAGTTTCCAGGCTGCTCAGCAGGAGCATCCTTTGTGTGTTTCCTGAAAGGGGAACCCTGGGATCACACTGCCATGCTGAGTTTGAAAGTACCATGTGCCCAGCTTGGTACTGGTACTATGCACAGCTACTATGTGGTTAACCATACAGTTGTTCAGTGTCTTTGGGAGTGGTTTACAACTCTGTGTGTGGGTGGTAGATTCAGCAGGAAAATATTGGATTATACTGAAGAAATTCTCTGGATGTGCTGCAGCTGTAATAACTCTTGCATTACTCAAACAATAGTTCTCCAGCTACCCTGTCTATCACATTAAAGATGATTTATATATTTATTACACAAGAGTGCATGTGACTTGCTGCCATCTTGCATTCTCAGCTCATGTCAGCCCTGCATGGTGTATCCTTATTTCCAGGCTTTTCTTGTCTGGGGTGTTATGTCCTTCCCATTAACTAAACAGCTTTCTGTCTCCTGGAAAGCAGGAATTCCTCTTTCACATTATCTTGGTCCTATTTAAAGTTTGTATAGTCTCATCAGCAAAAACATCAGTAGTAAAATGTCACCTACATCACCATGTTCTGGGGCATGGACTTCTTGGAGTAGATGTTGTCTGTAGCTGACTGTAGATATACCTCAACCCACAGAAAAAATCCTCCCAAGCTCCTTAACTGACTGAGAGAGTTGGAAATATGTTAGGTAGAGGAAGTACTAGAGTAGGTCATAGTTATATTCTTCCAGCCACTGATCTCTTAACTTTGGGTCAAGCAAGCACTTCAGAAGAGGCAAAAATCGCCCACAAGTGGTTAACTTCCTCACTCGTTTTCAGCACTGCAGTACAGATTATGTTCTTGAAGAGAGCCCTCAATGTGTCTGGTTTGGCTGAGCCCCAGGCTGACACACACACCCTGGATCCCAGGGACATGACAAGGTGTGCTGAGCAGGAGCTCCAGGAAGATGCCAGTCTACCTGAACTGTTGGGTCATCTCTCTCAAGTAAATGGCATGCTTTCAGCTCACTTTGAGTGGAGACTACCTTTCATTACATGTTTTTTCTCATACAGATAAAACTTTTTAGTGACGGTTTCCCTCTGATACAGGATGGCCCATCTAAAGGGTGGTGTAGAGACCTGCCCTAATAATTTGGCCTAAAACCTAGAAAAACAGAATAAGTGGTGGAGATAGCATTATTATCACTACTAAGCCTGCAATGAAGAGCTCACTTTTGTTGCATAGTGTTTGCAAAGGAGAGGCATGGTACAGATTCCGGTGCTCATTTTGAAAGATCAGGTAAGGATTATCATCAGCGGCTTTTCCTATGCTGCTAAGGTAGTAACAAATACCTTTACCCTCAACACATGGACAGAAGATTTCAAGAACTCTTGGATGACTCCTGTCTCCTGTGCTGTTTCAGGACTAAGGATAAGAGCTGTGTGGCAGCATTAGTTTAATTTTTATTGAACTGTCTGTGGGATGGAGCTGGATTTCAGCTTTGACACTGCAGCGACACGTACTACCTGGTGCTCTGCTCTCTGCTCTTGTGAGATTAAATCTCATGTTTCATTCAGGTGCAGAGAGATTTGTACCTATCACTTCTGCATGCTTTTTGGATCTCTTTTCATTAGGTAAAGATGAGGGTCTTGGGGGGGCCTGTGGAGGACTATGACCTCACAATGCAATGAGAAGAGACTGTGTACCATGTTGAAGTTCAGAGTTTGGTTGTTTGGGACACTGTTTGGTCCTTGTTCCCAGGATAGGGGCCACAACTGGCTGTACTGCAGCTCCATGTCTGCTGTGGGCTGCAGGTAGGACCTGGTGCTGGGCTTGATTTGTCCACCCCTGGAAATGTCGATTGCACAGATCAGGGCTGCAGCTTGCGTGCAGTGACCTGTGCACACAGCTCTATCCCTGCTTTAGTGTTGAGCATGGCCCTGCAGCAGACCTGCACTGGAAGAACCAGTGACACAGCTCCCAGTTCACTGTTTCCATCCACCCCAGCTACTTGCTAAGGGAGCAAAGACTGGGAAGCTACAGCAGAAAGAGATGGGAAGAGATGAAGAGTGCAGGGAGGTGCAGGCAGCTTCCTCACAGCATGAGAACCTGTGTCAGAGAACACCGAGGGTCAGACCCATTTGTGTGTGTAGATGCAGCAGATGTATCTCATGTGTGTGCAAGGCTTCTATCACTCTTACCTTCATGTTTCCTCTCAACAGAAACGACCTGGGAGCGGCCAAGCAGTGTGCCTGGGACTCCAAAAAGCCCTGTAACACAAAAGAGTTCTGCAGGTACTGTTTGATGCTGTGCCGACCCACTGCACCGGGCGAATCCGCTTCCCTATCACTGAGCTGAGCAAAGGAAAATGGGATAAATATTTAATGTACATGGTCATATGAGTGTAGCAGAATAAATGTGATGGAGCCTTCCCTTCTAAAACATCTTCTTCTGCTGTTTCTCTACTGATGCATCTTCTTGGTAGTTGTCTGAAGTGTCTGCTCAGAGTTGAGATGGCTCCTTCCCTGGAGCATGGAGGCAGATGGTGGCCCAGGGAGCCATGGGGCTGTCAGCTCTGGGAAAGGAAAGGCTGCTTTTCACAGTCTTGCTTTCTGCTGGGACAGGGGAACAGGATTTGGCTATAGCTCTTCTATACAGAGCACATGTGCACAATGAAGCTTTTAAGCAAGTAGTAGCTGCAGGGTTGACTACTTCACATCAGTCCTGACTTGAAGTTGAAGGGAGTCAAGTAACAGAGAATCAGCTGCATAACTGTACTGAAAAGCTTAGGGTACTGCAGAAAGACAATGCAAAGCAAAAATTATTCTAGAATTAAAAGTGTTAAATGTAAAGGTCATTGCTGTGAGCTGATGCTTTTCATAGATCTTTTTTTTTAACTGATGCTCTCCCTATTAGCAGAGCTGAGTGCAAAGTATGCTTGAAGATTGTGCATTTTGTTGTGACCAAAGGATTTGTGATGTAGTTGCGTATCATGTTTCAATCCTCCTTTGAGCATTATTCTTTGCTCAGTGTACTCTGGATAAAACATCCTACATAAACATCTTACAAGGCTTGCTTACTTGACATGAAAAGACACCTGCCTTAAGCCAGTGCTTGTTATATATCCTACTTCTTTAACATACCATTTTACCAAACAGCTCTATAGGAAACATTTTCGGTTTCTTGACTCTTTACAGCTTAGTAACTTCTGTTGTAATTCCTGATAAGAGACTGCTGCAGGATCCTGAGAGCAGAGTGAGCTCATAGGCTGAGTCTCTGTAGAGTCCATTTCTGGGGTTTTAGGGGTTGGAGCTAATGCATCAGATTGTTAGCCTGTTGGGATGGGGAAAAGCATTTGTGGTTTCTTAGGCTGTAGGCAATGAGCACTGCTGACTCAAAAAAGGCACCATGATTTATATCTGTGTATTCAATTATGTGATTAGTTTTTAAAATATGCAATTATTTATTTACTGCTGGCAGCAAGCCTGCTAACTCCCCATCTGTTCTTACAGTGAATGGCTACCACACCTCTGGGACTCCAGTACACCAGCTCAACCCTGGTCATATGAGCCTCCGAAAAGCCAGTGGGGACCCTCAGGTAAGTTCTGGGGAAAAAGCCAAGCAGTGGTGTCCATGAATAAAAGGGTCTCCACTTAAGTACTTTAGGAATCTGTCCAGAGTGGAAGATCAAGAGACTTTTTCTTTTAGAAACTGTCACATCAGACAGATATCTTGCATCTAGAATTGTTTGTCTTGGTGTCCAAGTGGTAAAACATGCTAAGATACTTTGGATCTTTTTTGTCCTTTCTGTAAAATCCACCAGGCCACTTCAGTCACTATTAACAATTCTACAAATTTTCCTGCCACTCCAGCCTGAAGCCTGGGCTTGTCTCCAGCACAGTCCTCTCTGTGGACTTAAAACATCTGCCCATGTATCTGTATCTCATTGTATTTTCATGCAGCTCCAGCCTTCCCTCCCAAAGACAGCATTCAGAAAGAATTTGTCCAAAGTTTTTTCTTCAATTACTTCATCCGTTCCTGCATGTCCATTAACAGGCCCTCCTCTGTGCCTTACATAGCCCATGCCTCATTCATCTCATCATGCCAGGGTAGTGTTCCAGATGCTGACTCGTGACAGCTGTTCTCCCCTGCCTGTTTGTCCAAGTTTTCAGTAACTATCTCTGCACTTTTTCTTGAACAAATTTATGTCCCAGGGAGAGTCTTCCCCACAAGTCTGCAGATTCCACACAGGGTCCTCTTTCAGCTCCTCCACAAAACTCTCCTTCCTGCCAAAACAGCAATAGCTGAATAGTAGGTGGTTTGCACTCCTCTTGGGTTGTGGTTCCCTGTCTGCTGGCATTTTTCCCTCAGTGGTACGAGACCTGAGTTCTCTGTGTCATTTCTTTATTAACTGGTAGGTTCTTCTGCAGTGAAATTACTTAAATATTCCCAGTGAAATGCATGTTTGATTTCTGTGCTGCTACTGTGCTGAAAAGGTTGCTCAAAGTGTCTCTCTGATGTTACCTGTTTAGTGGATTAAATTTTGTGTTGTCTGCCAGCTGTCTCTCTTAATCTCAGCCACCTTTCTTGCACAGTGCCTCCTAGGTAGTGGCCTTCAGCCTTGCCTTCATGTGTGCTCTTTCAGCATAGTCAGTGTTTCTCATTTTGCTTGCCTATAGTGGATTCACAGCATCTTTCATGATACAGTCCATCACTTTGGACTCTCTGTTCCTTCCACATCCACATCGAGTATCTTGCACTTAACTGTCCTGTTGCTGCTGCTTATCTGAGCTGCTTGCACATGTGAGCATGTAACTTAGGTCAGAAGTGGTTTAGAAACTGATACAGTACACAACCAGACACCTCTGTCCACACATGTGCTGTATTTCCTCAAATAATCCAAGTAAACTTGAAAACTTGAAAGGAAGTAAACTTCCTTTAAAAAAAGTTATGTTAAAGCTTGTGCAAAAAAATCTCATTTCTCAAGATACCGGATCCACAATGGTTTTGCAGTCAGTTTGTTACACGTATCAGATTAAATAAGCCCCCCAGAACTTCTTTTGTAACATTTGCTAGTTTTCATTTTTAAGGTGCTGATTGTGACTCTTGTTTATAGCCACCATTTTGGTCCAATTCACGTCTGAGATACACAAGGAGTCCATTGCCATGTACTGGTTTGCTCAGCTGACTCAACCATCGTTCAGATCAACAGCCTTCACAATACTTTCTTTCCCTTGCTCCTTTATTACAGGTTTTTCCAAACTGAAGTCCTGGCTTTGTTCCTGCTTTGAACCTGTAACTAGTTTTGAATCTGTAACCAGCTGCTGGTGCCACTCATTCTCATAGCAGCTTGTGCCTAGTGCCTACACCCCCTTGGGATCCTGCTTTTCCTGAAAATGCTTTTGCAGAGCAGTCCTTAGGAAGACCAAAAACTGTTGGTTGCAAGCAGCTGTCTTCTGCACCCTCAGACTTTCTTACACTTCAGCCAGCCCCACTATTTGCCTGTCTTGGGCCATCACAAGCTGCCTTGGCTGTGTGCAGGATGCTTTCTTAGACAAGGGTAGCAGCCATCAGAAAACAAAGGCTGGCAAGCTCCCTCAGGCAAGCTCAGCCATATTTTCTTGGAAACAGGTCAAGGGGGAAAAAGCCACAACTGAAAACAACGCGGAGTTGTGCTGTGCTGGGAGCAGGGCCAGGCCTTATTTACGGCTTCCTAGAGAGCAGCTAAATGCTGCCCGCTCAGGTTGTCACAAGTGCCAGAAAGGGCGGGCGGCCGCGGGCCAGCAGCTGGACCCGGGGAATCCGCACGTGGGACTGCACCGGGAGCTGGGACTGCAGGCTGCGGGGGCTGCCTCTGCCCTCACCTCTCAGCGCAGAGGGACATGAGGGTGGAGCCCAGGGCACAGCTTGACCACCCCTGCCAGGGCCGCACTCTCCCGCTAAGAATCCCCTCCGGTAGCGCACGACGCCGCCAACGCAGCCCAGGCCCGACCACCCCCACATCTCGGCGTGGCTGAGGCGAGAGGCGGGGCGCGGAGCCGGGGCCGCCCTGAGGGCTGTGCCAGCAGCCGGGGTCCCGCGGCTGAG
>JAAWXA010000030.1:6865360-6974893 GCA_038090715.1 Florisuga fusca | reverse complement strand
CGGGGCGGGGCGAGGGTGCTGCCGTGGGCGCCGGACAGTCGCCTGGACGGTGGAGGTGTGCCAGGCGGGCGGCAGAGCCTCCACCGCGAGTAATCTTGGTGTTGAAACGACAAGAAGTCAGGGACCCAGGGAGGCTTTGGGATCTCCGTCCTGGACAGACTTCCAGTGCCATTCTCCCTTAATGATTCGGGGGTTGGCAGGAGGTAAGGACAGGCGGAGGAAGGGAACAGAGATGTGGCAGGACCAAGTTTCCTGAAAAAAAACTTCCTCTTTTCCTAACCCACCCACTCCCTGCACTTAAAGGTTCAAGGAATGCACTGAGGAGTTGAGTCTTTGTCCTGCCAGGGCAAAATCTTCACTTTGTCCTCAACGAGCTGTGCAAAGATATTTTTCTGGGCCAGAGTGTCCAGGGAAAAAAAGTTGTCTAGAAGAGCAGGCAGAGATTTTAGATTTTGGTATGAAGTTAACCTTACATTTGTTTTTAATATTGGTAATTAAATAAAGGTGACTTAATTGAGATGTTGTCAGTATCATGTTTTCAGACATTATTATCTTTTGTATGCCGGGTGACCTCATCTGGAACACAGCTTGCCTTTCTGGACATCTCAATATAGAACAGATGTTTAAAAACTGGAAAGAAATCAAAATAGATTAATGAAAGTGGCTGGGAATGGAAAGGCTACTTAAAAGGATATAATAAAGAAGATAAATGAGTAGGTGATAAAGGAATTGCAGTGATAAAGGAGAGACAATAAACATGCTTACATCTGCAAGCATTGGCAAGGTCTAGAATCCAAGAGCACAAAAGGAATAATTGAATGCTATATGTAATTGTTAACTGCTACTCTGAGTAGGTTGTTGTCTGCATTATAAGTCTCAGCTTGACAGTGTTCTGAGACATGTCATATAAACAATAATATTAGAAGGGCTGGAACAGTTGATTCTTGAGGTCCTTTCCAACCTGACATTCTACAATTCTATGATTCTTGCACACAGCCTGTTGATTTATCCTTCAGTGGACAGAGTTCCCTGGGTTTCTGGTGACAGGGATGAGGGTTCAAAAGGTGCACATACAGATATCCCTGACAGTAGTGCAAGCCATGTAGATACAGTTCGCTTGGGGGAAAAATGAAAATATCTTCAGTTGTTCACTTGATAGTTGTTCAGTTGATAGTTATCAAAATCAGTCATTACAAACAAATGTTTTTACTATTAATTACTGTATTGAGAGAGCGGTATATTATGAAGTAAGTATAAATCTGTTGTTTTGGGCAGATTTGCAAATGTCCCTGGGAATCAGCTGTAGGGCTGCTCAGCTCCAGGGCCATGGTGGCTGGGGCTGGAATTTTATCTAAGCCACCATATGCACCCCCTGCCCACCTGGGTTAGAAGGGCAGCAGGAAACCATGGGCTGAGCAATATGTCCAGAAGGTCTAGAGGTGGTCTCAGGGTGGGTTGCAGGGCACAGAGCAGGAGTGACGGTGTTCTTACATTTCTGAGATAGTTCTTACAGGGATGAGACCTTGGACTGCTCACTGAGATTGTTTTTCACAGTTATGTTTTCTGGCCCATGTGCCATCTGGTAGCATCTGCAAAGCAAGAAAATGTTATGTGTTATGTCAGGGTCACTACATGTGCGTTTCTCCAGTATAAGTCCAAAGCTTTCAAGTATGAGGCATCCAACAGACAAAAGCAAGCTAATTTTAACAGCTGTTTGCTCCAAGCCATTGCCTGCATCAAGGAAGCATTGTGAAAAATAACATCCTCATACTGAGTGTAAACTGTAAAGCAATGTAATTTCTTCCCCCATCTCCTAGGAGGTTATGTTTGTTCTTTGCCACTCAAGCTGATGTTGGGATGTTCTGCTTAACAGACCTGCAAAGCATGTCCATAGCTTGTTATCAGGTATTTTTTTCTTGGTCTGTAATCAGTGCTCAAGCAGAACCCCTTCTTGCAGAGGGGAATTTTGTGATTAACTCTGAGGGGATCTCAGTCCAGCAAACCTCCCCCCAGACTGAAATCCTGTGATACCCAAACTGCAGACATAGGTGATGTCCAGGCTGACCAGCAGCTGCAGCCTGGCTGTCTCTGACCTCTTCCGGCAGAGGGGTCGCAGTTCATTCCTATCTTCAAGAATGTTCTACATCCAAATAGCCATTTGGAGCACAACTTCTGGATATCCTGAAGGCAGGTGGGAGCTGGCATATTTCTTATTTATATGCACCTAACAAGAAGAAGAGTATGGTGTTTTGTTTTTGCTAAATGCATGTTGCAGACACTGTTGTCTTTTTTATTCGAAGGGAAATGCCTGCTGAGTTGTACCGGAGGCTCTTATGAAACTGCTTCTTGCACAAATTATTGATGCTCACTTAGGAAGCAGCAGTGCAGGTCTATCTATGGTCTGCACTGATTTTGCAGAGTTTCACAGTGTGCACATTAGTTTTAGGCTGAATGGTTAATATCTGATTCCTGAACAGTTGTCTCTCTGGCCTTGAGTTCCTGTGGGAGCTGAAGTTCCTTTACCATAAGAGAAAGTTAAATGGAACAGCTACAAGGGGATTTTGACTGAGGGACAGAGCTATGTCTCACCTGAAGAGCAAGAAACATGTCTGATGATACAGTATTTCTGAGTGTGGATTTTTTTCTGGAGTGCCCAGTCATGATTTGGAAAATGGTGGCATTTTTGTTGTATATGTTGGACACATAAATTGAACACCAGCTGCAGATGGGAAGAGGAGCATCCTACATGCAGTAACTTAGTATTTTCTGCTGCCATGCTCTGCATCTGACACAAAGTGATGAACACAGTATGTGACTGCACATTCAACCCCCTCTCCCTCTGCCCGAGGCTGACTGCACAGCAGAAGCTGTTGGAAATCTCCTGTTTTGGAAAGCACTGACCAGATCATCTCTGGACCTTTCTACAGATAAACCAAATAAAGAGGGTTCCTAAATGCATTTGGCAGAATCTTCCCTTTGAAATAGCAGGTGTATCAATTGATATTGAAGACCATAACTTCAGTTGTCGGTTCTCCCCTTCCACTGTATTATAGCATCACCCTGCCAGCACTAATACCACAGGCAAACTTAGGATATTGAGGCTACCTAGACTGGGCATTCCCGGGCTTGCCTCTCTAGGTGGAGTTAAAAGCGCCTTTGTCTGTGCCTAAGCTCTTCCAAGATTTCTTCCAGCCTTTGCATTGTCCCATTTACCAGGTGAACTCATTACAATCTAGTTGGAGCTGGCTATTGTACTTTTCAGGTCTGAGCTGACGTTGTAAGGCAGATACTGAAGTTAGGCAATCTGGTGTTGCTGTGCTGTATATAAGGTGCTGTGAATGAGAAAAAATCAGGAAAAATAATCTACATTTTTAAGTTGAAAGAAATGAGTAAGAAAATTGCCCTGCTTTAGTCACTTCAGTATGGGCCATTAAGTTTACCCATTGTCTGCTTGTTTATTTATATAGTGTCTTCTGTAATAAACATGTAGTTGATTATCTACACCTTGATCGAATTATTCTTGTTTTATTAATGTTGCTTGGCAATGTCTCATTAACTGGTGAGTGCTGGTAGCAACTTCAAAGCCTCCAGAGGACTTTGAAATCCATGAAATGTGCAATCCATGAGTGCACTCATGAAATCCATGAGTGTGCAAGTCCAACCCAACAAAGTTTCTTGCTCCTGTATGTGCTTCTCTTGTGCAAATCCCTGCCCCTCTGTGACTGTTCTTGTGTCACCCTTTTACATCTCAGACATAAGTCAAGAGTCTCCTACAGCTCGTTCTGCCATCACTGCCAAGGTACTCATCAAATATGAGCTGGAATACTTAGCTGCTAAGACTATAATTGCTTTTGCTCATGATCAATAAACACGCAAAAGTGTTTTAATCTATTTATGGAGTTTGGTACACAGCAGACTTGTCAGAAGAAATGCATCAGTTTGTGTTGCTTGTCTGGTTTTCTGCTTCTGCACAGACCTTTGCTTTCACTGTGGTTTTCACAGCACGTCTTCTTTGGCTGTGTACTTTTTTCTAGTCTCGGCCATTCAGTGACTCTTGCACTGTTTTTATGGTGCCACTTGTGTCTCTTGGCATCTGGAAGGACAGGCTTCTGTCCACTAGCATCTTCACTTAGCTTGCACTTGAATACACCTTGCTGGTGTCTTGTCATTAATTTTGCTTTGTTGCAAGCTGACAACAGCCATTTTCTTATTAGGAGAGAGGCTGGATGAGAAAATGGTGATGCAAATTATCACCTGGGCTGTCCCTGCAGAGTCTGTGCAAGTGTAATGCAGGTCACAATACCTTGTTTTCTCTTAAGGTTCTGTGGCTCCATCACTAGCACAGATACATGGTTTATTTCATTTTGTTCATTACTGACGATTACAGCTGTAATAGTCAGCTTCTGCAGGCTTTTGTTCAGGCCTGTTTTGTTCTAGTCAGCATTGTTGAAAGAGATTAGCATTGTGGTGGTCTGTCCTGCTGTTTGAATTAGGACCTGTCTGGTAAACTGACAGGCTGCCAGGGGTGCAGTTAAGGGGAGCAGAGGTTCCTCACATGTGGAGGTGGTGTCCCTGTCTGTGGGACTGATATTTAATGCTGTTCAGCTTCAGGATGTCATTGTGGGGTCCTTTGACACTCGCATCAGTCAAAAAGTTCATCAGTGTGACTAAGCTGAGGAACCAGAGTGCTTTTTTAAAAATCTATATTTGATTTTAGAAGCAAGAAATGGAATATTTCAAAGGGAGGATTGTAGAGGGAACAAGATGTGGTCACTCCCACAACTGGTGTGTGGCCGTGTCCTGCTCAATGCCAGCTGGGTGTTCTACTCCCTGCTGGGAAACCCTGAGAGGTTTTAGAAATGTTAAGAAATACAGATCCAAGAGCTCCTGTTTAAGTGTTAGAAAACGGTGCTGATGAAAGGAAAGAAACACAGGATTTCCTATGCAGTTGTACATTATTTTTTGTAGTATTTCTAGAGTTTTGAACATTTTTAATCTTTCTCTGCTATTTTGTGTAGAAAACATTAATTCTGTTAAGTTCTGTTTACCACACAAGTATTTTTTGTTTTTTAAGATTGCAAAAGCTTCTACATTTTTTTTTTATTCTGATGCAAATTTCCTTTTTTGTGATACTAGGCCCAAGTGGCCCCACTGATAATTCAGCATCATTTCTAGACAATTAAGTATAAGTTTTTGAGAAGTGAAGAATGTTTGAGTCATTCATAGAATTTCAAGTCTGATGATACTCTTTGGGAAACATGTGAGTTAACCCTGCTCTCAGCACCTGTTGACACGTGTGCTCACTGTTCCTCTTTCTGCTGTGTGCATGGATATGATGCAGTGCTTGGTCCATCACAGCAGGTCCTTCACCAGTCTGAGCAGGAGCATTCCCAGTGACTCTGGGTTTGTTCCTTCAGGACATGAATGATGTAACAAAGGGTTTTAATAAGCAGCTTCAACCAGCACAGATTTAGTTTGTGTGAAGCAGGTGCTGTTTTTAGCAGGAAGTATAAATTTCCCTTGAAGGGAAGATCCTTGCAATCTCTTTACCTCTTTTGCTTTCAGCTCCTAACTATTTTTGAGTTAAATCCCAAGTTCCTGTAGCATGGCAGTCTGCTCTCAAGGGGCACCATCTTATCCTGGATGCCCATGAGCTGTGTTGTGTAAGCACACACTGTAGCTGTGCACAGGGCAGTGTTTATATATCCTGCAGGGGCTCCAAGGAGCAGAGATTCTCGAGGGCTACAGTGTCTGGGAGCGTTGGAGAAGCTGGAGGATCCAGAGGCTAAAAGGACTGGTGTCCAACTGACCTGTGGCTGTCACCCAAAGTCTTTTAGTCAGTGAGTGTGAAATGCAGCAGGAAAGCTAGAAATCCTCAAAGCCAGAAGTTGTTCATAAACTTGTCTTGACACTGCACACCTACACCTGGTTACCTAGAACATTGCCATTGCTGACAATTCTTTCTTTCCCATTTCTCCCCTGCTATGGGAGGATGAGCCTGCAGGGTTGCTCACTCACCAGAAGCAGTTGGCCTGCTGTGGTGTATAACAGGGCAGTTGTGCTCAGGTTCTGAGGCCATCTCATTTTTTCAAGGCAGAACTACAATATATTGTGTTATTTGAGAAACACTGTGTGGCTGTGACAGTGTAGAGGCATTCCCAGTAGCAGCACAGGTGATGAGCAGTGGAATGGGATTTGGTGGTCTGTGAAGCAAAGCAAAGCCTCTTCTCTCTCTGCCTGGGTGTGCTTGTGCAGTGCTGGTCCAGGTCAGTGTTTCTTGGGAGCCATCTGAAAGTAGCACTTTCACTTAAGGTCTCTAGGAGGTATTTGTAGGATATTTGGGCTGATCAGTTGTGAAGCTTCCTGGCAGGGGTGAGAGGGATCTCCTTTCAGGGGGTTGAAGCTGTGCACGCTATCAGCCCCTCTTGCTGGAGTGTTGCCTGAGTGGCTCTGCATTGCTCTCTCTGGCTGCTCCTGCAAGAGAGGTCCCAGCTACTCTTGGGGTGCTGGGCTACTGCCAGTGGATGGTGGCATCTGCTCACAGGCTTTTAAGTCTGGTGATACTTGAATGGAGAAGGGAAGGTAACCCAGCCTATCTAACGAAAAAGCAGGGCAAGATGGGCTTGTAGTGCAGGCATGAGATAACTGACATGGAAGAAAAGAACATGGAGAGGAAAACTTTAACTGAAACAGAAGGTGTCCGTAGTGAAATGTCCCTCATGGAGGAGCTGGAGGTGGTGTCCTGGAGGCTGTGGTGGTGACAGAGGTCAGTCTGTGATAACACAGCGATCCATAGCTGCAGCACAGGCAAACCCAGTCCAGCTGAGTGCCACTTCTTGGCATGTCCCCTGGCACATCCCTTGGCATGTCCTGTGACACTGCAGTAGTGTGGGGTGCCCAAATGAGGGTGAGTGATGGCACCTCTGTTGTATGGACACCCTGCCCTGAGCTGGGCTGATGCTTTGACTCCTGATGTGTAGCACTTCTTACGGGGATCCTGCAGGACCAGGGAGGTGTTGCTCATTGTTGGGACCGTGTGGTCAGCAGAGGGTGGCTCTGGGTGGAAATGTAGGCTGCTGCCTGCAGAGTGATAGCGAATTAAGAGCCTTTTTCTGAGACTTCCTGCAGATCAGATTGAAGCCCAGTGGTGTTGGAATGAAGCTGGAAGGGAAGACACGTGGTTTAGGATCTAGCTGAGATGACAGCCAAAGACACCATAGGTACAGGCTCCTTGGCCTGCTTTGAAATGAACTTGGCAAGCTCTGCGCAGAGTTATTTTTGTGGAGAAGGACAATGAAGAAAGCGCTTATGTTGCATACAGGACAGTCACTGAAACTTCAGCATGGGCAGACATGGCAGCAGAGTCAACATGGGTTTGTAGGAACAGCATTTTATCAGCTAAAGGCTTTGTCTGCATTGCTCTGGCATGATGGGCTTACACTGTGTCAGCACTTCACTGCATGTTGCTGTGTTTTTTGATCCTCTCTGAATAGCCCAAAGGCAGATTCACTGTGTGTAAGCACTGCCTTTAGGTCTGCCCATACAACTTTGCAAACCCTGCCCACAGCTTTGTTTTTGGATTTTGTGTGAATGATAACTGATGTAACCCTCCCCCTGATCTATACAGTTACATTTGTGAGTCTTCTGTCTCCAATTTCTGCTGGTTTCTTCATTAATACACAAGTACTCTTAGTGCCCAGTGACCCTGCAGGCATGATAAGAGGAACTGCTTCTGGTCTGCCTGACCAGCAGAAATTTTAGGTGAGCATTATGCACTGGCAGTGAGATTTTGCTCTCACCAGCCCTTCCTCTGAAGGGCTTAACTGTGTCCAGTTATTCTGCAGCACATTCAGAAGCACCTGTCACGTTCTTTGCTTCCAATGTGCTTTTATCAGGCTATGTTTTCTACTGTGATAACTTAATGAGCGCTTGTACTTTTTCATACCCTTGTTTACTTTTTCATACCTTGTTTAATCACTGTATCACAAATTGCTGTGGGACTTGTGTACAGAAGGCTTCCTGACCATGGAGAGCCCCTGTTCCTCTTTACAGGGAGTGTTAATGTCATCCTCAAAGGTCTCTGGAATAAATGGAAGGGCTGTGCACTGAAAAATTAATACTTTATTTTTTCAATCCTAAAAGAGATCAACCAAGACAATAGCCAAGATGTTCTGATGAGATGTGCTGATAGTGCCTTCAGTGCTCTCTGTTGCTCATAGTCTTTCTTGTATTCAGGCATGCTCAGGGTGTTTCACATCAGGATTTTTACCACAGTTTGGTAAAGGTCTAGGAGGACTCCGTCTATGGGGCTTTCCAAATCAAGCAGGTTTTTCTCATGTGAAATGAGTAGTTTATTTTCCTCTGAGCCCACACTTCATCTTGCTCAGAAGAGCTTTCTTGGAATACTTAGCTGCTGTTTCCATGCAACAACCAATTTTTCTCCACTAACATGCATTCACTGGATTTTCTGATTGGAAGTGCATGTATATAACCTTTAATCTGCATAATTCTTTAAGAGCTAAATTTCATTACCTTCTAACTCTCTTTTGCTTTTTTTAACAGATAAACTGTGTGACTTTCCCCCACCCTGACGTAATGCCAGAGCAGCAGTTGCTGAAACCTTCAGAGTGGAGCTACTGTGATTATTTCTGGGTAAGTAGGCAGCCAGCCACATGCCATATTGCAGCTCCTTAGCTTCCGAAAAAGTGGAACAAACAGTTGATTTGCAGTAAAAGGCAAAGGAGAATTTGGGCTGAAATTCTGTGCATTAGGGCAGCACCAGGAAGACTGAGGAGACCAGTGAAGATCAGATGGAAACCATCTGACCAGTCTCAGATATAGGTGATTATCAGAATAGTGTCCAGAAAGGCAAGATCAGCTGTCAGGACATTGTTTTGGTCAGGAAATGAGGACGATGTAGGACAAGCTACAGTTCTCATAGAATCTCACCCAAAAGGACTGTGCAGCAGGAGCAGTGATAGCGAGGTGGCTGACAGGGAATATTATTTCAGTGTTACCCAGAGCATGAGAGCTGGGGATGCAGAAGGGAGTGAGGGGTATCACATTTAAAACACACAGACAGTTACAAACTTTGTGTTAAATTGTAAAACTCACTCCCCTGGGATATTCTGGAGCACGGATGATAAGTGACTTTTTTAAAGGATGGGGTCTGGGAAGAACAGGCCTATTACTAACTCTTAAATTGAGTAGTTTTAGCAGGCTTCAGCACAGAAAGTCTCCAGTAGCTGTGTTTCTGTGTGTGCCCTCTTGTACTTAGCTCCACTTTCAGGATCCTGAAACAGATTAAAATGATACAGTCATTTTTCAAGTGTGGGGTTGATAGAAAAAAATCTTCACTGGAAAACACTTTTGGGGGTGGGGAGAATACTACCTCAAGAGTGAAGATTTTATGAATTTCACATGTGTCTCAGTCACCAGTTATTGAAGTGTTTCCTTTTTTTTTTTTTAAAGGAATTTCTCTTACAAAAAATGTATCTGTTGGCCCTTGTGTTTGCTCAGCGTTGGTGTGAGGACTAATGGCAGTAACTTGCTAAAATGCACTGACACACTTGCAAATGGTCACATTAGCAAATCATCGAAGTTCCTTCAGTTTCTTCCAGTCTTCTGATCCCAACAAGCAATAAGTTGGAAATGGTGTATAAGCTTGTTTTTGCATGTGTTTTACAGACGGTGCTGCCCTGCTTTCTCACTATTTAGGCTCAGGCACTGCTTGGCTCCTTGAGTTTGGTCACATCTTGCTCTCAGTGAAACTCCACTTACAGTCACCTTTCTTCTGCAAACTGTTATCCCCCATAGCTCTGCTCTCAGGACTTTCCTTTTGTTCAGCCTTGTAATCCATATTCTGCCCATGGCTCACCACCACCTTCAATCAGATCTATTCCTCCCATTGCTTCAGGATGGTGGTGTCCAGCTGCCCAGTACCTGGCCTGGCATCCCACAAGTTTGCTGCTTGGACTAATGTGGCCCTTTTCTGAGTGAAAATCTGCACTATCCAGTGTGTTGAAGCAAAACCTGCAATCCTTAAGGAAGTGTTCTCCAGGCCTGTTTGTTTTAAGAGGGTGGGAAATGAAATTCTGAAATTAAAGAGAGGAAGAAGAGGATGAGGAAGAAAAGAGGCAGCAGAGAGAAGACTGTCTTTGTAAGAACCCAGAACTCAGTGGAGCAAGGAGTGAAAAGGGCTGTGTAGGAAGTGAACAGTGAAAGATGGGAAGTATAGCAGTCATCTGTTGAACAAATTGCTGTTTTACACTGCTTTGCAGCAGATCTGTGCAGCCTGGCTGTATTTTTTCTGAGTGCAAATCGGGGTTGAATTTTGCAATCTCTTAGACGTTGTTTAGGGCTGTGTTGCCCCTGGAAAAGAGCAGCAGTGTCCTCCCCTTTCCTCCAGCTGGCTCTCGGATCCCTTCTTCCTTTTGCAGGACTGAGCCATAAGGGCTGCTGCTTGCCAACCCAGGACATTATCCAGTGTGAAAGGCCATGGGTAGAAGGGAAAGTAAGACTGCTGCTTTAGCCCCAGCATCATCTTAATATAGCTAAAGATAACTGTAAAACTTTTTTTTTTCTTTTTTACTCAAACCAAACCAAACCAGTAATAAAAGGAGGAGAAAGAGAAAATGCTGGGCTGTTCCTCTAGCAGGGGCTATGACCATCAGCTGTTAAGAGAGGGCTGTTTGGACACCATCATTGCCTGTGCTCGAGCTGCTTGGGCAGTTGCCACTGGGAACTGTGTGTTTGTGGTTTTGTTCGCCATATCTTTTTCTTGAATTTCTTTTTTCTTCCAGGCTGATAAGAAGGATTCACAGGGGAACAATACAGTATCCGGATTTGAAATTCTTCTTCAAAAGCAACTTAAAGGGAAACAAATGCAGAAAGAAATGGCAGAGTTTGTTCGAGAAAGGTGATTAATACTTTTGCTATCAAATTAACTATGTATGGCATTTACTTTTTTCCCTTAATTTAAGTATTCCTTTGATACATTAATGATGTAACATAATATGCATAAAAGGTACACTACAAGCTGTAAAAGACTATTTAGTATTTCTTAAATGCCAGTCCTCACTCTCCAGTCTTCCTCAGCTTTCACTCTTTTCTCCTGCTGTGCCTGTCTCACTTGTACTGTAGCCAGGCTGCCTGTTAAATGGAGGCAATCAAGAAGATTTTATGCTGCAGAGTCAAGGAAAAAAATGTGGACATGGAAAAAACAGAGTAGAAATTATATTTAGAAAGGAAATGTTTTGTCTAAAAAATAGAGAAGCAATTTGTTGACATGGAACATAGGCACAGTTGCCATAGGGAAGATGTAAAAAGACATCACTTGGGACTTAAGATGGTTACAGAGCTAAATTACAGATATTTAGAGTAAACCCCAAGTCATAAAGGCAGATATAAGTACTGTGTTCAGTTTTGGGCACCTCAGTACAAAAAGGACATGGAGGTGTTGGAGGGCAACAAAGAAGGGCAACAAAGCTGGTGAAAGGTTTGGAAAATATCTCCTATGAGGAGCAACTGAGGGTTTTGGGGCTGTGTAGTCTGGGGAAGCAGAAGCTGAGGGGAGACCTTATCACTCTTTACACATACCTGAAGGGAGGTTGTAGTGAGAGTGGGGTTGGTCTCTTCTCGTTGATGACAGATGACAGGACAAGGGGAGATGGCCTCAAGTTTCATCAGGGGAGAGTTATGTTGGATATCAGGAGAAACTTCTTTACAGAAAGAGTTGTTAAGCACTGGAACAGGCTCCCCAAGGAGGCGGTTCAATCTCCATCCCTGAATGTGTTTAAAAATTGCCTGGATGTGGTGCTCGGGGACATGGTTTAGTGGTGGGTCATCGTGAGTAGAGTAATAGGGTTAAGATGAGGCTGGACTTGATGATCTTGAAGGTCTTTTCCCTCCTGAGCAATTCTGTGGTTCTATATTGCTACCAGAAAATGCCAGAATGCTACCAATGGTCTGTTGGCTGTGCTGACATGGGGAGTGCACTGAGCACCAGACAAACAGTTGATAGATGCTCAGTTCAACCATGTACAGGACATGATGTGACATCATTACTTGTAAGTACTGTCGCTGTTATTTGAAATCATTTGTCATGTGTCCAGACCAGTGTAAATCATCTTGAGGATGACTCTCAAAACTTGAGAACAGTCCATAAGGAACATGCAGTGTTTACTTTGAGGAGGAAGGCAAAGCATGCTGATGGACGTTCTCTCCTGGAGGCAAGTTGAAGGAACTGCTGTCCTGTTATTACCTGTGTTGGTGCTTGCAGCCAAGTTGTTGTCTTCCTACTCTGCTGCTGCAGATGCATTGTGGCTGTGATGATGTAAATCAACAGTGGCTGAAGCAATAAAGAGGGCAACAGAGGCACCTGTGTTGGTGTTTCAGGGGCTGTTCAATTGGGCAGAACTTGAAGATGGTTGTTTTCATTTTTTTTAGTATTAGGGATGTGGAGGCAGTGAAGAACTGCAAATTATAGCATAGGCAGTAAAGATGAGACCATCTTTATTGATGAGACCATACAGGAGGTGCAGAGTGTGCTCAGCATCCATGTGTGGTTCCTGATGCCTTTACCTTAACAGTTCAAAAGACAGTTGCCTCTATGATCCATGAAAATGTGTGACTGGAGGATGCAGGTAGAAAAAAGAACCAGCTTGCAAAGGAAGAATAAAGTTGAGAAATAATCTTGCTAAGTTAGAAGATGAGAAGGCATGTGGAATTGTGATAGCCATGGCCAGGAAAAAAGGATGAAAACTTCTCCAAGGAAAGTAATATATGATGAAGTTGGAACAAAAGAAAGCAGCATTCAAGAGGGAGGGCAGGTTGGCATGAAATGACAAGAGAGAGAGAGAGCGAGCAAGAAGGGAGCAGCTATGACACAGGGAAGAGGCATGTTCATGTCTTCAGCAGAGGAAGAAGTAGGCATATTATAGAAGAATGGGCAAAAAAAATTCACTGTGTACTGGAAACAAAAGAGTCTGGAATTGACTGTGAAGGGGATCTAGATAGCAGTTGTAAAAAGATTTTTTTTTCTCTTCTGTTTGAGACAAGTGGTTCAGGATTGCTCTGTGGAAAAGGAGGAGGATGATGTTGAGCTGGGGAGGCTACTCGTGAAAATAAGAGCTCAGGCCAGGGGAACTTTTACATTCACAGCTAAGAGGGAATAAGATTTTTTGATAAGATTTTCTTGGTGTCCATCAGGTGGCTTGAAGAATACAAGACCATATTTAACTAATGGTTTTCAAGTCCAGAAAAATTCTCTCCATATGTACAACCAGCCTTCAGGATGTGAGGTTCAGGCAGCTGGTAAAATTAGATTTAAGTAGGAAGCTGAGAAGAGACACAGTAACCAGATTTCTTCATCAAATAACCAAGAATTAACTCAAATTCGGTTTATGAAGTAGATGTTTTTATGAAAGCTACTCATAAATAGGAGTCTTAGACTGAGCAATTGTGTTCATTCAGTTCTTCTGGCAAAGATAGAGTTATAATACAGACTTTGAATTTTAATAAGAGAAACTTCAAGAAAGAGGGAAAAATAATTAGTACATTGACTGAACTGGTGTGTGAAAGAAGAAAATAATTAAGTAAGAAGTGAAAATATGGTGCAGTATTTGTATTCAAGTAAGCACTCCAAGAGAGCAAGGAAAATCTGCAGACTGCCCTGAATAGCATCAGTCTCTCCCGAGTATAAGAAGTGTTTTTATCAGCAAAGAAACACTTGTCTTAGGCTTTTGGCCCCTCACTTTTTAATTAAGCTGCGCCATGCTTAGAAAATTTAAAATAAATAGCAGATTATTAAGATGGAAGAAAAGAAATGAAACACAAGCAGGAGAATGACTGCAGTGAGACTGGTGAGGGTCTGCTAAGCCCACTGACCATGGCTGTACTGAGTGGTTAAGAGGAAAAGAGCATGAGGCACTCTGTCCTCACAGCTTCCAGTAACCAGATTTTTGGGGATTTCCAGAGCCAGAGTTTGCCTTAGGTCTTCTGGGTTCAGCAGATACTTGTGAATATCTTCCACTGTTTGTCTAAACCTTTTGGGTCTTTTTATATTTTCAGTGACTGCAGCAATTTGTAGCAAACTTCTGCAATTTATAGACTACAGGAAAAGTAATTGTGCTTCTGTTGTCTGATAATTTGAATGTTGCCTCCTAATCTGGAGCAATACTGTAAACAGATCCATAGTCACTTTCTTCAGGCAGTGACAGTTGTGTAGATATCTGTCAGATATCATCTATTACCTTTTCTCCATGTTCCCAGTGTTATCTTAACCTATTTAGTTTTTTCATGCATGGTAGTCACATCAGATCATCTGTGCCTCCCTTTGTAGCTCTCTATTTTAATTTCTTCCATTATAACATGGCATAACTGAAACTATTTGAGTGTGGGCACACAAAGTCCATTAAAAAAAAAAAACCAACACCACAAACCTTAGAGGGCAGGGAATAAATATCCAAAGAATAACTCGAAATGATAAAGCCAAGACAGTTTGGGTCAAAAATGTATAATCTGTAATACTTCCAACCACACAGGAAGTGAAATTTTGAAAGTTTTTGAACATTTGCACCCTTGGATTTCTCCTGTTATCACCGTGTTCTTTCATCTTCGCTTCAAGGATGTAAAATCACCTCACGTTTCACAGCAGACTGAAACATGTGCTTTCCAAGTGAGTCCAGTTTTGCAGGCAGTCCATGTTACACAGTAGAAACGCTCTGTCCTTGAATGGTAGATTTTTCTTCTAATTTTATCACACGTGCTGCTCTGCAAATATCCCTGCACTTGCCATTCCATTTTTAGCATATGGAGGGGAGATGGATCCTGAAACTGGTGTTGCCAAGCCCTGGAGACTGAAAGGAAAATTCCTGTGGCAAGATCTGTTAAAAGGCAGATAATTTCTTTAAATTATGTGTGTGGGTTTCTGCCTTAAAGCTTACTTACTGCTGTCTCTATTTTCTGTGTGTGTGTGTGTAGGATAAAGATTGAGGAGGAATATGCTAAGAACCTGTCCAAACTGTCTCAGAATTCCTTGGCTGCTCAAGAAGAAGGGTAAGTGTGTCTGTGACTTCTGCAGAAAGGAATTTTAACATGAAAGGCATTTCTCCCACACAGGTACACGTATTTTTCCTGAGCGCTCCCATTGAGGAGAAATTAATTCAGCTTGGCGTCCTGCGTGTGTTGAGGAAGACAGACTTATTTTGGAATATTTTTCTTTTGGAGATGTTAATGGTAAATTTTTAGGAATATTTGTATGAAACTTTGTATTTATTTGCAGTACAGTGTTTATGCTATCCTTGCTCTAGCCAGTACTAGTTCCTTTAGGGGTTAGCATGTATAAGTACGAACTTGATTTGAATATCAAAAAATATATGGAATATATGTAAATATATGTACTGCTGATAGTAGTTCCATATGATCAGACCTGTGGAATTGGAGCAGCATAGACAGGAAAAAGAAGTATTTTCTCATCTTGGACCTGGTCCTCCAAGAAAAAGAGCAGATTGTCCCTTAGTTACAGCATGTTTACACTTTGGAAGTTATTAAGAAGGTATTAGGCAATGCACTTCAGACTAGATTTTAGTTCTTAAGTAATAATGAACAGACACCACTCCTGAGGGACTAGAAGTAGTTTGCTTTATCTGTTCCAACAAAACCCCTCTAAGCACTGAATGCCAAGGTAGGAATTGACTGTCCTCATCCTAGTTCTGGCACAGTGTGTTTCTGCTGGCACTGAAGCTCCACGAGATGTTTGCTCAGCTTTCTGGAGGCAAGGACAGAAACTGCGGGAGGCTATCTGGGGTGTTACTCCTCTAAGCACCTATGCAGATGGTGGGGGTGTTGACCTGCTTCTAACAAAGCTGAGACCACTTTTCTTCCACATCCTCCTCTCACTTTCTTCTACTCCCAATAGAAGAAGGGGGCAATGTCTGAAAAAATTAAGGGGAAGGAAACGAGGATAGAGAAGATGAAAAGAGAGGGAATGGGGACTGAAGCATAAAAAAATGTTGAACTGAACTGAAGGGGACACAGAGCAGAGTGCAGGGAGCTGGGAACACTGCCCAGTGGTACTCTGTTTGGAGAAGTGTCAAGATGGCAGGTGCTGTGGTGGGCCAATTGGCTAGGTCCAAGAATAGGCTAGTGAGAAGATTGATGTGGCCCAGGAAAGGGAAAAATTTTATTGAAAAAAGTGGGGGAGAAGGGGCAGCAAACAGGAGGATCTGAAGGATTAGAAGTGAGATTTCAACGTAGTGCACTCAAACATTCACCAGGTCTTGCTCTTATTTCTGAGAAGGTGTGAGGTGGAGCAGATCCTGTGAACTGCTCTGAACACATCAGTTACTACTGTGGGTTTCATACTCTTCAGATCATTTTTCAGCTTTGCTGTCAAGTAGTCTATGGAATTAACATAAAGTATTGGCAGTCCTCTAGGGTCCTCCTGCCTTTCTGGTAAAATCCTCTATCACGTATGTCTCATCACAAGGGTGATGAGACAGGACTGATGTGTTTCTAAGTTTCTGTGAATACAGTACCACTGCATGTACATGGGTGATACAGTCCATGGTCATTGAAGTCATTGTGGTTGGATAAGAGATGTTGAAGATGCTCACCAGGCTGAAATGCCTTCTTTAATTAAATGGAGCAGATAATACAGTAGCAGTGAGGACTGGACAGTAGGAGGGGACCTCAAGATGCAACGAGGGAAGGAGAAGAGTTGGGAGTGCCTATGTAAGTGGTAACAGTTCTGGGTTGTTTATCTGTCGTGAGCACCATACTTGAGGACTCAGTTCATTGGAGCAATGTCAGAGATTACAGATCATTATTTTGAAATTGCAGATGAGAGGCAATTTTTCAGGCTAACGGGAAGGGACAAATATGACAATAGATCTTTGAAAGTGGGGTGGGGGAGATAAGGAGCTGGGGAATTGTAGATCAGTGTGCTTTATAGATAGAACCTGTGCAAAGTGGTAGAATAGATCATCAAGCTTTCTAGAAGCACTCCATGAGCAGTTATTGTGGATGCATACAGAACAATGTCAAACCAACCTATGTTTCTCTAGTGATGGAATAACAGAAATCAGCATCATAGCTCTTAATTTAGTATATATTTTTGCAAAGGGAGTATTTTCTAGGCAGGCAAGGTAAATACGGTCTAAATAAAGCCTAAGCTGCAAAACTAAGGTAAGAAATCATCCACTCCTTACAAAAAGTGACGTGCTGAAAGAAGTTTATGGAGTGTTTGTGTCAAGTCCAGATTTTTTAAAATGATTTTGTCAGTGCCTTCTAGAATAAACAAAGGCTTTACTGTAATCAGAGATCAGGCAACAGTATGAAAGGTGGTGCATACAATTTGAAGGCAAGATTGCAGTTCAGAGTTATTTTGCTAAACTAAATAAGTGTACTGGAAAAATTAAGATGCGTTTCAGTGAGGACAAAGCAGCAGGTTTTATACTTTCACAGAATGTGAAAGATAAAGTTACATAATGGTTTGTGGGAGAAGGATCTGGCTGTAGTGAATCACAAGCTTACTCATCAACAGCTTCATAGTTGTCTAAAAAAGCAATCATACTGAGATATGTAGAAGAAAGAGTGGTATGAAATAATCTGTTACCAGCAGCAACTGGAAGACCTCTGGTGGAAGATGGTTTAGTCTTGGTTGCACATTGTCACAGTTTAACACTGGCCTGGCAATTAAACCAAATGACAGATGCTCTCTATTAATCCCCCTCTCCTCGCTGATAAAGAAAGGAGAGAGAATAAGGGTTAAGATTTATGGTTTGGAAATTGAACTGCACAGCTTTAATGAAACAGTAATGATAAAAAGGAAAAAAATTACTTAATATATACAAATATACAGGAAAATTGATAGCCATGTTCCTCCCCCCTCTCCCCCAATACTCTCACGTCATCACCAAGGCTGCAGGGCAGTCCTGGGAAAGTCCAGGCTGGACTCCTGGAGTCAGCAGCAGTCGGGAGCTGGAGGCTCCACACAGATTCAGGCTGGCATGGATCAGGACCACAGGCAGACGAACGGCTGGAATCCTCCCATGATGCCAAAGCAAAAAGGGACAGGTGAAGAAGGGGAAGCACGAAGGAAAGGAAGGGGTTTGACCCTCATGATCCCTCAAATTTATACTGAGTATGACATGTATGGGGTGGAATACCCTGTTTGGTCAGTTCTGGCCATCTATCTTGTCCGTTCCTCCCCAAAGGAGGGTTTCAGGTGGGACCTCTTTACTCCTCCTTCCAGAGGGCAAAATATTCCTCAGAACTGAGCAGTGTCCTTGGTTCTCCACAGCAGTCTCTAGCTGTAACTATAAACATCGAGCATTATCAGTCCTAGAAGCAGACATTGACTGAGAAACTTGCTGTTAATTTCAGCAAGTGCAGCTACTTACAAAAGACTTAGCTGAAAGCAAAAGTTCACGACAGAAAATTACCTTTATCCTGGCCCAAACCAGGACACACATTAAGAGGACTTTAGGCTTTTGGAGAGGATTTAGAGGAATGTACTTAAACTAGTGTCATCTAGAAAATAACTTGCCTGAAGAAAAAAGAAGGTAGAGAAAACACTTAGTAATTTTAACAATACTGAAAGGTTTCTCCAAGGAGAAGTAGAATGATCTGTTCACTAAAGGTAGGGTGTAAAGTAGAAGAGGCAAGGGGGAAGACTGCATTGGGGAAAATTTATTTTAAGGATTAGAAAATAATGACTTGTTATGATAAGGATAAAATACTGAAGTATCTTGCTTCTGGGAACTGCGGCATCTCTGTAACTGGAGATAATTAGGAACAGTATTTTTAAAGATCTGCTACATACATTGCCCATATAGTTGTGCTTTGGTCACAGGGATGGTTTATCTTACATTTGTTCTATCACTTTCCTGTGATTGTGCTGAGCATGATATGGTACATAGCATTATACCATATCTATTTGTTACTACCTGACAAATCTCTCTGGGAGGATGTGCAGAAGGCAGAGCATTGATCGTTGTCACTTTGTGTTCTTTCAGCACACTAGGAGAGGCTTGGGCTCAGCTAAAGAAGAGTTTAGCTGATGAAGCAGAGGTTCATCTAAAATTTTCTTCTAAGGTAAACAGTTCTTCCTTTTGCAAAGGTTTTTTGCTCTGTAATTGATGGATCTTCCTTCAGTGCTTGTTAGGAGGGGAAATACACATATGTACAAATCGGTAAGAAAGAATAAGCTGGTGAACAAAGTTATGGAACCTCTATCCATTCTTCCTGCTAAAATCATGGTTTGTTTTATCTACTTGATGAGTAAGTTAAATCTAGCTTTCACATTTTATAAAAAAGAAGGAAAACTGATTCTAGAGTTTATTCACCTAGCTCCAAGTTCGAGCTTGTTCAAATAAGTTTACCTAGAGCTTGTACAGATCATGTCTGCAGAGAAAGAAATAAAAAATAATATTTGGCTTCTCAAAAAGAGTCTGTCATATCTGTCCAAAAAGAAGAGACCCAGGACTCTTAGTTCTTCATGTCATTCATTAGCCTTTCTGGAAAGTTCACTGGGAACTTACTTCATGGTTCTTTTGGGTCTCTGTCAAGTGATGCTCAAGGAGATTTATTGTACAAATTACTCTTTTTTTTTTTTCCCTACACATGCGACTATTCTTGCATCCTTTTACACTACGTTAACCTCTGTGGGTGATCAAGTTCAATACAGTGGCAGATACCTTAGCACAACAGCCATGTTCTGGTGGAAAATTATAGCTCTGCACTGTTTGTAAGTGATTATGCAGAGGTTACTTTGGCAACCAGGCGCTGCCTTGGTAACCTGCTGCTCTGCTTCAAACTTTTACTTCAGAGCTCTAATTAGTGAAATACTTTTTGCTCCCCATTATTCTCTTGTATTGTTTTCCAAGAGGAAGAAATGCACCCTCGAGTGGTGTGTGCATGTAGGCAGGCAACATATAGGGTTCTTTCATTACTTTACTTTTCCTTCAACCCTGCACAGAAACTCCATAGCGTCCTCTGAACTCTCCTCACTGTTGCTGTTCCTGCTTTGTGAGTTTTTACTTTCAGCATTCTTTTATTAACAGAGAATGTTTTAAAATATATTGATTATTGCTATCAACTTAAGAGATGTTATTCTTACAATTCTTAGTAATTACATTTCTTGTTGATAAAGAAAACCAGCCAGTTCTAGCACAAAGCACTCAGTACAGTGCAGAGCACACCAAGAGAAACAACGTGAAGGTGTTCAACTCATGTGACAGTACTTCATGGCATGACAGTGCTTCATGGGGTCATGAACAGATCAGAGAAGGTGACAGCATTCTTGTGGCACCCAGAGCATAAAATACTATTACACTACTAATACTTGTATAGACTGGCATGACATGTAGATATGTGCACGATATATCCTTCAAGAAGGCCATCATGGCACAGAACTCTTCTCCAGCTATCTGATTAGCTTTTGCTGAGCTCCAAGAGGTGAGGTGTGCTGGTAAAGATGCACGTTTTGTACTAGCTGAAGTCATGGTGGGCTGGCCTGGATATGGTGATGTGTTACCTGCCATTCTGGAAATGGTGTTGGCAGAGCAAAGGGAAGAAAAGGGTACTTGAGAAATCAGAGGAATTTCTGAAGTGTAGTTTCTGATAACTCAGCTGTGTAGTTTCTCTAGCATCTAACCACCCTATGTTTCTCTTTCTGCCTCAGTCTCCACCATACTGATACAGAAATACAGGGTCTCTGTCCTATACCTGACAACTTCTTTTAGCAAAATTCTTGAGATTTCAAGTCCTTTGTCACATCTTGCCCATCCAGTGATGGGTAAGTGTCAGAGTTGTCTGTATAAACTGGTGCTTTAAATTTCCTCAGCTTAGGAAAGTAGTTTGTTTTTTTCATCTATTGTATGTATTTGGAAGTCTTTCAACAACATGTTCAGGCACACAAAAGAGAAAAAAGAATATAAACTATAATGAACTATATAATGCAATAATTTAAAGCCTGGTATGCTTATGGAACCTCTTGCAATACAGAAGTTCAAGCAAGATAATGATGCTAGAGGAAAGATGACTGTCTTCACTGCAAATTCCACTTCTCTGATTCCCTGAACACAAAGCTGGAGAAACCAGTTTTCTTGTTTTCATTTTGAGCCTTCTGGTGATACATTTATCATCTTTATGTGTGTCTTAGAATTTCCCATCCCATTATAAACCATTTGAAATAAACTTTACTTTCTATTAGGGAAGTAGAACTACCAGTGAACCAGTTCTAGAGGTTTTCACATCAGAACCTACTTATGTCAAATGAGTTAGATTGCCACTTCTTCCACTGAGGGTGATTGACTCATGTTGGTTTGTTTACCCAGGTTAGGCCATTTATTAATGGAGCAGTCTGAATGGCATGGACACAAGTACTTCAATCACAGCTGGACACAGACATCCCTATCATTTCTGATAAATTGCCTCTGGAGTTCACTGAAATCATCCTGAACTTCTGTCTTCTACAGTTCATGTTTTGTTGAGCATTAACAATGCTCCTGGAACAGTTACCCGTTTTGCCACAGTTCTCAAGAGAGTTTGTGTAACCATAGAGTTGTGAACAGCTCTTTATTAGCTTGTGTAGAGTCGTCCTTATGAGACTGTCATAAAATAGTCCAGTATTTTCTTGTCCAACTCCCCCAGTCAGAGTAGGATTATCATACACAGTGGTTCATATCAAGTACATCTTTGTCTAGCAGAGTCTTGAATATTTCTAGGGACAGAGATTTCATGACCAATCTGGTCAACCGGTTCTAGTGCCCAGCTGTCATTGGGATGATTATTCTTTTTTTAAATTACATTCAGCCCTAATCTCCAAAAACTCAATTAGCTGTTGTGACATTGACTGGCCATACAAAGAGGAGTTTGGCTCTAGTAACCTTGTATCTGATCTTCAGATAGCTGTGGGCCGTATTAGATCACTGGGGTGCCAGTCTTCATCTGCCTAAACAAGCCCTCTTTAAGCTTAGGCTCTCAAGGATGTGTGCTGTAGGGCCTTGACTATCTTTGTAGCTTCTCTCCATTAAAAGTTGTTCTGAACTTGTGTGAAGTTTCCTTCTCTGTTAAAATAGCACTAGAGAAATGTTAAAAATACTTGCTTTTGGGGGGTTTGATAATGCTCTGCTGTGGGCTGTGTTAGGTGATTATGGACACAACTTGCCTGCGTTGACGGAGTCCAGCATCCCCACAGATGGAAAATAGAAAAGAACTATTTTGGTGCTTCTGGGGAGGTGAAATATGTGTATTTCCTCAGAACCCATTGCCTAGATGTTGAAACTCTGGATCAGAAGGCCAAAGACTACTATGCAAATTCTTACCAGAGTTGAGTATTGACTTTCAAGTCCTGCTTGTAAGACATAAGGCACATGTGGGGCCTTGATGGATCTCTCCCGAGTTTATTTCAGTGGTTTCTTGGCACTACTTAAAGAGTTTCAACTAAATACTTAGGCTTCTCTCTAGGCGCAAGTGTAAGGTTTCCCTTATACAACACAATTAATCTGCAGTCAGGGTTACTGGCTTTGGTTTGTATATCTACATTTTTTTAAGCAAGTTGCATCAGTTAGGCCAGAATCAAAGCACCCCAAATAATGCTCTGGATATTTCCTGAAGCTTGATCTTATGTGTAAGAAGAAAGATACAATTTATTAGGGAGAGAGAAAGACAAGATTTCTGTCCTTTTGCTCCCTCAGTAAATATTCCCTTAATAGAGCTGTCCTGTGAGCAGAAAGCTTTGCAGCAGCTTCAGTCGAAGCTCTCTGATGGAAGAGAGGTGTTGCTGTATGACATTGTCTTTGGCTGCTGTGTGTGTATTATTTCCTTTCTCTCCTGAGCTCTGCTCAGCAGAACCAGGGATTACTTCCTGGCTCCTTGTTATTGCTATTTCTTCCTTTGTTTTCCTTACCAGCTTCAAAGTGAGGTAGAGAAACCCCTGCTCAACTTCAGAGAGAACTTTAAGAAAGACATGAAGAAGTGTGACCACCATATTGCAGACTTGAGGAAGCATCTGGCCAGCCGCTATGCAGCAGTTGAAAAGGTGGGAGCAGAGAACAAACTGTAGAGTTTACAAGACATTGCTATTTTGGATAGAAAAGCAGCAGCTGCCCCTGAAAAGTTTCTGTTCTGCCAGAAAGAACCACACAGGCTTTTGCTGAGTGCTTTCTTTCATGAGTTATGCCTTGCTGGGCCCTAAATATCATTTGCTGCTTAGTTGAGATTTGAGAAGCTGGGGGCTACAGGCAGGGCCAACACAAGACTGCTGAACTGGCATGTGTTTGCTTGGTTTCATCCTCCCCTTCCCAATTTTGGACAATATATTTCTGAGGCATTTGGTGCAAATACCCTTGCTCATGAGCATCTGGAAGTTACATCTATTGCCCTCAATTTAAAAAACCTTGCCTTAGAATAAGAGCAGGGTCCAGCCAAAGGCTCACCTGGCTCAGTATCCTATCATGTAAATGGCCAAGGAAGGCAGCTCAAACCTGGCACAAGTCACAGACCCTCTTCAAGTGCCCTTTTTCTGTGCCTCACAGCAAACATCCCCACCTGAAAAACCCAAAGAGCAGCAGCAGCACTCTCGTATGAAGTGCTGTTATAACATGAACATTCAATAGGTAGCTGAGGTTGTGAACTGAGGAGAGGTCTACCCAAAAAATTGTGCTCTTAAGCCACAGCCAGCAGGAAACAGGATACCTGTGCCTGAGCTGCCAAGACACTTGTGTTAAATAGTATTCTTACTTGGTTTGCTCATGAATATAAGTTGGAAAGGAAGATAATTGTGCTCAGTCAGCCCAGAAGGTTGTTTGGGTTTTCATTAAAGATCAGAGAACACATGCAAAAGTTCACTCTGGGCCAGAATTGTTGCAGAACACACAAGGTATGTATTCAGGGAAGGCATTTTTCTGCAAAACATTAAGTTCCTCACAGTCATATCTGCAAAGAAACAGTCTTCAATAAGGTTATTAAAAAGAATGAATTTAGAATAGCCTTGAGAAGAAGGAACAAAAGAGGAAAAAGCTGTGTCTGCAGCATGCCTGAGGAAACATGCAGCTGCTCACTGGATTGTTTTCCTGGAGCTCCCTCATGTGACCTGCAGAGGCAAGCACAGGGGCTGTGAAACTGTAAATTGAAAAAATTCAAATGAGTTGCAGCTTGCAGGCTGGCATGGCTGAAACTGCAAGCTACTAATAAAATATCATCCAAATGTAGTTTTAAACACTAACTGGATAAAGAACAAATGTGACCTATATGTACTGTGTCCAGTTTTGGTGCTGTTAGAGCAGGTGCAGAGGAGGACCATGAAGAGTCTCAGAGGGCTGGAGCAGCTCTCCTAGAGACACAGGCTGAGCCAGTTGGGGTTGTTCAGCTTGGAGAAGAGAAAGCTCCAAGGAGACCTTAGAGCACCTTCCAGTCCCTGAAGGGGCTTCAGGAAAGCTGGGGAGGGACTTTGGACAAGGCAGGGAGTGATAGGACAAGAGAGAAGAGTTTCAAGCCAAAAAAGGGGAGATTAGATACTAGGAAGAAATTCTTTTCAGTGAGAGTGGTGAAGCCCTGGCCCAGGTTGCCCAGAGAAGCTGTGGCTGCCCCATCCCTGGAAGTGTTCAGGGCCAAGTTGGGGGGGCTTTGAGAAACCTGATCTAATGGTAGGTGTCTCTGCCTGTGGCAGGGGTTGGGCATGGAGGATCTTAAAGATCTCTTCCAACCCAAACCGTTCTATGATTCTGTATTATAACAACTCTGTGCAAAACAAGTTGGTTTTATTTTATATATTTAGGCAACCTCAGCAAATCAGGTAACAGCATGCTTATGTGATAATTATGTTTATTTGTTAAGATACTTTACTAGTTTCCCTGTATAAGTTCAATAATGATACTAATAAGTCAGGCTTTAAAATCCTGAAGAACTTTAAAGTCATTTAAAGAATCAGTTCTAACCTGGTTGTAGGGTTTTATTTCTACATTACAAAGTGCTGTTGTCATGAACCTGAATGAGTTTTTCTGAACTAAGCTTAGAAGTTCCTATTGTTAGAGTTTCTGATACAAGTGCATATTGAATCCAGAGGTTACTCAAAAGTAAATTTTATAAGATACTTGAAATTATTTCAACAGTTCAGATTCTAAGAAAAGCAAATGTAAAAAGCATCTGATTAAAATGCTGGTTAGAGATTTGGAAGGAGCTCCAGCTCCCCTTTCTCCCTGAAAAAGTGAGGAAGTTACTAAGAAACATGGAAGTATGATGATGCCTTTTGTTTTGTGCCTTTTTAAGAACCTGTGAAGAGTTCAGATGCTTTTGTGATTGGTTGGTGACAACTTGTGTTTGGTGGTAGGACACTTCTTTGAACACCACATGCTGTGCTCAAAACCTGAATGCCAGTTAGGACCCAGTTTTACACAAGGTCTCTGCCTTCTTACTGACAAATCCTTGTGTGAAGGAGTCATAGATGGCTGAAAGCAGTTGGCAGCTCTTTTCCTCTAAAACATGCGACTCTTCATTTAATTACTCCAAGGCCCGGAAAGCCTTGACAGAGAGACAGAAGGATCTGGAAATGAAAACACAGCAACTAGAGGTGAAGCTCAGCAACAAGACAGAAGAGGAAATCAAGAAGGCAAGACGGAAGTCCACTCAGGCAGGTAAGTACCTGAGTCTGACAGTGGGCTGAGCACAGGCTCACAAATGGCAGGGACATGTTGGGATGCAGCTGCCCATTTACCTGCATGTTCTTGTGTTTTCATACTGTAGCTGCAAGTCAAAGTGAACTGTTCAACAAATCTGCTTGGTACTAAATTCTATGAAGAAACAAGCCAAGTTTTTCCAAGTCGTACGAAAAAATTTACGGTTTTGATAGTTAGGGTGAGAAAGTGAAAGGAGGGTAAAATTGTCCTTTTGTTTTGAGAAAGTATGCTGATATCACTGAAAGTTAATTTTGCAAAGTCAGATTCAAAGAAGCGCTCAGCTGAGAATGGTTCTTCCTTAAATCATTCTTCCTTGATTATTTCCTAAATTGCAGTCACCCACAACTATGTGGTTGCCTGTTATGCTTTCTATTACTGTCTTTTTCCTTGAAAGTGAACTTTCTGTCTTTTTTTCCACTGCTCTTTGGTGATTAAAATTATTTCTGCTCAAGGAATACTGAGAATGTGGTAGAGTGTTCTATACTGTACTGAGGACAAAGCAACTTGATGTAACCTGTGCATGTTTTACAGAGGCTCAAATCACTTTCATCAGGCTCTTGAGATCTACAAAGCTGATGTGTGCAGCTCTGTTAGTACCTTTGCTGAAAATATGTTTTAGCTAAAGCTTTCATGCATCATCCCTTCATAGGTCCATTATTTGGCAGAATAGTCCTTCAGAGTTCTGAGACTTTTGAAACTTCAGGATAGCCTGTCAGGGGGTTGAAGAGACTGAGAAGGGTAATTTGCAGTATGACAATGTGTATAAAAAACCATTTAAACAGAAAAAAAAAAGTAATATAAATAATCAGTTGTAACAAGGTCTCATGTTTTTATTTCCACAGTACGTACTAGCAACAGGAGGCTCTGTGAGAGATGCTTTTTATCTGTGCAAATTCACAGCATCTCTGTCTTCTCTTGGGTCCTTAGAAATTGTTTCTAATAAATATGTATTGAACAACTAAGGGAGAGCTGATGTTCCTGGCAGTACAGTGCCTCAGATTCACTTGGGTGGATGGAGGATAACCCCAAGCCAGAGTTCCCAACAAACTTCCTGGGCTGTGGGAGACCTAAATTCAGCCCTGAATCCTCGTTTCTTCACAGAGTTTGTTTACTCTCTCAAGTTTTACATCTATGAGAGACTTCCGGATTCATTTACTTCTTTGATTGGTCAATGAATTCCTGTTCTTCAAGCTTAATTTGTCCCTGGTTTATGCATTATGACCTTCATGCACCTAAAAGAACAGGATTAATTTGAATGCTGGACATAGGCATCAAACTGTTAACAAAAGCATAACTGAGCCTTGTTTAAAGAAAGAATTTACTAGCTAGAAAGCAGCAACCTCTGAGACATACCTTTCAGGTTTTCCACCCACTTTTCCCCCTCTGTCAGAGCAGAATCCTGCAACAAAATGAAAATTGAAATAATCACACCAAATTGTGTACTGTAACACAATTAGGTGTGATTATTTCAATTTTCTTATTGAAAATTATATTATATATATTGAAAACTATATTATATATATTATATTGAATAAATATATTATATTGAAAACTATTTTCCCTTACTTGGGAGGAAACCAGAGCTTGACTGGAACTGTGCATCTTCAGAAGCAGTGGAAAATGCACAAGAACAAGTGAAACTGGGCTAGGGTTGCGGTTAAGCATCTCTCAATTTATACCAGTTTGGGCCTGATCCTTTGCTCCTGTTTTGAACACTTGTAGAATGCAGTCTTAGGTACAAAGTGCTGCGCTGCAGCTCAGTAACCCATTATTGATTTCCCATTTTAATTGTTTTATTTTTCAGGTACAACTTTCTGCACATGACCATTTTTTTTATCTGAACTAACTTACTTTCGTAGTTCTGTGCATTTTGTAAAATACAAGTTAATGTTCAGATTTTCCTTTTAAAATCTTGTCTGTTCTCTCATTCTTTCTCACCCCGTCCCCTAACCTTTTTACCACAGGACCATGTATTTTGTTGAAATTTTGTTGCACAAACACAAGTAACAGAACCTGAACTGCCTTTTCTTTCTAAGTTCTGTAATACTGCTTAGAGAAGACTCACGTATTGCTGAACTTTTCAGGGGATGATCTGATGCGCTGTGTGGATCTTTACAACCAAGCCCAGTCCAAGTGGTTTGAGGAAATGGTGACCACCACTCTGGTATGTAACAATGAGTAGCACCTTGCATCTGTAACATTGCCAGATTGTAATAGTGTACAACATTCCTCACTCATAGCTAGTTGTAGTGCAAAGCAGTGGAAAAAATTAGATGATAAATATCCCATTGTATTTCCCCTTCCCAGTTCTAATGAAAACTTATATCATCAGAAGAAGGAAGAAATAATTGTTTCTTTGTAAAAGGCGTTAAGCCAGTTCAGGGCTGCTTAGGTGCCAGAACACTGGAATTGTGCCCAGGAAGGATGAAATGCACAAGAAAGATGCTGAAAGATGTGATAAATTACTGAATCCATTTATACATTAATGAATTTTACAATTTCTTCAAATTAGTATTGCCAGCTCAGAAGAGGCATGCTTCTGTTGCTCAGCTTTCTGTTTCTCTGAAGGTAACAATTCAGAATATTCACCCTAAGGGTGGATATCTTTGGCTTTAGTCACCAAGAAGCTAAGATAGAGATTTGAAGTGTTGTATTCCCTGAGATACCTGTACTTTGGCTTTAGGGCTCCTCCCTCATTCTTTATTGCCTTGCTGAACAACAAGCATTTGCTTTTCAAAAGTGGGAAATAAAAATGTCTTTTGCATCTGTTTTTCTCATTGGACAAACACAAAACTGTAAACTCGTCCTAATAAGAAGCAAGGTAATAAATTGCTCAGCATTTGGAAGTGTGTCAGTGCAATATTTGAACTGCAGTAACTAAAATGCAGATGTGTGAGTAGAAAACTAGGAGGCAGGTATCTTCCCAAAAGCAGAACAGGAGAGAAAAAGTTGACTATTCCTATACATAGATCTTAATACACATCAAGATCTCAATCACCTTTTACTTTCACTGGCTGTTTCTCACTGATGCAGATGACACTGACCATCAGTGCCACTTTGTCCAGATACAGCCAAGTATATGTTAGCTGCATACTTGCTCCCAGACAAGTAGGACTTGGAAGCGCACTAGTAGGTACCTAAAGAGGGAAGTCATATAGTATTGCAGGCTGCAGAGCAGGTTTGTCAGTTGTAAAATTCAAGCTGAGAAGCATTTGAAGGTAAGTCTTGGTGTACATTAACATAAAATCTAAATTGAAAAACGGTCTGTATCTGGTCAGTGCAGATACAGATTAGTTCATATGCAATACAAAGTCAAGAAAGTCAAGGTTTGAAGTTTCTGTTTCCTCTCTGAAGTTTCTGGTGTAGATCCAATGCACATTGCATGGATGGCACGCTTCCCAGCACTGGAACACGGAGTTTTGCAGTCTGGTCCTACACATCCATGTCCTTAAGTAAAGGAGTCTGAGTTCAAAATGGGCCATTTTCTCCATAAGGGCAGTACATCAACTGCATTGGGAGATCAGTCTTTCTCAGTCCTGTCCATACCATAAACTCCTTTGCTCTTCTTCCTCCCTAGGCCTATAGCCTGCCACCTGGCTTTTTTGTGCTGTAATGAAGGAGCTGTTTCCCAGAAGACATCTAACAAATTGTAGATAGCACATGGAAAGCAGTGTAGCAGCCTGCCCACTTCCATATACTCAAGTTTGTTCTCTACAATGATGCCAAATAAGTGGACAACAGAAAGGCCTTCTGAAGGCAGTTTTTAAAATGTGTCCCTAATGCTATCCCTGTGTAAGAAGAGCTTTCTAGTGATACAACCACAAATCTGTTACAGCATATGTCTTTAAAGGCAGACTTCCACACCATGCTGCTTTCACTGCTACAACTCAGATGGACAAGGAGGGACTTGCAGGAGGGAATGTAGATTTTTGAGGCATAATATTAGAATTCAGAAGAGAGAGGGAGAAAAAATCAGGAGGAATGTTATAAATCACATGAAGTGATTTTCATCTGAAGTGTTGCTGGGGTCTGCTTACTGCCAACTGAGCAAGATGGAGACTTACCTCAGCTTACCATCTGATGAGAAGGTAAAACTGCTCTTACAGGTGCCTGGCTAGACCAAGGGGAGTCAGGCCCTCCGAGCCATGCAACCTTGTGCTGTCTCCTGCTTCCCCCAGGAGCCACAGTAATTTTCAGAGCTAGCAACAAAGCACGCAAAGCTGCTTGTAGGAAACAAGTTCCCTCTTGCTTGCAGTGTCCCTGGAGATAGTAGCTCCTCTCTCTCTGCCTTGGTTTTCTCTCATTTGGAGTGGTTTTGACCTTGTTTTCTGCCGTTAGGCTTAGGCTGAAGTAAATTCTGTTGCTTGCTATCTCTGACTCTCTGCAAATCAGAGAGATGTGCAGCCACAGAGTTCAGCTCCAAAGCATGACCCTGGGGTAGGATCACACTGCCCGATGACCTTTTTTGTGTCATCCTTTCTCTGGGCCTTCAAGCTCAACTTCCAAGAAAAATATGAACTTGTTTTTCTTTGTGTCCAGGAACTTGAGAGATTAGAAGTTGAAAGGGTAGAGATGATTCGACAGCATCTTTGCCAGTATACACAGCTGCGACATGAGACAGACATGTTCAACCAAAGTGTAAGTCTGCTTTTTATTCTGTCCCTTTGGTCTTTCCTGTGCTTGAGCTGAGCAGAATGTTCCTTATCCTGATCCGACTAATCTCTATCAAAAGAAGATGTTAAAAGTGTATTCAGTCATCTCATTATTTTGCAGCAGCACTGTACTGCCACCCTACAGTCCTGTTCCTCCAGGCCACTCTGATTCTGGTTACATTTCACACCGCTGGATCACAGCTTTTTGCTGGGGGACATGCAGTGAATTGATTTACATTTGGCCAGCATGAGTTCACACATTCCTGCAACATTCTGCTCTGCCAGCAATATTCAGTGCCCCTTGAGATCTTACCTTCCAAGGAAGATGGTAAATAGTTTCACTGGTGGGGCAGGTAGTATATTTTTTTTTATTATTAAAAAATGTCTAGTTTTCAAATATTAAAATGAGAGGGATATATGCCTCAGCACATGGTTGTATTTGGTATACATTGCCAGACAGGAGTCAGAGACCAACTGGCCAGTGCCTGGCATAGGAAGCCTGTCTCTGCTTGATGTTAAAAGTCTGCCTCTTCTCTGCTTCCCACTCTGAGGCTGCACATTCAGATCTTGCTTTTGTCCACCAAGTCTCACATGCAACATGTGTATTCTCATTTGTCTGCAAATGCAGCTTAGACATTTGCATAGCTGCTCTGCACTTCAGAGCAATAACTGTCTCTGTCTCAAACACGCCCTTGACATTTTGATTCTTGTTTTGTTTGTTTTAGACAGTGGAGCTTGTGGATCAGTTGCTTCGGAAAGTGGATCCTGCCAAAGACAGGGAACTGTGGGTAAAAGAACACAAAACTGGAGATATCCGACCTGTGGACATGGAAATATAGATTGATCTGTAGTTGTATGTGACGAGTCCACTGAATTAACAAGGCTAGTGTTTGTTTTTTGAGGGTCAGCAAGAGCACAGGGAAAAGGTTGTTCCATTATCAAACACCTTGTAACTTATGCCTGTGTGGGCTATCTCTGTTACATTTAGTCCTCGTTGTGCTAAGACTTGCACCAGACATTCCAGGATGAAAAAAACAGATGTGTGCTTCCCACCAGAGATTCCCAATTGCACGCAGCTTCCAGAAGAAATCTGCTTTCTGGTACAGAGAGAGCTGAATTCTTCAGTGACTTTGTGCTACATCCCGTGCATGACTATCTTTATACAGTATGTTAGAACAACCATGCAGTGAGCCTTTGGCCAGCAGGTACATAACTGTCTAACATGATGCAGGAGGTAAGGAAGTCCTGATCATGAATCCCAGGTCTGTCACTGACTGCTTTCATGGCCATAGGCAAGTCAATTAACTTTTCTGGCTCCCCCATCCATAAAAAATGCTTATCTCACAGGAGTGTTCTGTGAATACATTTATTTCATAACACAATTCCCACAAAATCTATGGAGAAGACTCCTGTTTTTCCTGTTTTACACTCCCTCTCAGGGATACATAAACCCATTATCATCATGATTTCTGTTCTCTGGTGATCAAAAGGGTTGAAGGTGTTGCCATCACTGTTATTTATCAGAAAGTCTTGGTTGTGTTATACCTACCTCATTAGCTGTCTGAGTGCCGTCAAGGACAGAAAGAGGTTATAGGAATAAATGTTCAAAACCTTTCCTGCCTAGGCAGGGTGTTTTCTCACAGAATCCCCTTAAAGGCAGTCCACTATAATTTTATTTGACTTCCAGATTTGAGTTGCCTTTGGTTCCTTCAGATGAATGTAACAGCCTTTAGATAACTTTAATAATCAAGTTTGTTGAGGTGACTTGTGGGGTTTATATTTTTAGCCTGATTTTCAAAGGTGCCATGAATCTGTGATGCTACATTTCATTAAATGTAGATGTATGTGCCCAGCACTTCTTCACCATCAGGTTCTTATCCTTCACTTTTTCTTTTGTTACCCTTACTGCAAACTACCAAAAATTCAACACTGCTTTTGACACATGGTGTTACGTAGTTTGGAGACTGGTTTTGAAAAGGTATTCAGTTTCTTCTCCTGACATTATTTCTGATTGATGATTCAGAAGTGTTGTTAATACACTTTTCAGCATTTCATATAATGACAAGATTCCTTTAGGTACAGTAGAAACCTTGATTCTCACCACTGTGGCCTTTACTTAGTGTTTACTGTGTTGTTACCTAAAAATTTCCAAACCATATTATTTGAGTGGATCCACAGTTACACTGCACTTTATGTTACTATCCTTTTTTCCCCTGCATCAGCATTGCATCCTTCTTTTCTATTGCTGCTATTCTAGTTTGTTTGTTTTTTTCACTAGCCTCAAAGTGCTGTGATTAGATCATTGAGAGTATTAATAGAATTATAGAATTGATTTTGGTTGGAAGAAACCTTTAAGATCATCCACTCCAACCATTAACTCAGCACTGCCAAGTCCACCACTACGCCATATCCATAATCACCACATCCAGGGATGGTGACTCCACCCCCTCCCTGGGCAATGTATTCCAGTGCCTGACAAACCTTTCAGTGAATGAATTGTTCCTAATATCCAGTCTAAACCTCCCATGGCATAATCATAGTCCATTCCTCTTCTCTTATTGCTTGTTACTTGACAGCAACCCCCCCTGGCTCCAGCCTCCTCTCAGGGGGTTGCAGAGAGCCAGAAGGTCTCCCCTCAGCCTCCTCTGCTCCAGGATCAACACCCACAGCTCCCTCAGATGCTCCTGGGCAGACTTGTGCTCCAGACCCTGCTCCATTGCCCTTCTCTGGATACACTCCAACCCTTCAATGTCCTTCTGGTCCTGAGGGGCCCAGAACTGACCCCAGGACTGGAGGTGCAGCCTCAGCAGTGCCCAGCACAGGGGGACAATCCCTGCCCTGCTCCTGCTGGGCACACTAATGCTGACACAAGCCCGGATGCTGGTGGCCTTCTTGGACACCTAGGAACATGCTGGCTCATGTTCCACCGCTTTTGATCATCAGCCCCAGGTCCTTTTCCACCATGAACTTAACAGCTACTCTTCCCCAGCCTGGGGTGGTTGCCTGAGTCACTTGGTCTTTTTGAAGGTCATACAATTGGTCTTGGCCCATGGATCCAGCCTGTCCAGGTCCCCTTGCTGAGCCTTCCTACTGTCAGGCAGACCCATACTCCTGCCCTATGTGGTGTTGTCTGCAAATTACTGAGGGTGTACTCTATCCCCTTGTCCAGACTATTGATAACCTTTACAAATACAGAGACACAGACAAGTCTTACGTAAAATTCATTTTTAATAATTGCTGGAGTGATTATTTTTCTTGTTTGTCATTTCAGACTGATTTTACCTATTGTTCTCTTCTCTCAGACATCTTTTTTACCAGGAAAGATTCAATCCTATATTGTAGATGTCTCCACAACCCACTTCTCATTAACCTTTACAAACCCTTGCATGTTGGCAGGTGCAATGCCACAACCAGTCAGCATCGCTGTTTCTGGTGTGACACGTCCTGTCCTACACTTCCACTACACACTTCTGAATTTGTGACTGTCTTCTTTTCACAGTGTTCAGGCATCCAGCACACTGTTATATCAGCCTTTCCTAAGTTCCTGCAAAAACCATTGCAATACAAATGAAGCATGGCTTGCCTAAGCTTTGTGTAGCTAGATTCCTCTTTTGCTGCTCAAGCAGGGAAGTTTCATTATGATCTCTCTCTCTCAGTCTTCTTTTGATTTATTCCGTGTCTTGGTTTTGTGGGTTGGATTTTTTGGGGGGGGCAGGGGACTCTATACTTACCCTATTTCTACCGTGTACTTTTTTCTTTTAAAGCACAGATGCAGGATGAGCTTTCAAAACTTCAGTTATCAAAAATGAATTGAGCTGCAGGTCAGGTTGGTCACAGTAGTTTAGGCTGTATTGTAAATTAAAATAAGCACTCTTGATGACACCTCACCACATTCTTGTTTCAACTATAAAACCATGCTAGTTGTGCACTTTATACAGTATTCTCCTTAATAAGTATCTGAAATAATCAGCTTTCAATTGCACTTTATTCTTCCTCTTTCTTTAAAGGTCTTTTTTATTTTATCAAATTTGGACTGGAATTATTGTATGTTAGCACAGTTTTCTCTGAGGACTGAAATCCATTTTTATTCCTCTACTAAGGTGTATTTAAGCTCCTCTCGATTCTTAGTTGTATTTTCTGGTAATTATTTTCCCCTGTTTTATTGTTTTGGGGGTTTTTTTGAGTTTACATATGTTTGGGGGATTTTTTTGTCTTTTCTTTTTTTGTTTTGTTTTTTTCCCCCAATAATATTCTTACTGCTAGTTTTTCATCCATTTGGAATATTGCAGGAATGTGTGAGCTGCACAGTGTGAAATTCTCCTGATACAGAGTCTGTATCTCTTCTTCATTTCAGTAATCTGGGGAGTGCATTTGTACCTGGCTGTTAATCTTACCAGGCACAGCAAACCCTCATGTGGGGTTGCTCTGCAGTGGGTGAAATGCTTCCCCTCTACAATAAGAGGAAGTTTTGCTGTTGCTTGCAGTTTTCAGCTTATTTCCTGCAAAAGATGATGTTCCTTTGTGATACAGCACTGCATACAGGAGTATCAGTGTTACTGTCTCATTCACTTCTCTATCTAATGTATCCTGGACAATGTGATGCCTTACAGGTCAGGGGGTGCTGGAGCCCCTGTCCTTCTGGACAGACAGCACTTTTAAAGAAGGTAGTGGCACATTTGAAGGGAAGTGTGGATGCCTGACCTTGTGTTCATTCCCAGAAGTGTAATTTTGGGAGTTTATGCATTGCTCTATTCAACTTTCACTGAGTTGCAAAAATGCAGCTGATCCCAGATTTTTCTCATACAATAGCTCATCCTAAACTGCTTCTTCTCCACATCAGGGTTAAGCTTCATGTTATGTTAAAACGTCTAACTTGTGGAAACGATGATACTGGAATGTAACTGAGTAAAAGGAATTGCTAAGTCTCTTGATTCCATAGGTTAAGGGTCATCTCATTTCATCTGACAGGTGGGCTCACACATTTGATGCAAGTTTTTTGTATTTTAGTCACTATGGGTAGCAGCCTTGCTGAGTGAGAAGGCTTACATCTTCATACAGCCCTGTGGTCACAGAGCAGAAGGTGAGCTTTTGAATAGCGCTGTTTGGTTTTACCTGAAGAAGTACAATTACTGGGAATTTGTCTCTGGTAGCTTTGCTACCAGGTCATTCTTGAAACTGCCTGTGTTTCAGGAGTCTGCAGCTCCTGCAGAGCTCCCTCTTTGTCTGAGTGATGCTGTCATTTACTTGTCTTGGCTCCCTGGTGATCTCTGCTTTAGGTAGAATCCTTTGGCCCTTGTCTGAGATCAATGGCTTTGTGATTTCCCACAGCTTTTAATCTGTTGGCTGTCCAGTGTCAATGCTGGAGAGGTGCTTACCAGCTGTAACCTCAATTACCATACATGATGAGAATATTCTATTCATAATCCCTGCCTGTGTCTTTAAAACCATCTTCTGGTACTGTTTACTCAATAGAGATTCCTTGCTAGAAGTCTTTTTCTAAGGCATTCTTTCAGCTTATTTCCTAACAAAACTGATGTTGGATCCAGTGCTGTTGGCTGATTCCTGTGGGAGTAGATGAGCTGAAAGCAATGAGACTTTTACCACATGGGCCAAGTGGCTCTTCTCCCGTCACTGGTAAGATTCTTGTTGCTTTCATAGAACAACGTCAAAAAAGGCCTAATTATCAGATTTCCAGTCTGCTCTGGATTTACTAAAGTCTTAACTCACATTTCTTTATCACATCAGTTGTTCCCTTACAGTGATGTTCTTTCATTATTTGACACTGGGATCTTTAGAGATACCTTTATATTTTTTAAATGTTAAAATATTGTACCATGAGTGAAAGTCACATGGAAACTCCTCTTACGTCTCTCAAATGCTTTTACTCTGCTGCAGCCATGTCTGAGCTGCTGTTGGATAGCTGTGCTCCCCCTCATGTTGTACAGTCACAGTAAACACTGAAGTTGTTCTTCCTTCCATGCAAACTTGTGCTCTTGTTCTCTTTACCCTTTAGGCATCTGAGTGGTTTTGTGTTGCAGAATTAGCTGCTGTTTAACTAACAGCCCCATGCTGTAAGTAAGTGTGTGTAGCTGTCTTGTGATGATGAACTACACTGAGATTACCTCTTTTTTTTTTTTCTTGATATTGTTTTGTTTTTTCTAACAGGAATTTTCTGTGAAGCATTCACAGAAAACTTTTAAATTCTCAGTTGTAGTTAAAATTTCTCAGACCTTCTCAGAACCTCTTTACACTTGTCCCTGCTTTTAATGTCATAATTTAATATTTGCTGCAAGTTAGTAGAAAAGTGCACTGTTCTTTTCACCTGCTCCTTGGAAGTGCTTGTCACTCAGCAATTTCTTGGAATACAACAAGGAGCGTGTAAATGATAAGAGACTTTCAAAATCAGGCTAACAAATGCACAAGCCTCTTTTTTCCAGAGTTGTTGGGTACCTGTATAAAGTGATGATTTAAGAACTGAGAACCTCAAATACTTAATGTATGAGACATAGTCCCTTCATGTGCAGTTCTCAGCAGCTGCACAAGTGACTCTTTGTCAGGGTGTGGGCATGGGCCTCCAGCTCACCTTCTGCCACAGCTGTAAAAACCCAAATCTAAAATTAAGGAAAAAAATAGCTCTGCCCATCTATTTCTTCAGCCACACACAGGAAGAAAAAGAACACTGCTTACCTAGGTGGGTCCTTCACTATCAAGCACCTTAAGAAATCCAGACCAGCACCTTGAGGGTCCCCTGGAATGAGTAGATGTGACTTTTTGGTGTGATAATTGATTGTCACTTTCTGAGCTGAAAGCATACTTGAAATTTGATTGTGCTCTTTGCACTCCTGCAGCTTGCCAGGTCTGTTCCTAGGTATGGCACTCACAGTCTGAGGTCCTAAGGCAGTCCTGGTGACCCTTAACATTTCCATTCTGCAAAAACTAGATCTTCAAAAGACAGTTTTCGAAATACTGACTTTTCCTAATCACAGACCCTTCTAGAAAGCCTGTTGATTTTTGGCTAGCCAGCATGTATTGAAATAGGAGGATGAGGTCACAGAGGTTTCTGTGAACAGTTCTGGCCTCCTGTATTCTCACACTGGTAGGGAACAACTGATGAGCATCCTTTGCACAGCAGAGATGTCTGCCATTTTACCAGAGGAGCCTTCTGGTCACATTATGCTTAACCAGGTGCACAGTAGTCACAGGCAGATTAAAATTTAATACAGACAGATAGGGCTGGAAAATATTTAGCTACCCCAGTGACATTTGAGCGTCTCAGCACAAGGCACTCATCTCCCTCAGGCCCCAATGGATCCAGTAACAGGTTCATCACTCCAAATTCTGCTTAGCACATGAAAATCAGTCTGAAACAGTCCCTTGTATCTATTGCTTGATGCAGGACTCCCCAAGTAGCACCTGCTAGTGGGAGATCAACATGTGGCAACACCACAATGGTGACAGCAGAATGGTTTTTGGCCTTTAGCAGTGCTGTGGTGTTCTGCATCCTTGCACTGAACTGACCTGAGCTTGGAGCACACAGTCTGTCCGTTGCATAAAGGTGATGAAGTCTGTTCTGCCAGCACATCCTTGTCTTTTCCTGAGAAGCACTATTGTGTGAATAATTTTCATTGTTTTGTCTTATAGTAGATCCTATTCATAAAAACATTCATCTTTTAATTCCCGTTGTTTTTGTTTTCATTGTTACTGTAGCTAGCCCTCCATCACTGAGGTACACCTGTTTTCAGGGTCTTTAATTTTAAATTTTCATAGAAGGTTTCTGTTGCTTTAATGTGCTGACCAAGCTTCGTCCTTTTGAATGTTTTCTGAGAGTGGTAAGTATATGCTTTTTGCAGGGGTTATTTTGGGTTTTCTTTTGGAATTTTATATCAGCCACTGGCTTTGGAAGTGTAATGATTCCTTTTTGTGATAGTCACTTTTTTTTTCTTATTCCCTTCCATGACAATTTTTCTGAAGGGACCAACACATAGCACAATTTGACTTAAATTTCTAATCCCATGTGTTCCTCAAGGCAGAAACCTTCCATGCCTAATGACGCACCTGATTCTAAGCATTACACATGAATAAAGTCTTCTATAAATCAGTAAAAAATAGGTCTTATGTTAACCATATAATTATTACAGAAAAATATATACAAGTTTGAAACATTCAAATTTAATTCCCTCAACTTATATTAAGTTGAACTATTTCATGTGTGTCATTAGAGGCAAACTCTGGATATTCAGAACCAAAGGTTTTCAGCTCCAGTATTCAGGTTCAGTGAGTGGACAAGACTGTAATTTTGAATATATGTGGTTTTTCAGAGCTACTGATTTAACAAGTAACTGAGTAATGGCTGGTATCACAACCCTACTAAAATTCTGCTAGACATTCCCCTTGAAGTGCCTCTTTAAATTGTGTCTGGTACAAGCATGTAAAATACAGTTTCACCCTACAAATTTCCAAAACTCAGGAGCAGTATGCATAGATCTGTGCAGGATTCTCAGCCCTCTTTCCTTGCTCTGCACTGTGAATGCACTCTTTTAGGACATCCATATATCCAATAGACCTGCCTTTCTCACACTGACCATTTAATGCCCAGCACAGTCATCATAAATTCTCAATGCTGAAAATAGAGTAAGAAATGTAAGACTTGAAAGGAACTGCATTTGATGGAGTGTTGCTCACCTAATCTTCAGACACAACCTCACTATAGAGGTTTCGGCAGAATGAGCAGGGAATTCTGCATAAAAATAGTTGGGTAAGTGGCATTTGAGGCCTAAGTAGGCCTTTATTGTGTAAAATAAAAAAAAACTTTTTTTTTTAAGTAGTTTTGAGAAGAAATTTTCTGATATTGGAAGTCTAAAGCTGATAAGTGATTTCAGGCATCTCACATCTGCATGACATGATAATCTTGTTTGTATGAGCTGAACTCTCTTGATGTGATGACAGATTTTCATAATAGCCTGAGGAGTTTGGATGTCCATTTAATAACACTCTTTTACTCCAGCAGGTCAAAAACACTCTCTACGGACAGCAACCTCTATCTAGTATGAAAAAAGCAGGTACTAGTTTGGGAGCAATATTTTCCTCTCCTCCTTAGGTGGTTTCTTTTGGCAGCCCAAGACCGCATGAAAAATACACTGGTTTTGCAGACATTCTAACAACAGGGATTCAAGGGTGGGCCAGATCATCAGTCATACACTAAACCAGAATTTTCTACTAAAACAAAGTTGCTTATTATTATTGTGTAACTTTTGCTAAGTACTTCTAAATTTCTAGCAGAGTTGTCTTTTGTCAGTGCTAATAACTTATTTTTAAAGATGTTTAACCAAAACTTTATAACTTCCCATAAATTCTGGCTGAATAGACCCCCTACAATAGTTTATGTATCATGCAGCCTCTCTCTGGGTAACTAATAAATCTTAGATCATTGTGCAAATTATAGGATGGTTTTTGTTCCAGCAGGGTACATGAAGGAATCACTTACTGAATTTAAGAAGTTGAATGTAGGAAAGATTTAAGGGGCAGGTCTTCAGCTCGGGTAAACTGTGAGAGTTCAGTGGAAGCAACTTTGTCAGCTTTGGATCTTGTTCTTCAGTGTTGACGGTGTTTCCTATACATAATTTTTCTGTCTTACTTGTAAAACAATTTCATATGGTTAAGCTGTATTTTCCTATATTGTTCTGCAAGTTTATATGCACCACAGTGCTCATCTCATCTTCTGTAAAATAAACTGTACAGAGACACATCGGGCATGGAGTTGTTTTTATCCAGTTGCTTTTTCTTTTACCGCAGCCGCACGCCTTTTGAGTGCAATATCATCCAAGACCACTTGGGGTGCCATATGCACATGTACTGTTTTGCTGCTAACAGCTTAACGCAGTTTGAATTTTCAGTGCCATCAGTCGGATGTAATCACCTTGTACTTATCCTTTTCAGATCTTTGCAGGATACGCAGATGAGTATAGTCCCTAAAAATTCATTTTATTAGGAAATCAATTTAGGAAACACCTGTACCTATGTGGTTTTGTTTCTTAAAAAGGCAGAAAAGATGACCATCATAAGTCTGAAAGCACCTGACATGGGCATGCTTTAAATGATCTGTAAGTCTTCTACATCCAGTCTTCTACATTTATATTGAAGTTTAGCTGAAAACATTGTTTAACGTCAGAGGTTGTTGTTAAATACATTATTCTACTTTGGATGTTTGAGTTTACATTCTGGCCGTTTTTCTTACACAAAAAATCAGCCTTTCCACAATCCTTCTCATCCAACTGTTCTCTTCAAAAGCAATCAGCATAGGAATTGCTATAGAAGCAGAGCTCAAAGCAAATGAGTGTTGGTGTTCTGCAGAATATGGCCCTACCTTCCTAGCAATGTGCGACTCGGGGACATTGAAGGTAGTGGCATTATCCACACATCTCATAAACCTCAGAGGAGCTTTCTCCTAAGAATTTGTCTGGTTTTCACCTCATGTTAAAATTGAGTTTCTGCAGTCATTAGTAGAATGGCATCCTGCAGCTCCACACTGATGCGGTAAGTAGTTGCACACACATGTCTGGAAAGAAAAAGAAAGGTAAGACACTGAAAAAGTTGATGGTGGAAGCTTGGCTATCACAGCAGAGTCTTTGCACCTTGCCTAAAGTAGCCTAAGTCTGTTAAAAACTTTCAGAATGCTGTTTCAGATGCACAGACCGGTTTGGTGAATACTTAATTCTCCACATACCGTGGTATGTTTAACTGCAGCTTCCCAGCAAACACTAATTTATGGTTGTAGAGGACTTTGACACAATATTGAAACCCAAAATGGGGAGTTACTGTATAAGCCATGACACTTTTTTGCTATGCTGGTGTAGTGCCAGCACTCAGAAGACTGTAACAGTGAAAAGCCCATAGTGGACAGTGGAAGTAGCAGGGTGGCAGCCTCACAATCTGCAATATCTATGTAACAGGAGGAGGTTTTACTCAATTTTGCACAGGAGTACCTATGCTAGGCTTTTGCAACCGGAATTATTAAAAAATCAGCTTGGATTCTACTGTGCAATTAAGCCTTTGAACGTCTCAGTGAAGGGCATCAGTGAAGAGTTTTGAATTAAAACTACTTTTGGAACTGAGAGGTAGACATGCTTTGTGCCTCATGCCGTTATCTAATACCTGGGAAGTTCCTTTAGTTGTAAGTAAAATTAACAACAATACAGTCTGCATATTCTGCCATTTCCCTGGTCAGCAATAGGACCCTGAACACTCCAGTTAAGTACAAGTTTTCTATATGGTGAACTGGCCAGTTATGTCAGGAATATCCTAACTTGTACTTTTATTTGCAAATATTAAGTGTAAGTGGAAATCTTAGGCTGCATGCACACCATCAAATTGGATCAGATCCCATTTTGCTCTGGATGGTGCTCTTCACAACACCTGAAGGTCCCTCCTGCCTTTGGGGACGGAATGACTGCGTCTTGTTGAAGGCAGAATTTGTGAACAATTCAGTCATTAAAGTTACGAGAGAAGTGTGAGGGCAGGGTCTTGATTGCACTCTGTAACATGGTGCTGTGGCCCTTCCCTGACAAGCCTTGGCCCCATATGCTTTTTCCCTGCCCCTGCATGCACTGGTGCAGCTCCAGCTGCAGGAGACTGCTGAGCAATGCTGGACGGAAATGCTAAATCCCCAAGAAGAAGAACAAACTGTTAAAATTTCTCCCACGGGAGGAGGGGGTGGCACACAGTGGGATGTATTTGCATGAGTCATTTGAGTCCAGTTCTGAGTAGGACTTTCAAGAAAAGAGCTGGTTTGCTATGACAAATTACTACTTTGCTTTTCAGTGCTGGCCCTGTTGGAGAGCCCTGGCAGGGTGCAGTCCTGCCTGCCCTCTGGGTGGGTGGGTGGTGCTGTGGAATCCTTGTCTGTTTTGGAAAGCTGGAATTTTCTGAGAAGGAGACTGGTGACTGTTAACCTCACCTAGAAAATACTCTTTTAAGACTGTTCAGAGTGGGGAGAAATGCAGTTCTGGAAGTGCTTTGGATGAGGCGCAGCTGTGTGGTTTGCGCATACACCTGTGTTGCTGTTCCTGGGCCATGTGCCACAGGTAGGACATGTAGAGCTCCTTCCCAGCCCTTTAATGGGCAGATTCTGAACTGTAACTGTTACAACAGGAAGAAGACTGAACCAGCGTGGGGGGGGGAGGGGAGAGGTGCTGTGGAAGTCCTGCTAAGTGCAGTGACTGCGAGCTGCACCGTGTCCAATGGCACTTGCTCAGGGTTGGTCAGATCCTCTCTTGTCCTGGGTGCTGTCACAAGAAGCTGCTCACACAGGGACATCCCAATGCAGTAGTTAAATACTATATGAATGTAATAAGTCAGTGATGGCTGAATGAGGTTTTTATACACAGTATTTCAGGACTAGGCATCTGCCTTGTAGGCATTTGTCTTACGCTGTTGCAGATAAGCATGGAAAAGGCAGGGTGCTGGTTACAGGGTGCATCTGCATCCTAAGACAAGGTGATAAGCCAGGTTCATCCATGGAGTTTTGCCCAGAGCAATAGGAGATGAATAAGAAAATAAGGCTATAACAGAGGTTAAAGGTCCATCCAAGAAGCAAAGCTGGAGATGGCTGCTCCTGCAAATTAACTTAGACACTTATAGCTCAGGCCTGAACTGAAAAGATGCTCCTGGAATCATGGGCAGTGGTTGTGGGTAGAAGCCCCAGGTCAGGCTGGTGAGGGGAGGTAAGCGATCGTTGAACCTAAGGATCTGTCAGACATCAATTAGATGGACCTCTCTGCATCTCTATTGGCCATTGTACAAATAAAAGAACAGACAAATCTGCTTTGCAGAGGACAGAGAACAGACAGAACCAGGTTGCAAGACAACCTCACATACAAGTAAATTTTCGACCATCAGGATCTTCTATCTTGATTGAAACCACAGAAATACTAATGCCACATGTCTTACTGAAAGAATCTTGCTTGTATAAATTACTGTCTCAAATTTTATACACATGAAAAAAAATTACAAACACACAACAGTGAAGTATTTATTGTAGGGACAAACAGTCCAGTCTCACTGGGTAATGCTGTTTGCAAAAAGTCTGCAAAAGCAGAGGATGAGAACATCACGCTGATTTTATTTGACTTCCTGTTTTATCATGTAGAGAACCACTCAGTCTCCTGGAGCTACAGCATAAGTGATACGCTTTTTATTTATGGAGCTATGTTGTGGTTTTGTTTTGGTTTTGGGGGTTTTTTTTAGACTTCGAAAATGCTTTTAAGATTCTGCTTGTTGGCTTAAAGACACTAGGACTCTCCTCTTACATTGGCTGCTTGTATGTCTTCAAGATATTTCCAGTGTGGTGACAATCCAGGCTTTCAACTCACAGGTCCAGGCTTTAGGATGTCTTCTCACTTTCTGGAAGTCTATTTTAAATGGGGAAAGGTTGCTGGATGGCACTGTGGTTAACTTTGAAACATGGAAGTCAAGTCACGCCACCCTCTTAGCACTGCTCACATGCTTGCAGATGTGTTATAGTTTTATGCTTAAGAGTGTAATTAACTGCCTGGTTACTGTGGTGCTTACATATTTCGAAGGAAGATGTGTATTCAGTGCCTTCTGAATGTCCTTAGTTGCCTTCTTCATTTCCACCAGACTTCATCAGCCTTATCTACACCTGCTGCTGTTTCCATGCCAGCTTTTTCTCCAGTCCTTATGGGACTGCTCCCCTTTGTGCAGAGCTGCAACAGTAGCTCCAGGTATGGAGGTATATGAACAGTAATGCTTTTCTGGACACCTCAGGTGCTAGGGAACTCCGTGTTTAATATGGTCCAAGAAGCATAATATTCTGACCATGCCTAAGTCATGAGATAAACTGATACAGATAGACAGACGGATCAGTCAGTGACTGATCAATTGATCTCCTGTGATGCCTTCTTCAAATAAATTTCAATTAAAAAGCAACCATGTCAATGGTGTCAACCCATCAATCCAGCCTGTCAGGGTCCCTCTGCAGACCCTTTATACCCTCAAGGCACATCCACACTCCTGCCCTGCTTGGTATCAGCTCTAGAGGAATTCAGTCTTTTTTTAAATTGGAGAAGGCACAATCAACAGAAATTTAGTGTCTGGTACTTGAAATGGGTAGTAGACAAATCCACTGCAATAAAATGCTAAGTAAGGAGAGTGCACAGTCAGCTAAAAAACCCCTTAAAACCACAGATATATTTTAAAGTGGATCAAATATTTAAATTTTATTAATATTCTTAGTGAAATGTACAACATTGTATAAATTAAGCCTTCATAAACTGTTAAAGGAACAGGTTTTTTTGAAAAGTGCCAGAAATGTGATAGCTCAAATACATACTTGACCTAGTGTCAGTGAATTACTTTTTCTATTCTTTGCAAGAAATCAGTATATCGTAACTGGTAAACTTTGCAGGTCTAAAGATTTGTGTACTGATAATTTTTAAGAGCATTGTTAAGTTACACAAGCTGCATAAATTTAGTCTGCTCAAACAACACAATGAAGATATAAGCAACCTACCCCCCCAAAAAAATGTGCCATTTGCAGTTGTGAAGCTGGCAGCAGCAGAAGACAAAGCCACCACATGGGGAGATGTAGAAGCAGAGAAAGCCAGAAGAGCATCCACAGCACTGCCACCGGGGTGGAGGGAGGACGTGACTGGGGCCCATGAGCAGCCCTGAACATTAGTTATTTGACATACAGAATCACAGAATAATTAAAGTTGGAAGGGACCTTCAGAGGACATCAGGTTGGACCAGATCCAACCCCTCCACTCAAGCAGGGCCATGTACTTGCCTGGTATATGCTTTATTACATTTGCAGGCATTTGCGCTGAAATAGAGCACTTGCTAGTAAAGTACAGGAAAAATTGTTAACAAATGCTATGTAATTAGTTGCAAGCTAGATAGTTGCCCATCTTTGTGCTTGGAGCACGTGATTACATTGTAGATAAATATTGCCTACTAATCTTTCTGTTGATTTTTTTTTTTTTTCATTTCAGTATGCCAGTTGTCTGGTGTTCACAATTTTGGAAACTGGCTCATAGAATATAAACAAACTTAACTGAATATCTTAGATCCCTGGGTGATCTGTATGTGACAACTAGAAGTTTATCATGGTTCTTGTTAAATGCTCGAAGAAGGATGTCACAATATTCTTTTGGTACTGTCACAATCCCATGTCATTATCCATTTTGAGTCCCCCATGAGGAAGGTGGGAACAGGTCTTACTACTGATCTATTTTGTCATTCGAGTCACAGGTAAGGCAAACCTGTAGATGCATCAAAATCCACGTCTATCAAAAAAATAGTAAAAATAAAAGTGAGAATACAAATTGTATCAAAACATTCCATTTGGGTAGTTTTAAAAGAGAATATTTTGGTCTTTCATTTCATGACATTTCCAGTGTCACTAAACATTCAGTGACAATGCTAAAAAAATGCAAGCAAAGCTAGTTTCTTCACAAGTTTTGTTTGTTTGTTTTAATATATATGTAAATCTTTTCATTTTGCTTAAACAAAGTATGTCTGTTTTGGTCTACACACATCTCTATTTATGAAACATACCTATGTAAGGGAAAAGTAAACAGCTTCTCTATTATATGAGTAGAATGGCAATCAATCATGGATGAAGTTCCAGGGACACAATGTAAGTGTCCAGAGTCTACACATTTCCAGAGTACTTCCTGCTCACATGTTCATCACTTTCACCATCAGTTATCTTACAGCCTGGACACCTCGACCCAGCAAACCTCTTCTATCACAGCCACACAAGTTAGCACCATCTATATCAACGTTGTCCTCAGACTAGGAAAACAAGGACTAGTGGGATATTTGCTATGTCCTCCTTTCATTGCACATCCCATAGATCTGCACAGTCTGGAGATGAAAGATCATTCAAAATACTGTGGCTGTTGGAAGATGCTGTCCTACTGGATAGCTTTCTAAATCTCACTTTCTTCAAAGACTTCCTCAGTTGTCTCTCCAGTGGTGACTTCTCCTTCACTGCTGTCTGACATGCTTGCCTGTGGATGAGACGAGCAAGCAGAGTCTGGCTCTGGGCTGAGATTTGTCCTTGGGCTCAGATTTATCCTTTGCTTCACAAGCACCTGCTGGAGCTGCATACCCCAGGGCTCACTTGCCTCCAGGCACAAGTGGTGTTTGCAGCTGTGGTGATGTTTTCTTCGTTTCTGTGAACATTTCTGGAGGTATTTTATGTTTTCCCCAAGAAAACAGAGTTTACAGCCAAAGGGATCTGCCAGGAAGAAGCGGGACCACTGCTTCTGGAGCTCTGCTTTCACCTGAGGGGAGAAGAAATGAGACTGTCCATGGTGACATCCTGTGACTCCCCTGAAGTCCACCAACCCCAGTGCCAGCTGTAAAATTAGGACTGTGGAAGTGCTGAACCTCCCGGACTTTTGCGGTGCACCTCTCACCTGGAGAGGTGCTTTTAGGGTAGAAACAGACTTGTTTGCTAAAACAGTCTTAAAACGCCACCTCTTCACAGTAATTTGGAAAGCTTCTCCTAGCCCCTGAGTCTCTGATACACTGTGGTCTTGACACGTACATGTGGGACAGCTCAAGTGGCTTTTGTGGCCTCAGACTGGCCCAAGGCTTCTGCTGGCATGGGGTAGAAAGCCAAAAGAGCAACCTTTAATAGCTGAGGAGTCAGGTTAGAAGTTCTGTGCCTTTCATATGTGTTAGACAACTACTCCTGTATTGCAGACAAGTGTCATCTCTCTTTTTTATTAATTGTTTCTGGTTTCCTTGTTAAATGTTAGGAAAATAGAGCTTGACTTGTATATAGCCCATCTAGTTTGTTTCACCAGTGCCTCTAAGAAGGTGTCCAAATTCCTGTACTTGTGTCAGTACAGTGTGTCCCATGCCAGCTGCCTTAAGTACTGCTGACACTGGGTACATTTTATTGCAAGTAATGGAAGTCTGTACCCAGTGCAGTGATGCACAGTGATGCACTGAATCAGAAGATCACAGAGATGGTGGAACCTCTGTCCTTGTGGGGATTCAAAGCTCAGCTGGACAAAACCACAACCAACCATATCCTTGCATAAGAGCCACCACTGATCTACCTAAATCCTGTCATAGAGCAAATTGAATTCCAAACTATGCCTTGTGTCAGGAATAGCAGGAGACAACTTCCAGACAAGGAGTCCCCTCACATGAAGGTTAAGGGTCTTCTAACCAGCGCATGCATTAAATTATTTTTTTAGCATATTGTTGTCTAAGATACTAAAGCACCTCAAATTTGATTGCTTCCCATGGACTTCAGGGGTAAACAAAAGAGCAAGTTTAGCCTGGCTAAACATGAAGTCTGGGGTTCCAGGAGTAGGGTTTAGGCAGCTGACCTTAAGCCTCTGTTATTTCAGCCTCCAGTATGTCAGAGACCCCAGGATATCCACACCTCCACAGTGTTACAGCCACATAAGCTTCAGAGGAAATACTTTGCATTTGAATCCCAAAGCTGAGAGACATCATGATGTTCTCTTCATACAAAACAATTATATCAGTTCAAAAGAATGCCCAAATGCTCTCAAATAAGCAGAGCTTGTCAGTATCTTCATCCTTCTTGGTGTCATTAATATACTTTATTAATCAACTAAAATTTTTTCTCATAGCATTGTCTCTTACCTCTCCATTAGCAAAGCAGTATAAAACTGCTACAAAAAAACCCTGTAAGAGAAAGACAGCAATAGGAAAAAGTTAGAGTTTACAGGAAATACCTGAAGTTTTACTGTAAAGATGATGTTAGTGTTAAAGACATAAGTATAAACAATGATGCTTATTTTCAAAAAGAGAACGAGTACCCTGTATTTACTTATTATTCAAGTACCCATTAACTTGTTTTCATTTGGTGCTTTAGCAAATGTAGGGCACATTTGGTGCAAATGCTGAGAAACAGAAAAAAACACAACCTCGTTTGATCATTCATGTTACCTTAATTTTGCTGTCACATATATTTTTAAGAAACTATTGCTGTTATACTGTGATTGCTGACATTTCTAAATACAGTTTAAAAAATGCATCTTGGGGTGTCATACTATCTATGTGCTTGTTTAAATTTGCAAATAAGAATACCGAGAGTGGTCTCATTTGTGAGCTTTTTAAAAATTGGTGAGTAGTTGTCAATTTAAGGCTCAGCTATGTTAAGTGTTTTGGCTCTTCTGAATTGTAATTTTTCCTTGAAGATTGATTTAAATAAGTACTTTTAAACATAAAATACTAGAGATAAAACTTGGTTTGAACCAACCTCAAAATTAGTCTTTCCATTATCCTCCTCTAAGGCTGTTTATGGAGTTAGATCAAAACAGCTTATATAATATCAGTCTGACACAGATGTGCAGATTTGTTACCATTGTTCAGGAAATGCACTTCTTCTGATGTAAGATGTGTAAGAGGTGTAAACACATCTATGAAACAAGTTCTAATGAAAACCATAAATGCTGTTGACTATCAGTCCCAAGGCAACATCCTATCACAAGTAAAATGGTGTCGTAACCATTTAATACAGCTGACATCATTTAATTGCCTTAACACTCATACTTTTCCAGAAATATTTCTGTTTTTCTTAGACAAAAGTTTAAAAATGAATTCACACACACTGCATCTCCAATATTTTTTATTACATCTACCATTAACCAATAGCATTTTGAGCCTACTGTTAATTTTGTAGCAGTCCAGAAAGGTTTGGAACCTTTAATTGCTTAAGCATTTGTGGCAGTTCATCTGCCACACTGGTGGAAAGGAGGGCAGCAGAAATATAATTCACAATTGCTTTTTCCATGTATTTTATTTCTACTGTACTTATTGCTTCACAAAGGTTACAGTAGCAAAACATGGGTAATTTTGACAAGTCATTTACTAATGAAGCCTATAAACGATCCTTTGTGTCCTGTGTGTAAATGATCCTTTGCAAATTTCTGAGAAATATGCAAAAAACAAAACAAAACAATAAAACCACAAAATATTGTGGTCACCAGAGTTTATAAAAGATTATATTTTGCCATGGGGATAAATTTTAGAATAGTAGTTACTCAGAAATAATGGAGAGAGGTTCTGATGTATAAATACAAATTTAATAGCGTAGGAATCAGTGTCCTATGCAGAACTGCTTCTGCAGCTTTGTTTTTGGGCAGAAAATCCATGACAGTCTCTCTACTTGGTGATTTTTTTGCATGTGTTCTGTGTATGACCCTAAGTTTGGTCTCATGGGCACCACAAACAGAAAAACCACATCCTGCTGTTAAGCCCTGTGACTGCTAAGCCTGATGACCCCCAGTTTCAGAGGATTTTGTGAATAATAGTGGCACATCTGTGTTGAATCTACGTTTGTAAATTTAATGAATTTAGTTTAGTGCTGCTGCAGAATCAGGACATGCAGTGACAGGTAGAAATAAAATCTTAACTAGAAGGTGGAAAATTCAGTTTTTATTCATGTTTGATATTCATTGTACGTTCAGATTTTTTTAATGGTTCCTCTTTTTTTTTTTTTTTCAACACATGGAACTTCATATGTATACTTTCCTGTATGTCATGACTTTTACGATATAATTTTTAAAAATGTTTACAGTGTGAGGGAAAAAGAGGAATCTGAAATCCAGAAGAAACATTCAATAGCATAACAAACAATAGAAAAGGATAGATGCATGCATAAGTCTCATGGCAGTTTTTCAGTTCTGTTGACAATGGCAACATGATAAATTGTCCATTAAATATCTCTGGGTTTATCCACCAGAAGCTAGCAGTCTGCATACACTAGTGAGCCAAGATGTTCAGATTGCTTCACTTTCTGAAGCAAAGAAGCATCATATCTGCAGCAGAGATTGCATTTAGAATTTAATATTGTGCTTCTTGAAAATCTTTGAGTTAAAACCTCCAGATGAGATCCCAGAGGTTGTTGTTTTTCTTTAACAATCAGTTGAACTGATTTTTTAAACTACTGAGAAGATTTGCAGACTAAACAAATGTAATTGTGTACAGCTTTTGTGCTTTTGTTTTGCTAATCCCTTTACAAACAATGTTGTAGCTAAAAAAGAGAATCTGCAATAAACATTGTCTAAGATCTCTGGGTATTTTTGAACAGCATCCTGTGTGGTTGAGCACAGGCATGTTCCTCTAAAAAGAATGAAACTTGTGTTTTCTGGTAGGGATGAGTAATCTGTCTTCTATATCAGTTTTCTTTGTACAAGCAAGTAAGTGAAAGTTTCACATAAAATGATTCTGTGTTTCTTAAAAAAGCATCCAGCCACTGCAACCTCTCCAAGTAGGGATATGTCTGAGGAACATGTATACACTTCAGTACCATATCAGCAGGATCCCTCAGGGAGGTGGCCCTGCATGAACTCCTGCCTGCATGGATATTTTTTGCCTCAAGCCATAGTGGAATTTGTTCATTAGACCGTCAATAACAGTGTCAAAGCACTGATGCATGCATACAACAGAGCAATGATGCATACATACACATTAAAAGCCAGGAGCATCATAAATTCTGGGAAAAGTGCAATAATGCTTTGGTAATTCCATGTCTCAGACTGTAGAAGAGGTCAGGTGTAAATGTAGTGAGTCAGTGAGTAGTAAGGATTTGAAGGATAACAAAAGAAGCTTTTACAAATACATTAACAGCAAAAAGATACTCAAGTAGGATGTTCACCCTTTATTAGATGCAGGGGGGATCATGGCTATCAGGAATGAGGCCTTCTTTGCCTGTCTTTAATAGTCAGACCCATTATTCTCAGGGTATTCAACCTTCTGATAGGGATAGAGAGCAACAGCAACTCCCCATAACCCCGAAGGAAGCAGTTAACCTGCTACACCACCCAGACACACACAAGTCTATGGAGCTGGATGGGATTCACCCAAGAGGGCTGAGGGAGCTGGCAGAGGAGCTTGCCAAGCCTCTCTCCATAATCTATCAGCAGTCCTAGTTAACAGGGGAGGTGCCATATGATTGGAGGTTTGCCAACATCACATAGATGGTGAAAGGGCTGAAAGGAAGGTCTGGGGAACTACATGCCTGTCAGCCTGACCTTGGTACCAGGGGAATTGTTTGTCTTGAGTGCACTGATGTGGCACATGCAGAATAATGATGAAATCAGACCTAGCAAGCATAGAGTCATAAAAGGCAGGTCCTGCTTGACCGTCTTCATCTCCTTTTATAACCAGGTGACCCAGCTAGTGGATGAGGGAAAGGCTGTGGACGTTGTCTATCTGGACTTTAGTAAAGCATTTGACACTGTGCCCCATGGCATTCTTCTTGAGAAAACTGTGTCCCATGGAACAGACAGGTAGGCTCTATGGTGGGTTGAAAACTGGCTGGGTGGCCAGGCCCAAAGTGCTGTGATAAATGGGGTTAAACCCAGCTGGCAGTTGTCACAAGTGGTGCCCTTCCCTACTTAGGGCAGCTGCCAAGGCTGCACCTTTCCCAGCCAGGTGCTCTAACCACTAAGCAGCTTATTCAGATTCACTTTTACCCTCCTTCCCCTCAGTTAATTTTGCGTCTTTGGTTGCTGGCTTATATACCTTTGGGCAGGAGGAGACAGTGCTGTGTTCACCTTACTGGAATGAGTAAAACCATCTCCTGGATGGGGCCTGTGTTGCCTCTGTTGCCCAGAGGACTGCACTAATCAGAGGTCTATTTTGCAACAGTTGTCATTTTACTGCCACCTATTCCCTGAATTCATAGTAGGTTTCAAATATCACTTCTGATGCATTAAGTGCTTTGTTGAATTTATACTTAAAACTATGAAAGAGACAGAAGCCTCAAACTGATGTCCTCAAAAGGACATCTCAGACCACATGATGCCTATGTGTGAGCAGTGGATACCTGAAGTATGTAGGTGTGGTTTCGGCATTAAAAAAAAGTCTTTAAAAGTTTTCCTCTAGACTTATGTGGAAGTACCTCTGTTTTAACTACTGGACAGCACACAACTCAGGTGAGTCATGGTCCTGGCAATGTTCTTGTACAAGATGTGTCTTCAGTGCACGTGTTCAAGGTCATTAATTTAATAGTCATATCCAGAGTGTGTCCTCTAGGCTGGAACAACACACAAAGTGCTTCCTGCTTATCCTTCACATACTTCTCCTCATAGCACATGTTCTAATTCTTCTACTTGTTCTCACAATATTTAGATCTGCATCTCGTTTTATAAATCTGCCCCAAATGCCATGTAGTTTACATTCCTTTAGGATGAAGTCCTTAAAGTTAGCAACTCCCCCACAGACCCTCTGTGTCAGTGATGTGTCAGTCATGAACTACTTGCCCCAACTACCCAAACTAAAATGAAGCTAGGCCTTGTACCTATTGGTAGAAAGAGTCTTTCTTGGCATGACAACAAGGTCATTGTGATGTGTTTAGAATATGCTGGATATGCACTGAAAAAGGTGAATCCAGAGCCAACTCTGTTCTCAGTGTGACTGCGAAGTCAAGACATTACCTGAAAATCTTTTTTTTGAAAGCCATCCAGTGGTTTTTAGGAATTGAATTATATGAAACACATATTCTAAAGACACCACTTTAATCCTGTTTTCAGAAAAGAAGTCTGTGATCAACTGTCACCCATTACTGCAGAACACAGGACACACTTTATCTGCAGATGTCAGACTCCTTGTTTGGTCATCAGGACTACCGTATTTGAATATGCCCTTTTAACTTGTCATTGTAAGAGTGTATCTACAGACATGATAGGTTGGAGCATAAGATTAAATAAGAATACTGTATATCTGTGGTGCATTTAGGTGAGCAACACAAATATACGTATTTTTGAGCGCTATAAACAGTATTTGCGAAATAGTACTTACGTGAAATGAGCTCATTGTCAGCTGAATGAAAAGTCTTATATGTCTTGAAAGTCCTTCCACCTGTTCATCAGTGATGAAGGTAAATACAAACTCATGGATACCCAACAATGGAATCAGCACAAGTGTAGATCTTGCAAATCTTAAAAACAAAATATTTGATTATAGTTTTTTTTCAACATTCTTGTTGCAAAAATCAAAAATTCAGCTACAAATAAATTATTCCAGAAATATTTCTTAATATTCTGACTCTGGGATGGTATTAGTAATTTTGTAAATTTTAGGACATATTCCCAGATGGAGAGTTTGGAGTACACTATCAGAAATGTCTATACAGGAGGGAATCCTGCGTTTTGCTTTTAAGTGGAATGTTGGGGACAAGAAATGGAAGGCCATTAACATCAAACATATGCTGCCAGGTAACAGAAATATTTACATAGCTAAACACAAGTGATCTGTTAAGAGGGTTCTTAGACCTCCCTATTATTGTTGAACACTTCATGTAGCTGCATAGAAAGTTTCTATTGTACAGTCATATACTTTTTTTTTAAATGCAATCAGAATAATTTTTAGGGAAGAAGATCTTCATTGACAAGTTGGGGAATGTGTTTGCATGGATGAAAGAAGATATCTCTAAAGAGACTGAGTCCTTAGCAAGACTTGAGATGTGAGGAACAGCTTGAATGTTTGAAAGTTTAACAAAATTATAAGCAGTAGAAAAGAGAATATAAGGCAAAACATTGACCGTGCTAATATAGACACTATGAGCACAACAAACTTCCTGTAGCAATCTGGAGATCTCACCGCTGAGATATCTCAGACCTTGAATGTTGAAGAAAGTGGAAATATGCTTCTTGTTAGGGATTTAATACTGGAATTTAATTGGAAGTTAGTGGTTAAATTTCCATCCCTCCTCCCTCTGACCAGTCCTGTTAGACAATAAAATAATTCATTTTCATAAGGCAACACTGCAGTAACAGACAGAGATGCGCAGAGCTTTCATTAAAGATAGTAAGAACTGTCAAGAATTGGGATGTGTAAAGCAGTTAGCAAATCCTCAGGTTTCAGCTTATTTAAGTAAAGTTTCCACTGAACCCTTAATTCCCTGGAGAGCAGCCTGCTCTTGCTGTTCCCATAAAGCGTAAAGACACTTGTGCACAGGCAAATTTCTTGACTTTATATATGACACAATGTACCATTGAGACTATGGCCAACAGAGCCCACAGCATTGCCTGAAAGAGTGCAGGCTAAGGAGAATGTTCTTATTTGGGTTGGCAAGAAGACAAGGGACATTCTTGGGTCAACAGTTTCTTTATCTATGAAAAACTGCAGACCAGAAATAGTAGTGTCACTTAGGAATGACCGACAAATCTCTAAAAATTCCTTTTTTTTTGAGGATCTCTGCCACATTCAAAGATGGTGTCACAGCAGTAGGTGCCACAGATGAGGCTACCTGAGAGCAGAGATATTACCATGTTGAAAAGTTCTTGAGAAAATGTCCATAATACTCAGCACACAGGTGCTGACCTGCCTTTACCTCTCAGATAAAAAAAATGCTTGTAGAGCCAGCTTCCCCAGATGGCTTTCCTAGATCATGCCCTCAATATCTGTGACACTGTTATGGTAGCTAAGTGGTATAATCTGCAGGGGCAAACTGGCAACCTTTTGATGGTGTGAGGAAAAAAAAAAAAAAAAAGTCTAGGGTTTCTTTGTTATTCATATTACATACCTGTATTTGTAGTCATGAAAGCTCATTTGCTGAGCTTTTAGTTTGGAAATCAGCATCCTAAGAATTTTTAGGAAGATGCCAAAGTTAACCTTGAAAGAGAATACATATGTGTTATTACCAAAATTCATATGAAACTACTCATGTAGAAATGTAAAATTGATATTAAACACTTATAAAGCAAGTCACTGAAGACCTGTAATGCAGTTGTGAGCAGGACAGAAGAGGAGCATGTTATTACCACAGCTGCAGCAGAGACCACAGAGCAGCAGTAATGGACTCACCTGGTATCCGCTCTTTCCAAATGAGACAACTAACAGAGTTTATATACCTTAGCTCATACAGTAAAGCGGCTCCAGACAGTCAGAAAAGGAAGCGCTATGTCTTTGACATAGGTAGAGCTGTGTAAAATTCAAAGCACACATAAAAAGCAGTGTTCTGAGACAAAAATCTTTGTTGTTTGTAGATAGACAGAAAGGACACCCACAATAAGAAACCTCTTCTACAGTTTTTACTGTCTCCTCTATTTCAAGTGAAGAATTGGATTATATCTGGAGAAAGGATAACAAAAGTCAGTAATTCTTACTACAATGGAAAACAACATTGGTCCTCGGATGATCCACCAGATTCCCATGTGTTCATTTGTTCCCCAGCACCTGAGAAATTATTTAAGTATAATTAGATTTTTTTCATTGAGAAAAACTAGTAAGCTTACATAACCCATGTATACACTTTAACAAATACACTTGTTAATGTTTTCAGGTAACACTCAAGAGAAGAGGAATAAAGACAGGAAGTATCATCAACAACTGCAATTGTATTTATTCTGAAGATCTTTCCACTGTAGAAGTCTCCCTGGACTGCAGACTTCAGAACTGTACGGCAAATTCAGATATTGGATCCGCATAACTGTACATGGCACCAGATCTGGTGCCTACTCAAATTTGACTCTCTAAAACTGGAAACTGGAAACGGGTAAATGGTGAATTGTGACCATGGTTCTTGACCTGCTAAAAACTATGCATATGGTTTCCTTGAAGCTGCCTCCTTTACTCCTTCTCAAACTTTCTAATTTGTGCTGTGCATATGTCACTTCTTGATCTTTAGCCTGAAACTCTGTAGGATCTGGGCTTGTCATCTGCAGTCTATATAACATCTGATTGTATGAGACTGATTTTGTGTCTGATATTGTTGCTTAATAACTATATTGACATTACAAACAAAACTCTCTAGGAACTATGAATAAAGAATGGGAAAAAAAGGAGTCATACATAAACCCCAGAGTCTATGAGATGCCAATAACAACATCATTTAAGTCAATACTTGTGTAAATTACTGTCAAGAGCTTCCAGAAAAATTAAGCGAACAGAAAGCCAGTATCCTAATGCACATTTTATTTAGTGACCTACCCTGTGTTCTCTAGTTTTGATCTGCTTATTCCCCAAGGGCCCACAAACAGAATAGGAACCACTGAAAAGCAAAAGGGGTAAATTACAGTCAAGTTTGCAGAACAGTTCACACAGCTATGTTACAGTAGTGTTTAGTGAAAAAACTCATGCTTTTCAGTCTTCTACTTAGAACTGTGCAAAAATCAACGTGATCCTAACTTGCCCCATCTGTAGTTCAAATGCTGAATGAAATTTAATTATATAGTTGAATTTTGCATTTTCATATATACCATATGCATATGGTATATGCATATGTATTTATGTATACATACACATATACTGCTGATATGTCCAAATCTTCTAAATTCCTAGTCCTGAGATTTCAGAACAATTGCTATTTGAGTCCTCACAGGCTACCTAAGGCACCAGTTGTTAACATTTTAATTTGTTGAAATAGTTCAACAATTTTTTTCAGTGAAGGTGCAGAACACAGTCTAGTTAAAAAAACTGACAGTCTTGTTTTTCTGGATTACCTTTCAACAAGGAAGATAATCCATGGTGCCCATTCCCCTATTGTTCCTCCTCATCCTCCCACCCCACACTGGCCTCCTGGAGATCATGGACTGCAAACTGAGAAAAAAACTGAAATAAATACAGCACCATTCCAATGGTCTACCAATGTGCAGGCACCAGTTTAAAACACAAGCACAAAGCATTTGATCTACAAAAGGCAGGTGTTCAACTGGGTGCTCATCCCAAAAACACAGAAGATTCTCTGAACAGAAAGGAAATGAGATAATGAGAGCAAAAGAGGGGAGCTGACAGGGAGATGATAATTATTATTTATACTCTTACAGCTGTGAGCAATTTTTTAGCAGACTTGTCTTATTTGTCCCAGTTTGACCAAGGAATAAAAAGATTAGTCCCTGTTCCAATGAGCTGCTGAGCAAAAAAAAATGGATATGGAGAGGTAGGAAGAGTAAGGAAGAAATAAGACAACACTAATCAGTGTGAAAGAGTGGTCTTGGTTTGTCAGCAACCTGTGTGTCAAAGCAGCTCTACTACTTATAGAGGAATGTGAAAGGGAACAGAGAAATCAAGGCATGCAAAAAGATCAGAGGGCTAGAGCGTCTCCTATGAGGATAGGCTGAGAGTTTTTAGGGACATGATTTAGCATAGGACTCATCAGAATTAGCTTAATGGTTGATAATCTTAAGGGTCTTTTCCAACCGTCACAGTTCTGTGAATGATTCTGTGAGTTGGGATTGTTCAGCCTGGAGAACAAAAGGCTCCAGGCATACCTCCTAGCAGCCTTCTGGGAGGTAAGTGGGAAGGGGACCTGCAGGAAAGTTGGGGAGGTCCTTTTTATAAGGGCATGGAGCAATAGGACAGCAAGAAACAGTTTCAAACAGAAAGAGGTGACATTTAGATTAGACATTAGGAAGAAATTCTTTCCTATGAGGGTGGTGACACCCTGTCCCAGGTTGCCCAGGGAAGCTGTGGATGCCCAGTCCTTGGAAATGTTCAAGGTCAGGTTGGACAGAGCTTGGAGCAACCTGGTCCAGTGGGAGGTGTCCCTGCCCAGAGCACAGGAGTTGGAACTAGATGATCTTTAAGGTCCCTTCCAACCCAAACCATTATATGATTCTGTGATGGGGAGAAGGACACTCTAAAGTGTGAGGTGCGGCAGGGGAAAAAACCCTGAGGCTTAGCAATGAACAGTGAAGTGTGATGTTATGTTTTGACAGAAACTTCTAATGGTTTCTAATAGGAAGGATAGTAATGAGTGTCAAAGTGGAGGAAAGTAATTAATGCCTGATGAGGAAGAAGCAAGAGGAAAAGGACGGATGCCAAAAATTGAATAGTATGTTCAAAACTGCAATCCTGAAAAATAATCTTCACAGCAGCATAGTGGATGAAAAAAGGTAAGGCCAGAGAAAAGATGCTGTAGGAAGTAAGACAAGTTCCAATACGACTATATCTAGAGATGCATGAAAGTGTTAAGGTAACATTCCACTTCTCTTTAACACTGAAATAATTCACTCTTTAAAAGTACTCATCTTCCTTAGGTTCTAGAGAGAGCCTTGATATTGGTTACCCAAATTTAGCATTGTTAGAAGCGAACATCTAAACTCTAAATATAAATGTTGTAGCATTCCAACTGTAACTAGTATAATTTCCATCCTAGCTGCCATTTGCTTCAGTATTTATGTTTGAGTTTTAAAGACTCTTTGAAATCATACCTCTTTGTCCTTGGTAGATACTTTTAGAAAGCAGTACATCTTAGCAAAGATGTATATTTTCTATATAATTTCTGTACAACTATGTAATAATCCACCACAATCAAATCAGTTTTCATTCTTTTTAACTGGGCTATACACTATCATCCCACAGTCCTGGATATATAATCTTAGATTTAACAATATAGTCCAATAGACATAATACAGTGACAGTGAACCAGCTTGTAAAACCATATATTAATAGAAGTTTTATACTCAGAAGTTCTTATGGCCATCCATCTTGGCCTCCTTACCTAAGGTCACTGGATTTGATTTCATAACTCTTGCAGCAAATCTACATATTGCCTAAAAGTACATTTTTATTTTTCTTGTAAAGTCTTCAAAGCCCTGCAAGTGTACATGCAGATTTTAGATGATTATCATGAACTGGGAAACCTTGATTTTCTCCTTTGTCCAGGCATGATACACAATTATGCTCTTTGAGTAAGCAACAAATGTAATTGTCAGATTACATGGCATAATTTAAACAGTCTTTTAAATGCTTGTAACTAATGTTATATTGTCTTTATTCCATTAAAAATGTCTAAAATATGAGACCTGAGTCATGCAGTGTTTCAGATTGCTCTCTAATTTAAAGCACGCTTTAGAACTTAAAGGTAAACTAGGAAGAGGAGTATGTAAAAGAAAACTGTCAGTGCTTAGGCAGCTTCTGATAGTATCGCAATATTCAGTGATGACAGAAAATGCAGCCAAATACAGTCCAATTTCTTCTCCTTCAGTACACTAGGCTACTGATTTATTATTAAAAAATTAACTTATTTCCTGTATCTGCAAGTCAAGCTGAACTGAAACCAATGTATCAGTCACTGACTGTGTATCTTTAGTCACAGTTTTGACTTCAAAACAGACAAGAAAGAATTCAGATTTTTTATCTTTCTTCATTATAAAGTATCCACCGATGACTAAAAAAAGTGCCACAGGATCAATAACTTGGAAATCCTTACTACTTACCCCATCCTATCACAATATATGTCTGTAGCAGTCGTCTTTCCGAGAGTACAACAGTTATCAATAACGTATGCAGATAAATTCCTTCTACTAATAGCCAAAAATAATTTGCCCCAACAAAGTAATGCATGAAAAACTGGGCAGTCCTGCAAATGACTACAATCTGTAGAAACGAGACACCAGAAATAATTAAAACATAAAAACTCTGACAAATAATTATTTTCTCTTGTTCCTTTAGCAATCATTTTAACACTAGGAGATGGTTGTGATAGAACTGTGGTTTGGTCACATCTCACAAGATTCTTCTTGCTGCTTGGAGAGGGTGGGGGAGAGTGCAACAATTTAAAGGCTTCTACATAGAGAGTTTGAGTGGACGTGACAAGCAGGAAAAGACAGTGACAGTGTCTGGGGTATGTGTTCTTTGTCACCATCTGCATATCAGAATTTTTACCGATGAGCTACTATGATAATAGCCACCATTAACACCCTGCAGCTAATTTTCCTTGCTGACATTGGCAAACTATATTAACACAGCATCATGTAAGTATCATGTGGTATAATTTGCACAGTGGTTGCAAATTAAAGAAGTGTTTATTCCATTACCTAAACAAGTGTAAGAAAAGTAGCACATTTTCCTAGTACAGAAAAGCCTTCAAACTTCTTTAATCTTGGTGTTATTTAACAGCAAATACATTGTTTGATAAGATTGCTTTAAAAGCAAGGTATGTGTGTATCGCATTGTCCCATGCATAGCAAGAATGAATAAATATAGTGTTATAAGTGCCAAATAAATGTTTATTTCTTCCTAAAGTCTGCAGGTGTAAGGCGTCTTACTTAATTGGATGTATCTATTAATTAATTTTTTGCTTCTCTACAAGACTTCATATAAATATAATGTTTTACCATTTATCAAATAAATTTTTTGTGATTGTGATAAGCTTTACCAGCAAAATCTCAGCATTCAAAGCTCAACTAAAAAACACCTGAAACCATGCTACCATATGGCATATTTCTGAAACTGTAAGTGTTAAAGCCAGTAGCAGCATGCATTTACTATTAGTGATGAACAAACAAGAAATTACCTCGGGACTGAGGTATAATATCCATCCCGTTTCATCATTCGGTCTTTTGGAGTAAATATTGTAGTACACAGTGTCTTTTATAAGAACTGCAGTGGCACGCAAGATAAAAGATGCAAATAAATTCATATGAATGTAGTTCCTTGTGCAGTGAAGTTTTCTGTGGGAGAAAAAATAAGGCATGAAATCTTTGTAATATAATTTGCAGAGATTAAAAAAAATAAATAAATACTGTAGTATTCCCATTGTTGCCATCAATTAATTTTTGCTTAGGAATTGCTTTTTTAATACTTATTGAGAAAATACAAGTTGCTTACATTGGAAGGTAAGCAATAAATTAAATTGCACGGCAAGAAGAACATGCATACTGAGGCTTGTACTTTGAAAAAGCATGTAATTTGTACTAACCTGAGTAAAAGAAGTATAAGGAGAGCTAATGTAAGTGAGATGAGAGAAAAATAATATCCTATAGTGTATAACAGCTGCAATGTAGAAAGTAATTTATGCTCTTCTTCCTAGAAACAAAGAAGAAAAACGTGTTACACATGCAGGCAGTTGGGCAGAGCACAAACATACCTCAGAAACAGAGTCCACCTTCCTTGTGTTGCAAAGAAGCCATGTGAGGTTTGTGATGCCTGTTCCCTGCACTACTTCATGAAATATTGCATGACAGAGACACAGCCTCAATTTTTAGATTTTTAAATCTGAAGACACTCACAGTCTCATTTCTAGATTGCTAGTGCACAAGCTCCATTTGTAGTCTACATCATTGTCATGATTACATGCACGAAAGGGATCCCAGTGGTTTAACAGATGCAGAGATCAACTCACTCAACCTATACATGTATGTGTGTAGCCTGGGGCCACAGTTACAGACCAGTTGTGTCTCTACAGTTTTGAGAGTCAGCTTGAAATAGACTGACTTCTGCCTCAAGTTCGAAGAAAAGAAAACAATTATTAAATCTAAATCTTTGATGAATAAACCCCAGAGGAAGAAGGGGGGGCACTCACATTTCTTTCCACTTTGCTTCATTTATCATTTCTTCTTGCTAAGTTTTTCCATGTATCTGCTTTTGTCAATTCCTCATCTCTTCATACTGCTTTTCTAGCTCCAGAAAACCTTCTCTGCAGAGGGGACATCAGGATACAGGACAAGGGACTTTCTTAATCCCTCTTTGGCCTGCAAGTATTTTATTGGAACTTGGGTCTTTTCCTCAGTGATTTGGCTGTGTTCTTTGTGATTTGTCTTGCTGCTAAGAGCCATGTACTTTAGCAGCATCTTCCTGACAATATTTATTTCTACTCAATTTATGCCAATGAGTACTACCTAGATACTACCTGGGAGCTGTGCCTGCTGGTAGAAATTCTCATGGAGGGGTTGAAAGTGCCCAGGGAGCACAGTGAGGGTGCATGAGATTCCCTAAATGCTTTAGTCATTCTGCTTCATGAAAACATTCAAACAGGCATGACCCCAATAAAAAGCATGAGTTATCAGCTCAGCTCTGACAATTCTGGAACACCAAAGCAAATGAAATCAAGTTGATTCCTCCTATGAGTTTGGATACTAGCCCTGAGTTATTCCTAACATCTGGGGGCTTTTCATTAAATATAACAAACAAGTACAAAACCACATTTAGTGTTGGTAGGAAAGCTGGTTAAGAGAAATCATATACTGCCACACAAGATTAATTAATGTGTGTCCCACCCACGAGTCGGTGATCCAGAACAGTCAACAACACATGGAAAATTCTCAGTACTTTTGAATATTTAGCATACCAGTATAAAGAGAGTGTAAGTTTGGAAGTTAAGATACTCAATATATAAAGATTTGAGTAAAAAGTAAAACTTGGGAATCCTGAACTAGTAGTGTTTCATGAAGTAAACAATACAGTAATGTTACTCAATAAAGCAATAAATAGTAAGAGTGCTCACCAAATAAACTACCAAAAAGTAAAAGAATCACCAACAGTAATAGTGTTTATTAAAAGACTTATTTTTTGATATCAGCTAAGCTGAACTCTATGGCGAAAGAAACTGCAGGAAGCTGAATCTTCATCCTCTGCTGTTACCTGAAAATCCGCTGCATTGGCTGCAAGTCATTGCTCAAGGAGACAGCAGGACCAGACCTTTCTCACTGCTTGAACTGTTCTTTCCCCTTAAACCTAACCTGGGTGGTGAGTGAGCTTCCCGGTTGCAAAATACCTTGTTGCAGAGAATAAGAGCCATGGAGATACAGAGCAGAAGTGTGACCCCCCAGCTTCCCAACCCATAGCTGCCCAGGGACTGTTTCCATTTGCTCTTCAGGAGCAAGAGCCAAGCACTGCCTTGGGGAGCAGTCATGGGTTGCCTAGGGAAGCAGGGTGAGAAATGGCATTTACATGATGATGAATCTTCTGCTTGATGACTAACTAAAATGGAAAGGACCATTGAACTGCTCATGAAGTGCTAACAGGCTCAGGAAGTGGCAGGGAGTGAAGTTTTCTGTCCCTGGAAGACCAGAGCTGTTTGAGATAGATGATAGGATGCTCTGAAGTAATTTGCCAGTCAAGTTTCAGTGTTTTTCAGTTTTATTAGGACAAATTCAGCACATATGAACACTGGACAATGAACAAAAAATAATTTTTGCATCTAAAGCAGAAATCCCCCTCCTTTCTCTTTTCTCCTCTGATTCTACTAAATAAAATAACATGTTTCCATTTGGTAATCTAAATGAAATTTGAACATCTTTTGCATGTATCCAGTGGAAAGGTATTATCAGTTACTCAAGAAGGGATTAAGAAGATTAAAGTATTAAACCATAACAAAAAACACACTTACATTTTTTTTTAAATTATTTTTCTCAGAACATTCTGAACTATCACGCCAAATGTCTGTGGAGTTCTCCTTTGTTTGCCAAGTCCCTTCATCCAAGCAGACTCTGTATACATTTCTTACACTTCCTGAAAGTAAACAGAGGTTTAGTCTGAAAGGTCAAAATAAAAACCTCATTTTTCATACATTTTACATTTCTCCTTTACACAGCCGCAATGGACACCACCCTGCCAAAAAAAAAACCCTAAACCAAAAACCAAAATCCAAAAAAACAGAATAAAAAAATACTTTTTTGTTGCCTTTTACAATATATTTTTCACATTTATATACAACAAAGTAGAAATGTAATCTATCAGATATTAATTCCCAGATTTTACCTGGTATTTACAAAAAGCACATAGTTACTACATCCAAAAGAAAAGCCTACATCTCACTTTATTCAGTTTTCCTCATTAAATTCATAGGTTCTATCAAGTGTGGTTAGCACATTGCCCAAACTATACAGTCAAATTGTAGGAGGAAGTGTATGGTTTGCTCATGAAATGATCTTTCTCTGAACCACTGTGGCTGATGTTTTATATGTGTGCTTTGGAGCCTGATCAGCAGGTGACATGAACCAGTGAAGCTTTCTTGGCTTTTAACACATTGTCCTAGTTTATACTAAAAAAAGATTTTGACCATAACATCAGAAGAATGGTATGGGAACCCTGATAATATTTCTTGGATGTGGTCCTCAGCAGCTGCATCAGGAAAAAGGTGCTTGAAAGGCTTGTTAAAGAGGTGACGACACCTCTTTCTGGTGGTGCAGTATGTACTGCTGGAGGGCTGACTGCTTGGACTGATGTTTTATTAGACTAATTTTTATGGGAGAGAGCTTCAGGTCAACAGGGACCCCAGAAGGTGAACCTCAGAAGCTGAACCCCATATCTCTTATTGCTGGTTACATGATCTTGGAAATGTTGCTTTATGGCAGATAATATGGAGCTGTAACAAGAACAGATGAAGAAAAAGGGTAAATAATTCAACCACTGACACTAATTTTGTGCCTCAATTCAGAACAGAGGTGAAAAGAGGAGAGACAAGAAATTCCTCAGACACTTCAGAAGACACTGGAACAAGAGACACCAGAGCAACATGTCTCATTTAGTGAATTCCCAGCATAAACACAAAAAGAAGTTACCACTTTCACATTACCATTTTCCAGCCACGGCAAATATGAAGGACAAGGAACAGAGACTTTTCCTGGAGGTGAGTAAGGCCAGCAAGCAAACTGATCAAAAGTCCCATTACAATGTATTCCTGTGGAGAAAAGCAAATAGAAGTTTCCTTAAAAGTTGTACAGACAATGGACAATCACAAAAGCCATGAGTGTACTGCTCAGGTAGTCTGCAAGCTACCCCAGAGTATTTACAAGATGTAGCAGAGAAACTGTGCATTCACTGTGCAATGTTCAGTGCATGGGGCAGAAATGACTGCTACTTCTTCCCTGGAGGTGCTCAACAGTAGCAGCTTTTAAATGCTTCAATATGAGACAAGGGGATTGCTCAAAATCATCCTGAGGCATCTGTTGTCCAAATGTAACAGAGGTTCCAGCACACTCTCACTTGCTGTTTTTGGCACATGTCACAGACTTTGCTGATAAATGGAAGACATTCCACCTTTCATGACTCCTCTGACACTGGTTATCAGCATAGACCACTGCCAGCTTCTTGGATCATGACTGTTATGAGAGGCTTATATCCTATATAGGATAGCATTTGCACAATAAATGTTAGGGAGTTGACAATACAGCAGATTAACTCAGTTTTAAGCTTAACAGGTACCACATCACTCACAGGATTTAAGGCTAAGATAAAGCGTTTGAAAATGTAGAATTTAAACGGTTCAATCAGGTTACAGTAAGATAAAATGCATGAGTGGCTGCAATAACTCTTGCTTAGTTTCTGCCTGTCTTCTAGGATAAGCTGAAGCTTTCCTCTCTAAGCTTTAAAGGTTTTGCCCTTACAAAGCTAGAACATCTTAGGGATCAGAAATTATATGCCATCATGCAAGTCCATAAACTATGGAGATTCCCAGATTCTAAATTCTCATCACAGAAATGCATACTGGCAGAACTGGCTTTAAACACTGTTGGTTTTCCTCTTTTCCATTGTAGTGGCTAGAAAATTTCTCCAGAACATTCTCTTATAATCAAAGAATTACAGAATCACTGAGTTGGAAGGAACCTCTAGAGATCACCTAGTCCAACCCTCCATGCTAGAGCAGGATGGGTTTTGAAAGTCTCTAGAGAAGGAGACTCCGCAACTTCTCTGGGCAGCCTGTGCCAGTGCTTTGTCACCTTCACAGTAAGAAGTTTCTCCTCATGCTGAGATGGAACTTCTGGTGTTTCAGCTTGTTCCCATTGCTCCTTGTCTTGTCACTGGGGTATATTGAAAAGATTCTGGCTCCACCCTTCATCCATTTGCCCTTTAGATATATATAGACATTGACAAGGTCTCCTCTCGGTCTTCTCTTCAAGCTAAACAGCTCCAGCTTTATTAAACATTAAATAATCTTTATTACCCTCTTGTACAAATGGAATCTGAATCCAGAACCTCCATGTACCCAGAGAGTGGAAAGCACGAGTACCACACCCTAGTTTGCTTCTGCATTCATACAGTACCTGCCCATAAAAAATAGATAAACATCACAGAGAACTGGCACTGGAATTCCTGTTATCCAGTAGCTGTCACTTCTGGATAGATAATGGGTGAACTTCAGTGAGGGTTATCCTAACTCCCTCAGCACCACTAGTGCTCTGGTGGTTAGCGTGCTTTCCAGAAGCCTCCAGGAAATTTCCTGAAACCATCTAACTACAATTACAAGAGCTGTCTGCTCTTCTTGGTTGCTCCTATGATGTGGTCTCTTGGCTCCTTTTTCTTGCTCTTTCTCTTTTCCCTCCCACCCAGTGCTGTGTTCTGGAAGCTTCTGTCCTTATATATGGAATCATAGAACAGCCCAGTTTGGAAGGGACCTCAAAAAATCATCTGGTCAAATCTTCTGTGGGAAAGGGGATTCTAGATGAGGTTCTCTAGCACCCTGTTCAATCACATATGGAAAACCTCCAGTCATGGGGACTATACCATGTCCCTGGAGAATTTATTAGAGTGAATGACTGTCCTCACTGCAAAAAATAGGTTTCTTATATTAAGACCTCATTTACCCTTGTTCTTTCCATATAGCTCTCGTGAAGAGAGAGCCTTTGGCCCCTTTGTAGTTGATTTTTCTTTGATGACATTCCCATGCACCTTCTGTTGTCCAGGATGAAAAGACCTTACTCCACAGTCTTTCCTCATAAAAGGCCAGGTTCACCAGCCCTTCCATCATCTTCATGCCCTCCTTGGGACCCTCACCAGTCTATCTGCATCTTTATTGAATTGTGAGGACCAGAAGTGGACACAGTACTCCATGTACTGTGCAGCCTGAGAAGCACTGAGGGGAGTGATATGATTGCTTCTCTAACTCTACAAATGCCCCTGTGGATGCAGCCCAGGATACAATTTGCTTTTACCATAGCAGTGTCAAACTGATGACTTCTGTTCTGCTCATTGTCCACCAGGACGCCAAGGACCCTTTCAGGAAGGCTGCTCCTTAGCTGCACAGATCCCAACCTGTAATGGTCTCTTCAGTCATGTCTTGTTAAACTTCATAAAGTTCTTGTCAGCCCACTCTTCCAATCTGCCCAAGTCTCTCTGGTAGATGGCTCTGCCTTCCAATGTGTTCACCTCACCACCCAGTTTGACATCCTCAGCAGGCTTGGTGAGAGTCTTTTCAATGCTGTCATGTCCAGATCATTCATCAAGATGTTGAACAGTGTGTGGCCCTGGAGAACCACAATTGAGACAGGCTGCCAGCAGGAGTCAAAATAACTTTTCCTCACTGTCTGAATGTGCCCTGTTATCCAGTTTGCTATCTACCTTGCAACCCTCTATCTAGATTGTACCTTTCCAGCACACCCAGGAGAAGGTTTTTAGTAGAAGCATTTAAGGCGTTGTCCAGATAGACAACAACCACTGCTCTCCCCTTGTCAACAGCAGATGTTACCTTGTTGTAAGAGGTGACTAGGTTAGTCAGGCATGATTTGCTTTTGGTAGATTGGTGCTGGCTTTTCTTAATCACCTGCTTAATTTGGTTAGTAATACTTTCTAGGAAAACTTGTTCTATTACTTTCCCAGGGACTGAAGTAAGACTAAGGGACCTGTAGTTTTCTAGGTCCCCCTTTATTAGTGACTAGTTTGCTCATGTGTCTTGGTTTTAACACCTTTGAACAATCTTAGTTCTAGATGAGTCTTAGCTCTTGACTACAGCCCCACATGCCCTAGCAGCATTTTCGTCCTCAATGGGTACTTGGCTGCCTTTCCAAAGTTGATAATGCTGTTTCTTTGCTTTTGAGCACATCCAAAAGCTCAAAAAGCATGAGTGGGCATTTCTTACCCCATGTATACTACGAAAGCTGAATGGACTTCGTAATGATGATGGGGGTCAGAAATGAGAATAGGCACTTGCTGTGTTCCTCCATCAGTTACAGTTTCACAGTTCAGGCTAAAGGAATTAGCTCATGCTGTTGCAGCTTCCAGGAGCTACAGCTGCCTCTGGAGCAGGCCAGTGATGAAGGCTGAAAAGCACGAGGGTTCATTCATTTAGCATACTGCCATGCCTAGACAGAACTGCTCAGTTTCAGCAACTCCTAATTCAGTTGAAAGAGGAGAAAGTCAGTTGCTGAATTTGATCACTAAAAATAGTTTCCTTGACTTACAAGGTCTACTTTCCCTTTTGCTATTCAAAGGCCTATGAAAGTTAGAGATTTCAATATTTTGGGAAAGGTTTAAGAGTTTCAAAACATGAAATATTACACAAGCTAGGTATGAAGGCTTCCTTTTTTGTTGTTTTTTTGTTTTTTGTTTTGTTTTGTTTTGGTGTGTGTGTGTTCTGTTTGTTAGTTTGCTTTTATTTTGTTTTTCTGTTGTTTTAAATTGCTAGGTCAATTCGTTGGATTGATTCCCAACTTCTAAATATATTTTGAATTATGAAAAATGCATGAATTGATCATAATCAGAACAAATGTTGCGCACTGCAATGTAATAAATGCAGATTTCTGCCACTGGGAAAGTGAGTGATTCTCAGACCTCCCTGTGCAGCTGATGGCATGAGGGAACCACACCATGACTGTAAAACTTGCACACAGGAGCAAAGGTCTGCCCATAGCCAATGAGTCCAAAACATTGTTTTAATCTTTCCTTGGTGAATGCAGGCAGCTGCCTTCCAGATACTTCCTGAACTTCTCCAAATATTCTCACCAAGCGTATGTAATCCTCTCCTGAAGACAGGTATATAGCTGAGTGGAGTTTATAGTTTTAAGAGTGAAAAAATCACAGACTATAAACTCCCCTTCTGGCAAGCAGCATAAAACTTGCCAGATAACTATGCCAGCATAAAACTTGCCACATAAGCACTCATCCAGAGGTAGAAGGTCTGGACTCAGTTCCTCCCTCTGCTACTTTTCAGGAGAAGACACTGTCCTCTAAAGATACACTGCTCTTCAGCCAAAAATCTAGAAGCCATGGAGGCAGGAAAATAAATAAGGGACTTTAAGCCAATCTTTATAACTGCCAGGTGAACATGGGCAGCCTGGTCTCTGTATTTAATCTTTTTAACCTAATGACCAGATCATGAAATTAATAAGCATCCTGTGGGAAGACAGCAGCTCCCCAGCTCCCCATATGCCTTGAATAGGCAGAAAGCAAACTCTGTCCTGCCTCGTGTGTTCTGGGTTCTTGTCTGCCATGGCTCAGTCTCTGAAGTACAGAGATGAGAGCCATCTTCTTTCCCCTGGATGGTCTGCTGACTTGTGTTTAGTATAATTTCCAGGGTCATGGTTTTTACTTCCTTCAGACTGAAAAGGAAAGTGAAAACTGTTCTCCTCTAGAGATGTGCTCCAAAGCACATTGTTCTTACCAGTATCAACTGCCTCTTAGCCAGGCACCCAGTGCTGCAGCATAGTGGTAGTTCAGCACAAACTGTTTAATACTTCATTTCTGTATATGGTCTGGTTTTACATATAGGAACCTAATATGTTTCAGGACAACAACAACAACAAAGCACCATTAATTTAATGATTGAATGTTTGCATGTTTAACTACAGCTGGTTGGTCTACATTCAGAACTTCTAAAATCTACACATGCAAAACAAGTAAAACAATATTTGCATATTCATTGATGTTAATTAAGATGTAGCTTTATGGTGCTGTTTGTTTCCTTACCACTATTGACAGTTGATTCCTGCAGCATTTTCAAACATTCTTGTTTATATTTATTCCATCTGGTAGTGGTTTTTTCCAGCAGAGATCCTTTGGCCTGTGAGTGAAAATGCTGGACACAGAAAATAGGTTAGAATCTTGTGGTCTTTTAGTGGCAAATTTCCTTCCACTATAAGAAATTTGAGAGGAGATGAGAGGTAGGTAAGCAGGTAGATAAAGACAGACCCCTTCATTGTCCATGAAACTGTTGAAAAAAATCTTATGTTGTTGTTTTATTTTTTTCCCTGAGCAAGAAATGCATTGCCATGGTACTATATTACCAACAACTTGTGTAAAGTACACGTAGATATTTAATGCCTGTGAGTATGCACCAAAAACTCTGGCATTTTATTCCTCCTCTGTAGAAAACTGGTGCTTATCTCGACAAATTTTACTGTCTTTCCAGGATTTCACAGTCAATTTATGCCAAGGACAGCTAATACTTGTCATTTTTCTGCTAGATTAATTTATGAATGTTGATTGATGATATTTTTTAGGGCTGCTCATTTTAGAGTATTTTTAAAGATAATCAAGGACACCTGTTTGAATAATACAGTAAAAAACTGAATAAGAGAGTAATTAATAAGCAATGTTATTTAGCTACTAACACCTTCTCCAGTGCATTCCATACTCCTGCCCAGCATTTCTAGGACCACTTCTTTCTCCAACAGCTGAAACTGCCTTAGACATCTTTCTTTTCTTCATTTTTTTGAGAAAACACAATTGTTTTTTTTTTAGTTTTCCTTTCCCATATGCACCAAAAATTTTGCCCCTTTTAGCTGCACAGGGAAGTTTTTCTGTCCTCTTATTCCACAGGGTGTTTGCTATCAAGATTTCTAACACAGTGAAATGCAGTTTTATCTTTTTTCCATGCCAAAGTTTTCTCCATATAAAACATCTCACACAAGATGAGCAATCCACCCTCAATCCTACAGGACCTAGCACCCCGTCTCCTCAAGGGTGAGAGTAGAGATAGACTGAGAACATAAATGAAGCAAAACAAGGGTGCTGGTGTCTAAACAGGCACTTTCTCTGGTAGACAAATTCTGTCAGATTCTTTGGGAGAGGATTGCTGGACTTGTAAGACATGGATGGCACTGTGGCTGCAGAAAAACACAGAAGAACTACAGAAGGGATTGTCAGTGGTGAAAATGGGATGAGAGAAGAGGCCCCCGCTGGACATGGTGAGTCACTCACTTGGCACCAGAAAGCAGATAAGCAGAAAGGAAGGAGACCTAGATGTCAGCATGAAAGGCTGAGAGCAAAAGTGCAGATCAACAGTTGCTAGCACAGAGAAGAATTAAATTTGTCTCCACTGATAAAAGTACTCCTAACATAAAATCTGCTTGGCTGTTAAAAAAAAAAATTCCCAGCTATGGACAGATTTTAACAACAATTTTATACATAGTGCCTTTTGTGTCTAGGATTTTGTGGAGATCTGTGACATACACCTTATCAATGTAAGGGTTGTCATTGTCCTGACTGGACTCATATTTTAACTTGTAAATATCCGTCTTTCTGATACATCTTTATCACACATCACTCTGACTACAGAGGCCTTTAAGAGGGTGAAAATTAGTATTTAGGAAAGGAATGGATAAAAATAGAAGAATTGAATGCAAAATTGCTTGGTGACATGTTAGGCTTAGGCTGATGAATAAATAGAAACAAAACAGTAGAGAAAGGGTGATGCTAGATACTGCTTACAGTTCAGTGTCAGCGATTACTTGATCATTATATACCCAGGGAAAAGAGCATCAGCCTAAGTAGTGTCTTCGTAATATGCCAGCTGGTGTCCTGAAACCAAGATTTCAGGGGCCACAGGCAGGCAAGCAGTCAAACACTGTCACTGATAATCACTGAAAATGGAAAATTCACTACAGGTTGAAATTCACTACCCGTTACTGATTATAACAACTGATTGTGGAGATCAAACTAAATACAAGTTTTCTAACAAGGAACAATACTTATACCAAGGGATGCTTTTCAGCTCTCCGGGGAAAATCAATTTCCTTTTGTCTGGACTACACCCTTTTTGGAAACTGCCTTTCACACATATATGTTTTTCCTGATCTTCTCTGAACTTGGTGATGTACCAAGGGCTGAGATAAATAACCAGGCCAATGTATAGCTGTGAATTTCACCAGGATCTTTTTCTTTTAACCTGTGTTTGTTGGAAAATAAAGAAAATTATATTTATTTACTTTCAAATCAAGAACACTGAAAAATTTTAGCTATCTATTGTATGAGAACAGTCTTTCATGCGTATTTTTTTCTGTGCAAAATGTTGCTTGCTTTTAGTGTCTCATTTAATTTCCAGACACCCTACTTTAAATTCCAGGGATTAGAAAGACTATAATTATTCTCCCTCTGATGGGTTTGCAAGATAAGGAGAGAATATTTACAGCAGCCATGAGAAAGGAATGCATGTTTCAAAAATAAAAAGCATCTTGACATTTCCCTCATGCAGGCCTCAAAATGCTGGGAGTCAGAGGAGATTCTTCAGACACTCTTGGGTCAGTGAACATCATTTGAAGAAGCAAGAACACGGAGATGACGCATTTGTAGAATAGACTGCTTGATTTAAGGGGTAACACTTCAGTTACTAACAAACAAATGCATTAAATACTCAACAAAATATAAAGAAAACTTTACAATGGATACCTGGCCTGTTGTTTGATTCAGTTCCTGGAAGCAGTCATGAAGAAGCTCACTCAACAAGAGTGAGAAACAGTTTAGGCATAAATAACCATTCCACATAATTTTCTTATGTACTTGTCAATTTCTGCAAATCTGCAGGCAGAATGACATAGCCAATACCCAGTGACTATTGATATAAATACCTGTGAGATGCTTAGTTTTCTAACATAACACCTTCTGATGGAAAAAACAAACCAAGTTCTATACAAAACGAGAGCTGCACCTGACTATATTTCAAATTAAGCTTTGAGGTCAGCTGACAGCTCATAATGTCAGCTGACCTCAAAGCCTAATTTGAAATATAGTTAAAATAACTTATAAACTTATTTAAATTATTGAAGACAAATATGCAGAAATTGCAAATTAACAGGGGAGCGATAATTACCAGACCATTTAGATCACTGGGAAACATGAAGCCCTCTGCAGCGCATGCACTATGGTAGATATAATGCAACATTTTCCTCCTAGAAGACACAGCTTGAGGATGAATATCAGGACTTTTTGAGAATTTATATTTAGTTTTACAAATGAAGTTATATGAGTCACCTGTAGACAATGTTTGCAGTACAAGAGATGGCTGACATTTCTGGATTTACAAGGGAGGATATTGAAAAGGAATACAAGACAGTGGTGATGAGTAGTATTTGTCCTTGGTGCAGCTCTGTCTGGATAGTATGACTATGATGGTCATGCCTCCAAAGAGATGGTAATAAATTTGCGCATTGGACGGAAAGTGCTGAAGTGACCTCAATCATAAAATTAGAATATTAAGAAATCCCCATAGATTTATTTTATCAAATAAATATTAAACAGATATTTAACAGCAAACTGTGACGGCTTCAAAGCTACTTACATGGGAACTATCAAAGGCAGCTAAAGAAAACCAAGCTTTCTATTTATATGTGACTATTCAGTTTACAGTGGCCTTCATTCTCACTGGAGAAAATCTATAAGGACATTTGTGTAGAGAATAGCTGAAGAGCACTGCCTTGAAATGAAGAAAATCACCTTGCTTTCACTTCTTAGCTTCAGAGGGATTGGTGCAGGTGCCACAAACAGAAGACTTCTGTGTTTTCTGCAGTGGAACATCCTGCTAAGGCTCTTCTGCATGAAGAGCATTTCACTGTTGAGTGAGAATCAAACTGTAGGGAGTGGGAGTAAGGGAAGGTAAAATGAAAGAAGTGGGAAACCTTGACGTCATCTGTCTGTTTAATTAAGTGAAAAGAGTTCAATCCAAAAATCAAAATTCATCCATGTGCTGTTATTCTTGAGAAAGCTGCTGGTACTTTCTGAAAGAGGAGGTCTGCACAGCAATCACTGCTGAGAAGATGGGGGAATTGATGCTTCTGCCACATGTGGGAGGAGGCCCAGACCTCTGTGCATTTTCTGAGAAGACATGACAAATTTTTCTCTGTCTCTGACGTGGGTCTATGGCTACAGATGCTAGTGAGTTTTTTATTATGATCTAAGTTTTGGGCTACTGAGATTTAGATACAATGCAAGTTAAGCAGTAGAAATAGAAAGCTTCAGGTGAATTTACTGTGAGCTCAAGCAGTAGCAACATGCTGCTTAGTATGGGTTTTGAGCTCAGATTCATGTTTCAGTTGATGTTCAGCCAGTAGCATTTAATCAGGAATTTCGACTCAGAAGAAAATTAACTCCAATATCCAAGACATAAGCACAGAACGTCCAAGACTTTTTACCTTACCTTAGACATGTCTTTACTTCCAACTATCTGAAATTTCACTGGAAGCAAATGAACTACCTCAGCCTCCTAGCCTGGCACCCTGCTCACATCACAGTTCATCCATACTGAAGTGTAATCAAACTTCCCTTAAAGGATTTTTCCTTTAATTTTTGCCTTTAAACCAATTAATTTAGTTTGCTCAGAGGCCACGAATTTCACCAAGAAGATGCTGTGGTGTAAAAACATGTTGGATGCAGCAGGTAAAGCTGCCCGAAGCTCTTGCTTAAGAAGATGATTATAATAATAAACCTCTAAGGTTGCAAAGAGACTTGTTTAATTTTTTTTTTTTTCCCATAACTGGCCACAGTATAATCAGTATTTCACCCTTTTAATGTCTTGTACAAATCTAATTGTAAAATTATAATGTTTCTGTTTATTTAGATTATGCTATTATGGACAGTATAAACCTTTAATTTAAGTATAAAATAGAACTAGGAGCTTAAATATTTATTATTTCAGTCATGATCTTGGTTTATTATGGTTGATTGATAATTTTCATATCTATATGAGCATTTACTAGGAAAGATGATATAGTGATTTATGATTGTTATTTCTTTAATTTTTACTTAATGAAATAAAATATAAAGGAATATGGTATATTATGTAAAGAAGTTGCAGGAGTTGCTATGACAAAGTAATTCACCATGATTTCTCTTCTAGTTGATCTCACAGAAGTAATTGGGAAATTTTCCTTTAGCACTGATAGAACCAGTGGTTTGTTTGAATTGTCCTACAGATTTTAGGTGCCACACAAACATGAAATTTGTTTCAGTCCTAGATTCCTTTATTTGACAGAAGTTCGAAATTTGAATTATGCAAAAGCATTAGAAATATTTTCAATTTAAAAACCAAAACAAAACAACACAAACCAACCAAGCAAACAAAACCAAACCAAAACAGAAACAAATGTGTATGTGTCTGCTGGTATATTTCTTCTTAAAAATGTTAGGAACACAATTACAGTCTCTATAGCACACACACATGGACACACAGTTCTTTAGTAATGTAGATAAATGGAGGCTGAATGGACAAAAATACCTCATTATTTTCAGTTTAAAGTAAGTCTGTCAATCACACTTATTCTCACCTATATTTATTTCATAGAAATGTACCCTAAATCTACATATTAATTTTATTCAGATGAATTAAAATTTACTGTATCTTAGTAATTTTAAAGAATTCTCAAAATCAAAGCTGGCATTAACAAATAAATAATAATGCTTTAAAAACATTTGTGAAAATTTTCTTGAAGCTAATTACACGGAGATATTTTGTAATTAAATAAATAAAGTTCCTCAAAATTATGAGACAGTATAGATGAAGAAATAAGCTTCAGATTTTTTTAATACATTTCAGGAGGAAAAAAAGCAAACGGTTTAGTAGATGTCTACAAGCAATAGAAGTAGAAATAGCATACAGAAATACTGTCCTTCTGAAAAAATGAGTGCAGAATGGAATTAGTAACAGATTTCAGAAATGTGATTTAGTGCTCACTTTCAGTACAAGTATAAAAAGGTAAACCAAAGCGTTAGTAACAAAGCAAAGCTGCTTTTGAAACAGTGAACACCCAGAAGAAAATAAACTTTGTTCACAGCAGTATTGCATTATTGAAAGGAAACCTGAAAAATAAATGTAATTCAATGATGATCAATACTGATATGAAAAGAGATTGTATAAAAAGACTTAAACACAATGCATTCACTGTATGAAGAGAACTAATACAAGAAAATTGTAATAAATAACCTAGTCAGGGTGAGTTCTAATACAAAATTCTGCAACTTCTCAGTGAACATTTCTCATATATAATACACATAAACTGCTATGTAAGAACAAATTGTTAAACAAACATGCTGTTTGTGAAACAAAATGTTATGTGATAGCAATACACTTTTATACTACTGTCCATTATTAATTACTGAATTAGCTTACCTGTTTCACTAGAAACAATATCATGACAGAGCTGGCAGGTGTGGGAGATATTCTGGACCAGAGTGCCATGCTGGAACAGAGACCAAAAAGCATTACCGTGCCCATTCTAATAAATTGGTCCCTAACACGCTGTAATTTTGCTTTAGATCTATTGTATCACTCTGTCCTGTGGAAAAAAAATTAAAAATTAAAAATCTTTTATGAGTGAAACAGTTTAATGAATCTTCTTAAAAGGGAGTGAGGAAGTCTACTACAGTGCCTCAGCTTGCTAGACTCCAACTCTTGTGTTGTTTTTCTGATTAAGGCAGAGAGAATTTACTCTAAACTTCACAGAAAGTCTGCTTACTGTAGTTTGTCCTTTAGCCAATAAGAAAAAAACTATTAAAACATTAAGGGGGCTGTTCCTGTTCCTTTGAAACTCCATGGGAATTTTGCCAGTGGTTTTACAAGAATGGAATCCAGCTCCATAAATACACATATATTTGTACACACCTCACTAAACCATTAAAAGACACCCTAGAATACAGAAAGATTTCATGTAGGAAGCTTATTGAATCTAGCTGTCTGTTAGGAAGCATCTCAGTTACAGCTATTTTTGTCATTTTTTGGTTTTTTGTCAAATATGCAGAGTCAGTGCAGTATTGAGGAGAATCTCAATTTACAAAAACTGATGTTACTAACAGTTAAAGTTTTATTTCAATTCTTAGAACATTCAGTTGTTTGGGTTTTTCTCTCTTACCAGTTCAAGAGAGACAGGAGACAGTCCTGCAGAGGGCAACAGAGTTTACTGGAGGCCTGAAGCACCTCTCCCATATGGAAAGGTTGAGACAGCTGGAGCTGTTACAAGATTCGAAGCTTGCTTAAGTGACCCAAGCATTGCTTCATTTGCCTTATTGTCCTGGGTGATATCAGAGTCTTACTGTAAGATCCCCATTGGAAACCACTCTTTTGATTTTGACCCAGCGGTGTTCAATCAGGCTTCCACAATCACGTTAGTTATTTTCTGTGCATTCAAGATTCTCCTAAATAAAGAGCATTCTTCTGTTATATAGACCATTTTTAAATGGGAAATTGATTTTAAAATTCATGGTACCAACACTGATAATCAGAACACCAGCTCAGTAAAAAAACATAACTGCAGTTGTCAACCAGAAGATATCAAAGGATAGTTCTTTTTCTGAAGTTTCCAGAGACTGATTCATAATCTAGAACAAGGTCTTCTAAAAGAAGATAACAATGCTATGACATCTGTGCTGGTTAAACTTTATAGTGGACATAAAAGTGTAAAGTTTGTTGGTGTCAGTGTTATTTCCAAATGGCCTCAAGTCCCTTGAGTCAGTGGTTTCCTCAAAATATATTTGAATACAGATATACGCAGATTACTCCTGGGAGCAGGAACATAGATAAGTTTTTAACCCTTTAAAGGAGTTCCCTCTCTCCTTTCCTTCCACTGCTCCTGTTTTCAGACTTGCTGGGCAGTTGGTAATACTGTCCAGAATACATGTTAGTGCACAGAGACTTCAAGCAGAGTTCCTGGGTGCTACGTACTTGTGAAAATACAGTAACAGAAAGCTGTAGGAAAAAAAAAAAAACAAACTCCTAGCTCAATCTACAGTCTGCTTTTCTAGGTTGTGAGATTTGCTCTGCCTTTTTAGTCCAGATACCTGTCTTTCATTTTGTTGCGGGCTAACTCTTAAAGCTGGCATCTGCATACTCCTCTGAAGCAGGTACTTATTTCTTTAAGTTTCATGCTGGGACTTGTCTAGCCACATGCTTCTCCAACCCTGACATCTACTGGGAAAAGAGCTGACTTAAAAATCAGAATTGTTTTCATTGAAAGATACCTATATGACTTTTGTGTCTGTCCTGTGGTATTACTCTCCTTTTGGGCATGTGTTTTGACCTTAATATTATTGTAAAATTGAGTTAATAATTTACCAAGACTCCTGCTCCTTCTGTTTCTCTGCATCATATATTCACATTATAAAACAGAAAAAACAACATATATGACATGTCAAGGTGGGAAATATTTCTTAGATGTAGGAAAAAGACAAAAGCTATTTCACACCAGACACCACATAGACAGAAATATTGAGAGTATTTCAGCTTTTTTTCTACTGTTCCACCTAATGTGGCTAAGACTTCTATCATGTGTTCATGGAAGCATACTGGAGAAGACTAGAAGCCCATCAATGGCAGAGTCATGTGACTGATGACTTCCATTTTTCACTGGTGAAACTTTCAACAGATGCAATATATTTCCCAGTAGTCTTGAGAAGTCCTGTAATGCTTTGAAATGCTCTAATTTAATAGCTGGTTTTGTCTCATTAAGAATTCCTATATAGTAAGTGATGTGAACCGTTTAAAAAATATAATTGATTCTTGAGCAAGTTCCTTCCTTAAGCTTACATGTCAAACACATTTACATATCTAAAGACGGTAAACAGGCAAACCAGTCTGCTGGCTCCTGGAATTTTGGGCTAGACAATAGAAAATTAACATATCTAAATCGACTGATAACCTGTCTCGGAAGAATGCTCCTCCGGAAAAAACGGTTTACCGGTTTACCAGTAACTCACATGAGGGGGGCAAAAAAAAAGGGGGGGGCTCGCTCCCCTTTTTCATTATAAAAATACCCCTGAAAAGAACCCTGAACAGAACCCTGCAAAGAAGCCTGCCAGCCTGCCAGCCCACACCATGGAGAAAGCCACGCCTGAACCAGCAGCAACCACGGACCGAAATCATAGAAGTCAAAGAGAACTTGCAGAGGGACTTGCCCTGACCCAAAAACGGCGCGGCGGTTTTTTTTCCTTCACCCTGCTACAGCGACCGTGGTAACGAACTGGGCCTCTTCCCTACCGGTTCCCCTTAACCCTTAATTTTCTGTGCCTTCCCTAAAAAATAAATCCTTGTAATTTCCTTAAGTTTCAACACGTGTTAGCCTGCAATTCTGTGCGTTGTCTCTGAAGCAGAGGCTGAGATTTCCTCTAACACAAAATATTAAAATAATTAAGTCGGATCGCGACAGTAAGATTTACAATTCTACTCAATTTCCAAATGCTCCTGTTACAATTGAGTAGAATTATATGGTTCCAAATGCTCCTGTTACACTGAACAATTATGTTCAGTGTAACAGGAGCATTTGGAACCATATAATTTTATTTATTTCTTAGCTGAGAATTTGGTAAGCTCCATCAGTCTGATTCCACCTGCTGATCAAGATGAATATCCATTTTTGTTTACATATACAAACCTTTCCTGATCACATACTGAGACATTTCTAATCTATCTGTGGTCTGTGCATCTTTACTCCTGTAATTCACAGGGAAAACTATAATTTATTGTCCCACCTCCTCATATTTCCTTCACAAGACCTTACAGCTAAACAACACTATCCTATGACCTTAATCTCTCCTGCCACATGATTTCTGGTTATGGATGTATCTCCGCTTTCTGTCTTATCTACTAAACTGGTACAATTTTCTGAGAGGAAAGACAGGCAGATGTTTCACCAGGCAGATACATCCATAGATTTGTAAAAGGCTGTTTTGAGACTAACAGTATACTCCTGGAGGATGCCAGTTGCAGTCCCAGAAGCAGACAGACGGCAGAGAGCCTCAGCAGCATTTTCTCTCAGTTTACTCTCTTTAGTGTTCTCTATTACAGCATTCTGTAGCAGTTACTGGTGTGAAGGGGCAAGAAAGGTTGCCAAACCTTTCTGTACAGGACAGAGCAAAGGAGAACACTGCATCCGCTTTAATAGCCCTGATGCCAACAACAGCAATGCTGTGCAGTATATTTGGGAGACAGGAGATGACAAATTTGTTGATCAAAAGTTCCATGCTGGGATTTGGTATTCGTGTGAAGAAATTATAAATGAAGAAGGTGAGTAAAACCATGTAAATTTACTTAAGAAAGTAATCAAAGCTCTTCTTACTTATTTGGTGTCATCTTCCTCTTTGATGCAATATCATGTATGTATTTTAAAGGAAAAAGTATTCTTTAAAAGTTGCTCTTCTCTGGGAAGGCAGAATTTTAGAGGGTACTGTCTAGGCAGTTCCTAAAAAATTCCTAACAAATTCTGCAAAGACTTTTTAAAAAATTATTATGCTAAACAGTGCACCAAGTTAAACTATTTTAACAAGACAGTGTTTTAGTTTCCTGATTTTGTTAGTCCCTTAGACAAAAATGAACTTTAAATTGCTTTAAATGATTACTTATGATCTCCTATGGCAATATAAATAACACAACATGATTTTCTTGTTTTAAAAATCATCTGAGAAGGTAAAGCTATGGGATCTAAGTTATTTCATGTTTTTTTCTCTTAAGCACAGGTATTTTTATTTTCTTACTTCAATCTTACCTTTCATAAGCATGAGACTAGAGATTTTCACCCCAATGAAACATATTCTGGAGACTTACTAATCATGAGTGGTTGCATTTAATTGAGCTTCACTCTGAGTATGCATCAGTAGAATGAAATTAGTTTTTAATTAAAAAAAGCTTCTACTTAGTTTTGTATAAGGGGATTGTTTAACTGGTTCAAGAAATATAGCATTTATTGCAAATCCAGATCAAACACTGTGTTTTTTCCCTTATAGTCCTGGTCAGTTTACAAATGACAACTAAAACAAAACCTCAGAGAAATCAAATCAGCTGTCATCTGTGTTATAAAATGCAAATATTTTTGCAGTCACCTATCCTGAAAGTCCAGTTCTACAAGAAGGTATTGTAATTTATACACTTTTAAGAGGGCATGATGTTGGAGATCGGAACAACACACATCTCCAGAAGTCATTTGGTGGTAATTGCATTACTGGTTATGGGGTGGTTTAATCTGTTCATCTTCTATGGCAGTTCTTTTCCAACTTGGTGCAATGAGGAGCCAAAAAAAATCCTTCCCTGTATTTTCAGAGCGTATCAGTATTAATTCCAAGAGCTTCATTCTCAGCATCTGCAGGGGGGTCAGGTCACATTGGTTTGAAAATCAAAGCTTACAGAAAGAAATAAGAATTAAGCTTTGAAGAAATTTGTTTGAGCAACAGGCTTGTTGCTGTAGGGAGAGCAAATTTTCCTTCTCAGGGAAGATGATACACAGGCTGCTAGTCATTCAAAGGAATTGATTATTTTCTGATTCTGTCTTTCAGAGATACTACCAATAGCAATCAATAGCCTTTCTCTGTTTTCCAGACTCTGGTTTTGCCTTGAAAAGTCTGGAAGGCTTTTCTATCTACGTCCCAGAGTAGGTCAAGGTACCAGGGACTCTGTGTACTTACATCAGAAATTGTTTTTCTTTGTCATCTCAGTTTGTACTTTTATGATAGATTTTGAATGTTATGCTTTCACATAATCTATTTCTTTAAATCATTACAGAATACAAAATAATCTTGAATTTTAAAATATATATTTTTTTAGGTGAGAAATGCAGAAGCTTCATCAGTCTGACTCCAGCTGCTGATCAAGGTAGATATGCGTATTTTTATTCTGTAAATAAATTTTTTCTGACCACACTTAACAATATATATATATATATTTTCAGTATTTTCATTTTAAAAATGCTTGCTTTAATCCCACAGAGGTTTTTGGCTTTTATTTAATTTTTCAATTTAAAAATGAAGTTCATATGACTTAAAATACAAACTTGTCTTTTGAAAACACACTATTTGAATAGGGAGGTTTTCTAAAATTGTTCTGAATATGGATACTGAAACTCAAGATTTCTGAGTTTTTCCCCCTCTCTCCTCATACCTCCATATTCACAGTAAGAAACTTTTTGGCTTGCACCATGTGGCCTGGAGAGGGCAGAGGGACAGGCAATGAGTGAACAAAGACACCCAGTAGGATGGGGGGAACTGGGGGAGATATGTATTGGATCAAAAGAATCTTGATGGCAGTCTGAATGCTCTCTAGGATCCTTACACAGAACAGTAAGGAGACTCTTCTACTCTCCTAAAAGTAAAGAGTTACCTTCTTTCAAACATGACTCTTTCTGTAAAACATGCCTGCAGATGCTGGTAAGCAAATACACACCTCCTAAGGTGTGGTTAGAGAAATCACTTTGTAAATGGATGCTACATTGAAAAAAAATTTTCCTTTCTTCCCCGAGAGTGTTGAAATTGGATGTCCAGGATACTGGGATTGTACTACTCTCCTGGATAGACAATTTTAGCCCCTTCAGCTTCTTTGTGAAGAAAGACTTAGGATCTGATGATCTTCCTTCCCTCTACTGCAGCACAAATAATTCAATGCTTTTTTTGTGTGAGAAAAAATATAAATGAGATGTGGTTCCTAGTCACAGACATGGTCCTCAAAAAGGAGGTTTGGATTATGGGCCCTGCCCTGAGATATCCTCACACATGAAACCATTGGTGGACACAGTACTGAAACGAACTGTGAACATCATTGGCAAATGTCACAACTACCTGGAAATCCCATCAAGACAGGTAAGACAGCAGCTAGGTACCTGATAACCACACTGAGAAATTATCCCAGGGTAGTTAAATCCCATGTGAAAAGGGACTATTTCCTTGCATGAGAGAAGAAAGGCTTTGTATTCTGCAAGTGCATAATGCTGCTGTGCACAAAGCTCAGGATGCATCAGGCTCACCCCTCCTGAATGTATCATCCCTGGGCAGCACATGGATCACCATGCAGGTGATGGATGTTTTTCGGTGCCTGAGTAACAATGGCTCATTTACCAAAACTGAAGATGAAAGCTCTCCCAGCTGGAGCAGCCAATTCTGCTGAGATCATGGCTGTGACACAGGGATGGTAATAGTAAAAGGGCAGGCTGAAAAAACCTTCATGGGAAGATTAGCTCCTCATAAAGATATAATTAGCAGATATCCAGAAAGAGAAGAATCAGCAGATAACCTCGAGAGTGCCTGGGATCATGAAGACTTCTCTGTCCAAAACATCAAGATCCTGTTTAGTTAAATATTAAGACCATAGGCAAAATTTTACTAGACCTCAGGCCATGTATCATTATTGCAGTTTGTTAGCAGGGCACATGGTCTTCTGTTTTGTTACATTTCTCTTGGGACTCAGCAACCGTAATGCCAACAACAAGTTAATTGGATAGTAGTTCATCTTTTTATATTAACTTGGTTCATGGTAATTTTACAGTAGTCATGGAATATAAATAACCATTCTGCCCCTCTTTGCACGGTAATCCTCAATGATAATAGTAGGAATGTGCAAGTGCTCACTAAATGGCTAACTCACTAGAGGAAATTATAATTTAGGATGTCCATTTACCTTGAAGTCTTTCTAATGATGTTATGACAGTATCCTGATAGTTTTTGTTTAATGTCACAAACAGTATAAATGAAGAACAAAGAAATTATGAAAAGATTAACTGACTGCTTATACTATCAGTGCTATTGATTTGGCTTTCCAGGGGTTTTATGGCTGTCTATTGTAGCAGAGCTTCTGTACATCACTTTGCTTCTGATTGGAGCCATTCTTATGTCAGTAGAGATTTGCTGCTACAGTACTGTCATTGATGGGCTAAAGATCAACGCCTTTTCTGCAGTAGTCACCGTGTTAGCAGGTACAGTTAAGTATCTCAATTCATTACATACAAAAAAAAGCAACACTGATAGACTTTCCCCTGAGAATTAGTAATAGTGTTCAGGTTTCAAAACTATTATGATACCTACAGAGACACTAACAATACAAGAGGCTGCAAAATTTTATGGAAAATATTAATTTCAGTTTATTATGTCTTATTATTTTTATATTTTTATTTATCGTTTTTACTATTTAATACTTTATTATTTTAATTTTATAATTTTAAATTATATTGTCAGCTTAGGTCAATGATAAAATAATAACATATTCTTTTGGATAACTAATTTTTTTTCCCAACATGTGAAGTACAAAATTAGGAATAGGCAGATTAATACAGCACTTTTAAGAGGGAATAAAACATAACTAAATAATTGTTGGTAGACAATCATAATTTAAATTGTATTTGATTTTCTGCATTATTATTTCTTAATCCAGTGATATTTAATCATAAGATCCTAGGCAAACTCAGCTTGGAAGAAACTTCAGACGATCCCTAATCTAACCTGAGGAATCTGGCCTAAATTCAGTGTTGAATGCGTGTTAAGAGCAAATCAGACTTCTGTGGGTGTCTTACATCCTGAAGTACTCTGATTCTGTCTATATTATAGAACTGTTACTGAGGAAGTTTGCAGTGAAAACAAATATGGGTAACATCAATTATATTTCATAGAGTTATTAATTTCAGAGCCAGAAGCAATCATAGAGTTTATTTACTGTAATTTCTTGTACAATGCATGCCACTGTGTTTCATATGGTCTGGATTGTTTAAAGTCCAAAGTGATTTAAGCATGGTGAAAGCATGTATTTTAAATGGCATCCAATTGGAAGCCAAGCACCTGGCAGATGGCAAAAAATTAATCTGAAGATTATTTTTCTCTGTCAGAATTTTGGACTTTGATCCTAATCCTAATGTTTCTGGATTTAGTGTTCATACGTTTGTGATTATTGTGCCTTTCTTCATGAATTAAGGATATTTTTATTATACTTTTTCCTCCTGAACATAACCACACATTTAATTCATTTGCCAGTCTCATTTTTTATTGGATAATTAAATCAAATAAATAGCCCAGAGAAACTGTGGATACCTCCTCCCTGGAAATATTCAGAGGCAGGTTGGGTGGAGCTTGAAGCAACCTGGTCTAGTGAGAGGTGTCCATGTCCATGGCAGAGCGGTGGAACTAGGTGATATTTAGGGTCCCTTCCAACCCAAAACATTCTGTGATTCTATGAAACATCTGACCCTGAATGTGGGGAAGAAATAATTTTCTTCCTTTCTGCAGACATGTCTCTCCTCTATTTTTTTAAAAAATATTTTTTTTTAAATGGCATTCAGAGGGAAGTTCACCACTGGAATATAAATGCTATGGGAAAACAGATAACCTTCGGATTAAGCAGAAGTCTAGAAGCAATTTTGCTAATTAAATTATTAAATACAAGCTCCTTGCATAATCTAGTCTTCTAGTGCTTTTTAAAAGCCTTTTAGTTACTTTTCCATTCACCCATATAACATTGATAAATCTGACTGCACTTAAGGCAGTCAGAAAGGGAGTACTATTGCATGCCTTTAAAAAATCATTCCACTGAATGACAGGAAACTGGGAAATGTGTCCTGTACAATGCAACTAAGCAATACTACGTTGCATTACTCAGGATTTAGTTACTAAGAAGTTTTCAGAGGATGAGAGCAAACCAGTTTGTTGTCTTCTAAAAGTCTATGGCCTACCTGTCCCATTGCTCACCTAGAATCCTTTAGCATACACCGCAGGTGTCAAGGGACTGTATTAGTAATAGTATTGGCAAATAATGACACATATAGACCCCTACATTATAATGCTCAGTGGTTTTGAGTGGTTTCTAGAATTCAGATACTTTATAGAAAATATTCTTCAGGAGCTCAAGCAACAACTGCTTGAGTTGCTCAACTGTTGAGCTGCTCAAGCAACAACTTGCTGTTTACATTTTCTAATATTATGCTATTATATTTTTTAGGTCTTCTGGGCATGGTTGCTCACATGATGTATACAACTGTATTTCAAATGACTGTAAATCTTGGTCCTGAAGACTGGAGACCTCACACATGGGATTATAGCTGGTCCTATTGGTATTTATTGATTTATATTTGGCTATTCCAATACATTTCAGTCGCTTTACCCTATGTTCAAGAATGTGTACCTAATTCATAAGGAATGAATCTACCTTATTTCACTCCTGGAGATTCATTTCAGTAAACAGATGTTTTTCCTCCAAATTCAATTGCTTTAGATTATTGCAAGAATATGTAATCTTGAGTTTTGCATTTGCCATCCTTTAGACAGTACAGAGATCTCCAACTGCTCTGCATGAAGCAGAGGTTCTTCTCCATAATTATCAGTCCTGGAGTTAGTACCCTCATCTTCCTGGCTCCCTTAAAACTGTTTAAACTCTTTCAGCTCTAGCAACTCAGGCTGAATTTTTCCTTATCAGATTTGTGCTTCAGGTTGTTCCATGTGGAACATTTCAGAGAAGATGGTTCAAATTTTTGAAAACCAAATTAGGTAAAAATACATTATTTTGGCCTTGTACACAATTTCAGTGCATACTCTGAGGAGATCTAGTGAATTGATTAAGAAAGAGGGCTGTTCAGAGGATGTGTCTCTGCTACAGGGACATGTCTGAAAATCCATCAAATCAGATTGATAGCTAACATTCAAGTGTTAGGGTACTAGAAACTGCTGCTGTTTTTCCAACTGTAACTGAAAAAGAATTGAGAAAACTGTATTTGGTTAAGCCAAGTCAATCATGACTAATATTACGGGTCAGTAGAGCTCAGACTGATTTTTCTCCTTCACACATGCTCTGACAGCCCAGATCACAGCTCATTGTCACTGATTCTTGTTCATTTTTCTGCTTAATGTTACTATTATTGAATAAGAGCTTATAGCTGCATGCAGTCTTTATGATGCAGACTCAATAGAGATTTTTGCAGTGAAATAGAGGTTTCTTCTGCCTTCTGTTATGTTATTCTTCATCTTTATAATAACACAAATCTCATTTGAAGGTCACTGTGCATCTTTCCAGGAGTCTGTTTCCCAAGCAGCAGCAGTTTAAAGATATTGGCCACAACAACCCCATGCAGTGCTACAGGCTGGGCACAGAGTGGTTGGAGGGCAGCCAGGCAGAAAGGGACCTGGGAGTCTGGATTGACAGGAAGCTGAACATGAGCCAGCAGTGTGCCCAGGTGGCCAAGAAGGCCAATGGCATCCTGGCCTGTATCAGAAACAGCATCGCCAGCAGGTCCAGGGAGGTGATTCTGCCCCTGTACTCAGCCCTGGTGAGGCCACACCTCGAGTACTGTGTCCAGTTCTGGGCCCCTCAGTTTACGAAGGATGTCGAGGTCCTAGAACAGGTCCAAAGGAGGGCAACCAAGCTGGTGAAGGGACTCGAGCACAGGCCCTATGAAGAGAAGCTGAGGGAGCTGGGGCTGTTCAGCCTGAAGAAGAGGAGGCTCAGGGGAGACCTCATTGCTGCCTACAACTACCTGAAAGGAGGCTGTAGTGAGGTGGGAGTTGGTCTCTTTTCCCAGACGACTTTCAACAAGACAAGAGGACACAGTCTTAAGTTGTGCCAGGGGAGATCTAGGTTCGATATTAGAAAGAATTTCTTTACGGAGAGGGTGATCAGGCAATGGAATGGACTGCCAGGTGAGGTGGTAGATTCTCCGTCCCTGGAGACATTTAAAAAAAGACTGGATGTGGCACTCAGTGCCATGGTCTAGCAACCGCACCGGTGGGTCAAGGGTTGGACTTGATCTCTGAGGTCCCTTCCAACCCAGCTAATTCTATGATTCTATGATTCTATATTTTTATAAGTATAGAAACAGGGATGTTTATGCATGCTTTCAGAACACTGAAGAAAGAACGACCAAGCTAAAGATTTGCTAGATCAAGACAAATTGTGTATCTTTAACTGTGTGTCTAGCAGATTAGGAGGCCCAGAACTCATATGCCACTCTGTTTTCTCAAAGTGGAAAGGGTGATCCCATTTCTGTCAAGAAGAACTGAACTGAGCAGGTGTGATACCAGCTATACAGACAGCACCCTGGACAAAGTCTGGGCACTACTTAAATACCCTTAATGGGTATCATAGGAGCTGTGTGGATTGTTCAGATAATACCCTCTTTCATCTTTTCACATGTACATACTTTTTTCTTCTTTGACTCTCACTGTTTCCATTCATTCATGTTTTTGTTCTTGCCGAAATTATTTGTTTTCCCTGGTCTGGGGCTCTGATTTCTGGGAAGTCTCTCCATTTCCTTCATGAATGGGATTAGGCCTTTCTTTAAAATCTGTAGGGAGTGTGGTCAGTGGGACCCTTCTTATGGCAGTGGAAACAGAAAACTGCTGTCTCCTTTCCATCCCACTGGGAGGAAAAGAAAAACACACAAATCAGCGTCGCAATTGCTGTTGCTGACACAGCTCCATTGATGTCATTGTCATCACCAACATCATGTTCATAACTGATGTCATCACTGCTGCCACTGCATCCATCAATTTTTTGAGACCCTGGACTAATGACTTCAACTATGTGGCACACACTCAGGAACGGAGGACTTCATAGCTGCCTTCTTAATGATTCAGTGCATCCTGAATGATTCTGATCCTTCAGAGGCCACTGAATGTCCAAAGAAATTCATCTATCAACACAAGAATTTCAAAGACACTGCTAACTGCATACAGAGAGATTGAGAACAGTCTGTGCAGTGCCTTTTCTTTAATCAATTGGACGTTCCTTTTTTCTATCAAGATTCCCTTTGTTCTCTTCTTCTCTCTGCCTAAATAGTGGCTACATCACCAGGTTTGCAAACAGTCTAAAAATAAAGCAATCCATACATACAGGTCCCCCACTCCCTCCTCCCAACTGTCTCCCTTGCTTTCTTTGCTCTCATATCCTTTCATTTGTTGTCTCTCTTCTGATAACCTACATTTGCACCTCCCTTCCTCAGCCTCTCTTAACTGCTCTTCCATTGACTGCATGTGAGTATCTAATCTGATGATAAGAGAAGGATGCCAAAGCTACATTTTTTTACAAGGGGAAAGAAAATGGATGCCATAAAAAGAGTCATTAATGATTGTAACTGACACTTCCTTTCTAATTGCCTGAGCACTCACTTGTGGCCTACAATGTCACCAAGACCATAACAGGGACATGGGCAGGCAGAGGCACAAAAACTTCACTACTTTTCAATTAACAAATTTCCTTAACTGCCAAAGAAAACAAAGAATTGGGCCCATAGCATCAGCTTCTCATCCCAGTCACCAGACCTAGTAAAACTTTTATTTCTGCAAGAACTACTGAGCCTCTTGTAATGAATATTCTACCTGCCAGAGTTCGTCCTCTGTCCACACATCCTGTGGCCAGGGATTTTCTTGTACCTGTCCCAGGAAACATGAACACCTTCCTTCTTCCTTTTCAGTGCTAGAACTGCTAATGATGGGTAGCCACACTCTATGGTATTCCTGATTGTCTCTTCAATAGATATCTCTATTCTCTTTTCCCTTCTTCAGCAGCTTTCCTGGAGGCTGAAAAATGTTTCTCTTGATGGTGAAATTCTCACTCTCCTTGTGTTTCTCAGACTGAGGCATCCTCATATCAAGAGACATTTTTCTCTCTAAAGAGCTCTGCTGCACTGAATTCCCAGATCAAAATTCATATGCACTAACATGAAAATCCATAATCCAGCTGAGCTCTATTGGCATTTCACCTCTGCAGATGGACTCATTACTTTAGTTCGCTTTCTTATTGAGTTAACCCATTTGATTTCCCCTTCTGTCATTTGTCTCTTGGCAGAAATCAAATTTAATGGTCTTGAAGATGAATTACCACAGCAGCCACACTGCCCTTTATTCTCTGGCTCTCTCAGTGACAAGACTTTCCTCAGTGCTCTCTCGTCAAATAGATGACTTTTTTTGCCCCATTTTTTTATGGAAAAGCAAAATTTCTGGCAAAAAACCAGAGAATCACAATTATATCCTTCTTGTATTGTCAAAGGAAGCCATTTATTTCTGTTCTTTTTTTTTTTCTCTTTTAGCATAACATTGGTCTATAAAAAAATCTGCCCATAAGAGATTAAGTTCTTTCAGTCTTTACTCAGAGGCCTTTGTAGAATCCTTCTTGAGATCAGTTTCTTTATGTCACTGAGTCCTTCACCGGGCTTTAACAGACGGGCTAGGAAAAGCAGCGTCAACAAATGCTGTGCTTCATAACATCAGTTCTATCCATTTGTCTATTAAGGCCAGTGTGCTTCAGTTATTTAGTCAAAAATGCCTACTAAGTGAGTCAGGACTACTGGAGTCATGCCACTTTGATCTCATTCCAGAGGCTGATTCTTCAATTCTTCTCTGCCACAGTTGTCTTCATGTACAGGTTACATACAACCACTAGGTAGGCCTGCACACTCATATGTGCTTCTAGGGATTTCCCCCTGTTCTTGCTATCTCTTTGTTGCAAAAGCTCTTTTGTGGCTCCCTACATCTGAGAGTTAGTGAGGGTGCAATTTTACTGAATTTAGGAGCAAGGCTAGCTTAACCTCCTCCCTTTGTTCCAGCTTCTATGAGCCTTTCACATCTGTGTGCCATACCCCATCACACTCAAATAATTAACAAAAAACCCCACATAAAACAGTAATTTAAAAACCCAAATGAGTTTAACCACATTAAGGGAATAAACAATGACAAAGGAGATGAGTGATAAGCAAAAATTTCTTAAACTACTTTATCCACCAAAGCATGTTTCATTAGATAATTGTGACCCTGCCATGTTAAGAAAGGGTCTGATGGGTAAGTTAATTCTCTGTGTACTTAAATTCATTTCACTGTGGCCATAATTTTCCATGCTACTTTTACATCCTCCAGCATGTAGTACTCACTCACTAGTCTTGACATTTCACACAGTTTCAGCACATTATACCTCAACATAATTTTTTGGATCTATCTTCTATAGTTTTACTTTTAGTCAGAGTTGATGTCCTTTCCTCTTTGTTACTTATGACCTGTATTTTCTCAGGGATGCCTGTCAGTGCTCTGAGCCTGCCTCAGTAACCTATTTAATTGTGCCTTTTCTTTTTAATTGTTTTAGATATCTGGCACACATTTTTTCTGTGTCACTTCTGAGATTTGTAGTCTTAACACTGATTCTTTTAAATTTTTACGTATTCTTATTTTTTTATACTTGTTCTCTCTGATATTAAGCTCTATGCAGAGTAAACAGAAAAGCTGGTGTCAGAGTTTCATTAAACAGGAATATTAAATGTAAATACTAAAACCAATATGAAGAGGCCTACTACATTAGTGAGGTAAGTCAGCTATGTGGATGGTCATTAACCAAGAATCTTTCTTCCTCCCCCACCAGGCTTCTCAAAATATGCACCAACACAATCACAGGTTGCAGCATTTTCAAAAATAAAATTGAAGAACTTGGATATAAAAATGTTCTGCTAATTTCTGATAAACCTTTTTGTTTATAGCTTTGCATGGTCTTCATTTGCTTGCTGTATGGCTGCAGCTGTCACCACTATTAACAAATATACAAAAACGGTTTTGGAATTCAAGCACAAAAGAGAAGTGTTGGAAAGGAATTTAAAGGTTAACTACAAGATTCCTGGTCACACAGCTCCAAAGAAATCTTGCAATGTGTATGTGAACTCTTTTCGCAACAGTACAGAGGACCCTGCACACCCAGTAAAAGGCTTGTGTCACCTGGCCACTGTTTCAGTTCTGTAAATTTGAACCATATCTTAAGACATCCTGTAAGTCAAAATACCAGATCACAATGAAACAGTATTAATTAATAAAAATTTATATGTGTATCATGAGTTATTTTTATTAATAAAGAAAATATATTTCCATGGATTTCCAGGAAAACTTAGTATAAAAAAGCAGATCTGGGTGTCTCATTTCAGAAAAAGACAGTGACACAGGTCCTCCACTGCTCTGATTTTTAACCAGTCTGTGAGTCTTTTAGAATGCCAAAGCATTTCCACTCAAATTATTTATAGAAAAAACTTTTAAAAACCCCATCCCAAGCAAAAAACCCTCAAAGCACAGAGCAGCAAATAGGGCAGCCCACATATGGTTAATTGTTTTAATAATTTGTTTGTTATTAAAAGTACTACTGCTCCAGGAAAATCCATGCATTGCAGCTTATGATTCAAGAGTTTCACCATATGCTGTGAAAGAAAAGCTAACAGAGGGAAGAGGTTTTCAGTGTAATTTCAAATTACTAGGAAGGCAAACAGAAATGTGAAAAAAACATTGTTGTAGACACCTCACAACTCCTCTCTGAAATTCTCTGGGTATCATTCTGACAGCAGTGTCATAGAAATTTGATTTGTGTTCATTATATATGCTGATTAATCTACAATCTTACTGGGAAAACAGAACTGATTATGGTACGCATAGATGAGGAATTCATAGCTGCCACGCTCTGAGGATCAAAATGAAGTGTCCCCATGGAACTGTGCCACGTGTTTCTTCATTGTTGTATGAATGCTCCTGCTAATGAGCCCCCAAGGAAAGGCACTTGTAAGTACTGGGTGGCAGAGGCCTTATGCAGTACATTGAGCAGCTCTGAGCTTTAGAAAAATCACTATACATTTTTACCAGGTAAAATGTTTACCGGTTTATGGCCAGCAATAAGGTGGGGTTGATAATAGAGTAGCACATGTTCAGCAGATGGCCACCAGGATGATGAGGGAGCTGAAGCACATGCTGTATGAGAAGCAACTGAGGTTTTTCTGACTACAGAGACCTGAAGCTCTTCAATATATTAAATGTCTTGAAGTCTTCCACCTCCTAAAAGAAGATTATTTAATTACATGCAGGCATGCATGGCTCACTGGTGCATGGTAGGAGAACAAGAGACACTTATAGGTTCAGATAAGAGGGGCTTGCACTGGCTGTGAGGAGAGACTTTGCCATCATGAGGATTGTCAAGCAGTCAAGCATGCTGGCCAGAAGAAGCTGTGCAGTCTTCCTACCTGGAGGTTGTGAAGACTTAACTAGGTAAAGCCCTGAGTAACCTGGTACCTCATACTGACAGAAGGGTGGATCAAAGACCTCTTGAATTACCTTCTCACCTGAGTTATCCTACAATCTTTACCCTACTGCCTCCCAAAAATTGAATCTAACATTTGGAAATATTTGGAACTTCCTTTTTCTGAAGCTAATTTTTCTGTTATCTTTAGCACTGCTTTCTGAATAGTTTAAATAATTTATTTTCAAGGTTCAAGTTTTGCCTGTCACCTAACAGCAGTAATTCCTTTTCATTATCATATATTTTTCTACAATCAGTTATTGACTCCTGTCCTATAACAGCATCTGACAGTGTAACTTTTAAAATTAACATCATAATTTCTTCATACTTATCATGTCCTGTGGAGAGAAGTTGTATGCAATCCACTAGTTTTAGAATTGATTAATTTATGGTCATTGTGCACCATCACTTCATTCACACAAACTCTAGAGACAACAATTGCTATATTATTCTCTTTATTAATTTAGCATTTAACCTATTCCCAAATCCTAAATGCCCATTAACATCTTAAAAACAAACAAATATCAAACAAAGAAATGTGAAATGGCATCTCTGAATGGTGACTGGGGTAGACTCTGTCCTTCCAGCCTAGGAAGACATAGAGCTTATAAAGTCTCACAGGTATTGTACACCAGGTATTTGTACACCAAATCATCTCCTGGTACCTTCAGCAGGATTTATTTTATTATAGGTTTTACTGTGGATAACTTGTCTGCAGTTTCATTAATTTTCAGCATTTTCAGCATTTGGTATTCATCCAAATTTTCCCATCCACTGGGAAAACTGACAGAATCACATTATTTGGCTGAGGGAATATCAAAATTATCTTGATTGGAGACTCTTCTACAGCTAGAGAGTCAAGCAGAACTATAGACTAATTTACATCAGAAGCTACCCATAGAGGTTTCTGCTCCAACCTCCCATCTCAAAAGCAGACCAATTAGATTATTTTGCTCAGAGTCTTAAGTTGGGGGGAAAGCTTATCAAATACCGTGGCATTTTTATTCTAGTTCATTTGACCAGATCTGGGAGTTTATATCTAGGAAAAATATCTAATATTAGACAAGTTTCTCCTTACTTCTGAAACTTTCCAGTCTTAGCATTTTTCTAAATTCTGCTTTTTTTTAAGAGCCTTTTTGTCCAGCAATGCCCATTTCTTGGCCAGCACCAGGTGATAGATGATTTCAAAAAAAAAAAAAAGTAAATTTAAAACAGTGCGACTGCAGGTGTCATTAAAAAGTAAAATTATGTGCCCTTTAGTCATATGAGTAGCTTAAAAAAATCAGAGCTGTAGTTGAATATCTTTCTGCTGTGACTAAATCTGCAGGGCTCGTTTTGTCCTAATTTATAAAAGTTATTATTATTAAGGAATCTACATAGATTAAAATATGGATGAGAGAGGCTCATATAAGATATCTCTTCATGAACTCAGCTCATATTTTTTTACAGTTATAAATTTTTATAAGGTGGATAATATATATCCACCAACATTTGGGCAGCAAGAAAGAGATAGACAACTAAAATAGAAAACAGATAAATGGTAGATTTCCCCAGAGGAAAAAAGTATTACTTCAGAAATACCAGTGGAGAAAACTTCTTCTCAATATGAGAAAACACCACAGAATTATAGAAAATGGGACCTTTTTAAAGGTCACCTAATCCTTCTTTTCCTCTAGGCAGGATAAACTAAAGCTACATTGCTTTTTTATAGATATTTCATTAATCTCTTCTCTAAAGCTTCCAAAGACAGGCATTCTAAAATTTCTCTGACAATTTATCCTCTGTGCTTAACTACTCTTAGCAGAAAATTATTTCCCTGTCAATCTCCTTCACAGTAATTTTATAACATTGTCTACTACATGTCCTACAGTGGAAATGGATAACAATTTAGTGTTATCCTCCTGGAAGTAAATTTTAAGTATTTGAAGACTATTTAGATATAACTTTCTTCCACATTGTAGATAAAAATACATGTGTTCTTTAAAAATGTCTTGATAGATGGTGTGTATTTTAACTTTATAACTCTCACTGCTTTTCACAGTAGTTTGTTGAACTGTTCCACATTCTTGAAGTGAAATATTAAAAAACAATGAAGAATTTCTGCTGATACCTAGAAACTGCAAAAAGCAATAGTAGGACTATTCAGTTTATTTTAACGTGCAATCCACGTTTAGAACAAAGCAAGACAATGTTTACTCATGTTTAGCTGTAGTGTCCTATAATTCCCTGATCCTTTCCTAATTGAATTCTTCCATACCTTGTTTCTGCAAAGCTGTCAAGGGCTTGGCTATTGTTGAGCTAGAGACACAAACGTAGCTGAGACCACAGCAAATTTGCTTGAGGGAGTCAAGTTCTGGCAAGAAGCAAGAAAATTTTGGACAAAGTGGATGTTTGACTTCATCATCAAGGTATAATAATTTAAAAACCAACAAACAAAAACAAAAAAACAAAAAACCCCCCACAACCAATGAAAGTCCAGCTCTACAACACAATATAGATAGAACTCCAGCAGGAGCTGCAGGAATTGGCACTTTTCCTTAGTTATGAACTTCCCTGTGTGAGGTAAATGCATGTATGTTTCTTGAAGCCAGAGCAATTGATTTAGAGATCAAGGAAAAAGTTAATGTCCCTGAAAGATGATAACCATAGATTTCACTGCCCTGAGAATTCCTTTCATGTTTCTTTTCATGCACTCTTACTTATTATCATTCAAGAGAGAGTAGGATAACGAGAAACAAACCCAGATCCTAAAATCATTTCCCCTCATTTCTTCCTGTGCTTCACTTCAATCCTCCTTTCTTTCCCTCCTCCCCACTGCAGTGCAGAGTACAGGGAATGGCAACTGTGGTCAATTGCTCACACATTTCTGCCACTCCTTCCTCCTCAGGGAGGACTCCTTTACACTCTTCCCCTCCCATGGGACACAATCCTCCATGAACTTCTCCAGTGTGAGTCCTTCCCACATGCTGCTGTTCTTCATGAACCACTGCAGTGTGGGTCCCTTCCATGGGGTGCAGCTCTTCAGGAACAGATCTCTCCAGTGTGGGTCCCCTGTGAGGTCACAAGTCCTGCCAGCAAACCTGCTCCAATGTAGGCTCCTCTTCCCACAGGTCCCATCAGGATCTTACTCTAGCTTGGGCTTCCCAGAGGGCTACAGCATCCACCTGCTCCATTGTGGGGTCCTCCCTGAGCTGCAGATAGATCATCTACTGTGGACCTCCATGGGCTGCAGGGGAACAGCCTGATGTGCCACAGTCTTCAACACAGGGGAATTTCTGCCTCAGAACCTGCAGCACCTCCTCCCTGTCCTTCACTGACCTTGTTGCCTGCAGAGGGGCTTGTCTAACATAGTCTCACTTCTCTCTCTGGCTGCACAGGTTTTTTTCCCCTTCTTCAATACGTTATCCCAGGGGCACCAGCACTGTCACTGTCTGACTCAGCCTTGGGCAGCAGCTGATCCACCTTGACAAAGGGGAAGCTTCTAGCAGCTTCTCACAAAAGGCACCCCTGAAGTCTTGCTGCTTCCAAAACCTAGCCACACAAACCCCATACACCAGGTTTAAGATAAACATAAGGAAGACTTATAGATAGAATGGGATAAAATGTTTCAAATAGGAATTTGAATAATTTCTGAGAAAAACTAGTATTTTAACAACATGCAGAGACAGATTCTGCTTCAAACTGTGTAGCAGATCACCAGAATCTAGGAGAGTATACTACAGAGTTTTATTGTCTGTTTTGTTTTCTTCCATTCTTATAATCCATCTTTTAAGCATGTACTCTAGGGTCCTGTAATGGATGATACTGAATGACATGGAGCTAGGTAAGCCCTTATTTAGGTTCACCTTTCACATATCCTGCAAAAACACACCTGAGAAACACCAATTCAGGCTCTAACCTCATTTTCCACTGATTTTTAATTCTCTGTCTCTCACATCTCCCTACTTTGCCATCTTTTTTTTCATATAAATTCCCATAAGTCCGAGCACTAACATTATTTTGATAAATTTCTGCACGTCCCCAAACTTTGACCTACCTAACATAGGAAATCAGTCCCAATAGAGTTTTTCTCATACTGTTGAATGCAAACAATGGCATCTTGGCATATTCACAAAATCCAGAAGTGTAGAAATCCCACAGGAGAAAGGTATGTCAGCGTAGTGAATCATTGAGACATTGGCTGGTTCATGTTTAATAAAGACTCTTGCTTTATTCTGTCCATACTGAAAAACAGAAATCTTTGACATTTGAAATATAAACTTCTTTTCAGGTCAAAAGCAGAGAAAAGAACTAAGCAAAATTAGTCTTCCTCATTTATCTTTATCTTTTCCCTAATCCCTGAGGCAACAATGGCAAAAAACAGCTGAGGGAAGAAGGTGCGAATATAAATGGCTGCTCTAGGGATAGGGTTGGCCATAAGTACCTCCTGCTTCTTACTGCTCACTGTGTGCAGGACTTCCTCTGCCACCTCCACTGGGTGCACACCATATGCCACCTTTCTGAAAAAGGCTGTAAATCAAACGAAGAAGAGTGAGAGCTACAGACAGACAGAGAGCTAGACAGACAGAGATGTGTGAGGGAATGGTGGTGAAACACATGCAGCTACTGCAGTAGTTGAATTAGTTAAATGCCTACATACTTTCAATCCCTTACTCCTTCTCTTCCCCTGTCCCTAAGGGCTTTTTAAAATTTTGAAGTAAAACCCTTACAGTCCTGAAGAGAATGCAGTGGAACTCTCCCTTGGGACCTTTCATGCTCTGATCTACCTCCTTCCCTCACGTCATGGCACATTTATTTTCCCACATGAAGCTGCCTCTTTCCATGTTCCTCCTCTTTTCATCAGGCTATTCTTATCTCTGTTCTGCCTTTTCTTTTTCTTCCCTAACCTGTTCATCCTTTTTGTCATTTCCATTCTTTTCCCTACTGTCCTTTCTCCTCCCTATGAAAAGTCTCCATACTGCTATATGGGCCTCATATACTGTCTCTTTTGATTCATCAAACCTTACATTTCCAAATAGATGCCTCCCAGTTGCCAGGTGCTGGCTGATGATAGTATGAGCAGACGAAGGTTGGATTCACAGTGCTTACAGATATATCAAATTCTTCCATTTCAGCTCTAAGACAATCAAAAAAGCCTACAGCAGCATGCTTAGAAGCAGCATCTAAAAGAAAGAAAAAACATGTTTGTACATTTGGATATGAATGTATGGCCACAGATGCGTGATAGAACCTTGTAATACATGAATGTCTGGACAACTGAGCATGGAAAGATTAGTCAAAAGACAGTGAGTTATTTCACCAGTGAAACTATCATATGACATATTTAAAGCAAACAAAAGAAAATTTTTTGTACAGAATACTTATGCTATGAGGTATACAGTCAATCTCCCTATGCATGTCAAAGAACCTGTGTCTGGATCTCCCAAACAGAAATATTAAGTCCTTGGTTAAGAAATAATACTTCTATCTCTACAGTTTAAAAATGTTTTTGGTGGATGAACAGCTGTCCTTGTGATGAATCACCACACCACCTGTTGCTGCAGTTTGTGACACATCAATAAAATGCAGTGAAATACACATCTGCTTCTGGAATGCAGGAATATTAATGTTTTGTAAACTAATTAGTCCTTCGTGCTGCAGCAGCAATCCAATATGGTTTTAATATTAAAGTTAAAGTTATGAATGCTAAGAGTTTTCTTAACAGCTCTTAGTGCCTTTTTGAAAGCCCTTGTTCACCTCGTGTTTGACTCAGTTTGCAGTGAAAAATCAACCTGTGCTTAATATAACCTAGAATATTACAGATGTGCTTAAGGAATGCAAAGAAGCTTCTCTATTCATTTTGAAATTCCTTCCTCAGGGAGCTTAATTTCATGCAACCTAAGTATGGATAGAGGCATTGTAAAATCTCTGTTGGCTCTTATGTTTCTCATTTTATACCCAGGCAATGTATCTTGACACAATCAGCTGTTTCCTAGAAAGTAAGCATTCCACGTGTCCCATGGATGTCTTGTTTCTTTTCTGAGCATTTTTGTAGTTCTGATACTTCTTTTGAGATGGGGGACCAGAACTGCACAATGTTCAAAATGTGGGCACTGCAAAGATTTACATTAAGGCATAAAGATGGGAATTTTATTTTCTCTGTTGCTTTCCGTACAGATTTTGAAAAAGTCTGTACAGATTTTTGATGTCATAGAACTAGAAGTCACAGTCCTGAGGTCTGACTTAAGTCAGACCCCATCATTCATTCTGATCTACTGTCCCAGTTAAAAATTACTATTTACACAAATCCTTTCTTCAATTTTTTTTAAATTTTTTTTTTCAATTTTTTCAAAATTGGGAAAAGGAAGACCCATGGAACTACAGGCCAGTCAGTCCCACCTCTGTACCTGGCAAGAAAATGGAGCAGATCTTCCTGAAGGCTCTGCTGAGACATGTGGATAACAAAGGGGTGATTGGTGACAGCCAACACAGCTTCACTAAAGGCAAGTCCTGCCTGCCTCATTTGGTGGTGAAATGGATGTCACAGCCTCGGTGGACAAAGGCAAAGCAAGAGATGTCATCTACTTGGACTTGTGCAAAGCATTCAACACTGTCCTGCACAACATTCTGGTGTTTAAACTGGAACTATATGGATTCGATGGGTGGAACACTCACTGGATAAGGAACTGGCTGGATGGCAGTGTCCAAATGGAGATGTGCATGGAGTGGTGTTCCTCAAGGTTTGGTACTGGGACCAGTGCTGTTTAACATCTTTGTCAGCATCATGGACAGAGGAATGGAGTGCACCTTCAGCAAGTTTGCTGATGACACCAAACTGTGTGGTACAGTCAACATACTGGAGGGAAGGGACCTGGAAAGGCTTGAGAGGTGGGCTTATGCAAGCTGCATGAAGTTCAACAAGACCAAGTGCAAGGTTCTGCACCTGGGTTGAGGCAATCCCTGCACAAATACAGGTTGGGAGGAGAAAGGATTGCAGACAGCCCTGAGAAGGACTTGGGGGTGGTGGTGGACCAGAAGCTTAACATGAGCTGTCAATGTGTGTTTGCAGCCCAGAAAGCCAAACGTGTCCTGAGTTTCATCAGAGGAAGCACAGACAGCTGAGGGAGGTGATTCTCCCCCTCTATTCTGCTCTTGTGAGAGCCCATCTGGAGTAGTGTGTCCAGTTCTGGAGTCCCCAACATAAGAAAGACATATAGCTCCTTGAGTGTGTCCAGAAGAGAGCCTCTAAAATTATCATAGGGCTGGAGCACTTCCTCTATGAAGACAGGCTGAGGAAGTTGGGGTTGCTCAAAGTTATACTTCAAAGGTAGTATTTTAAGTACTACTGCGAGTTCCACTTCTTTGAAAAATTTTCATCCAAATATTGTATTAGTAGTTTCTGAATTATGATGCAAATTAGCACTTTTAATAGCTTATCATCAGTGCCATGGAATACTCAAAGTTAATACATTAGAACATAGATTTTTTATATGTATAACTCACAAGCTGCACGAAATGGCATTCCTATTTTTCCTTGGATACTATTAATTAGCACAATTTGGCCCGTTCTTCTTGAGATCATGTTGGGAAGAATAGCTGGGAACAAAAAAACCAAAAAAACAAAAACAAAAACAAAACAAAACAAAAAACCCAAACAAACAAACAAACAAAAAAACCAAACAAACAAACAAACAAAAAAAGCGCCACATAAGTAAAAGGACCCAATGTATTCAGTGAAAAGTGGTGAAAGCTGAAGTGCAGGGAGCAAAACTTTAATGCAGATTGTCTCAGTATTGCAATCAAACATATCACAAAACTCAGTAGCTGGTAATGAAGTATCTTCTACGCTTCACTCAGATTCCAAATGCAGATTTGGGTGAAGTATCATCACATTTAATTGTTAGCCTGTCTGCATTCTTGCAAGGGTTTTGAAAACCATTGTCTCTAACAAAGGCATCAAGTACATAAATAGAGCCACCATATGCAAATTACAACAAGCTGTCTTCTGTCTTTCAAATACCTGCCCATATATTTCCTGAAAAATCTCTTTTCAAACCCAGGCACTCTGATTTTTATCCTCTTGACCTCAATTTCATTCCACTGATTTTCACAAAATTGTTATTATAGTGAAGGCAGAAAAAAAAGAAAAAGTGAAAGTGAAACAGTGCTATGCCAATGACTGGGATCTCAAGTTTTAGGTGACAAGCTAACCAGGAAAAAAAAATTTAAAATACCTTTGGTTAACGTTATAGGTCCAAAATAGTTGGCATCCATTATCTTTTTATCAAGTTCCAAAGAAATGCTCTGTACTGCTCCTTTCACCTTCATACTTGCATTGTTGATCAGTATGTCCACACAGCCATAGCAATTCAGGATTTCCTTAGCTACATCTCGAATGCAGTTTATATCTGAGATATCCAGAAGTATGAGCTTCGGTGCATATGTCTAAAAAAAAAAAAAAAAATCATTTATTTCAAGGATGTCTATTATATAAAAATGTATTTCTATTTACTTTATTTTAAATTAATTTATTTTGGTATCTGAAGAAAGTGCTTTTATTATTCTCACAAAATCCTTGATTTGTTCTTTTAGAAAGTAGGTAGTTCGGCAATGGTTATTGTAGAATCACAGATTGATAGAAGAGTTTGGGTTGGAAGGGACCTTTAAAGATTATCTAGTGCAACCCCCTTGCAGTGAGCAGGGACAACTTCAACTAGAACAGGTTGCTCAGTGCCCCGTCCAACCTGACCTTGAATGTTTCCACGGATGGGGTTTCTACCACCTCTCTGGGAAACCTGTTCTTGTGTTTCACCACCTCCACTGTAAAAAATGTCCTCCTTATATCTAGTCTAAATCTACCATCTTTAGTTTAAAACCTTTACTCCTTGTCTATCACAAAAGTCTGGGTTAAAAATTTTGCCCCCATCTTTCTTACAGGCCCCCTCTGAGTACTGAGAGGTGCTCTAACTTCTCCTTGGAGCCTTCTCTTCTCCAAGCTGAACAGGCCTGACTCAGTCCTCAAAGGAGAGGTGCTCCAGATCTCCAAGCCTTTCTGTGGCCCACCTCTGGACCTGCTCTAACAGGTCCATGCTTTTTCTGTCCTGTTGGCTCCAGAGCTGGACACAATACTCCAGGTGATGTCTCACTAGAGTGGAACAGAGGGGCAATGACTACTTACACATTGGGAGCAAGGAAAGGACACTCTTATCTTATGCTCCCATACCTTTCTATCTGGGATTTCTCCCAAAGTAGTGGAGAAACTAAAAAATTAATTCCATCTTTGGATCTATCTGGCACTCCTCAAACACTCAAATCATGTGAAAAATGGATGATAGTGAAACAGAGCAAGGCCATGACAGGGTTAACTTCTGTAATGAAACAGAGCAAGGTCCTGACAAGACTAACTCCCATCTTGAAGATAATTCAGAGCGTAGACTCTGTTCTTAAAACAAAACATTGCCAAGGCTAACCAGGCACCAAAAGAATGAAAACACCTACATAAGGGACATAAAGATGTCACAATTAGCAGATAAGAAGCAGAGTAATTGCTTTAGTCTGATATCATCTTACAACACCATAGTGGAGTCAGCAAGAATCAAGAAAGGTAAAAAGCTCAACCCTGAGGAAGACTTCCTTACTTCATCTGAAGACCCCCAAAGACCCTGTTTCATCTCCCCAAAAAGATGACTCCGCCCAGGCTCTGTCTCTTATGAATATAATATAATTACTTGTTGGAATCTTATGAATATGTATGTAAAGATGTTGCAACCTCCCCTGAAACTGTAAAAATTACCTAACCCTTTTACTAACATCATGGAATTCTTTGTCCAGCACTAGCTGGGAATTCCCCGGCACCGAATTAAATACCTTTACTGTTTAAAGGCTTAAACTCTGTCTCTACACAGTTTTCTTAGGCCTTTTTTGGCTTCAATAGTTACTGTGATTAAATTAAGCAGTTTGGATCCCTTTCATCCACATTAACATGAAAATTCCTCTGCCTACATTTCTATTCCAGTGGCTTCTTTGAAATACAGGACCAGTCAGTTTCTTTATAGTAATTGTCTTGAATTAACTCAAGAGAGCAGGATTTCTGACTTTTACATTTGGAATCATGCTATGACAACCTTCAGAGGTGGTGTTCTCTCTTTTTTGTCTCTGGACTATGTTGGGTATGTTACCTGGGTGACAAAAGTCACCATTAAGAGTGAATCATGTTTCACGTTCCTTGTTTTACTGGATTTAAAAGTACTTTGTGTACCTGCACAAGGTCTTTCCATCAAGTTTTGAATTTTCAAAGCAGAGTGAGGAAAAACTTACCATACTGGGGTCTGACACACTAAGTAAAGCATCATACAAGTCTTCTAACTTTTCCCATGTCCTTCCACACAACACAAGCCTTGCTCCTTCTGTGTGAAACACTCGAGAACATTCTAGAATACAAAACATTCAAAAGAATTAATAATAACATTACTGACTTGATTTTGTTTATTTTCCTTAAAATGGGAGGCTGTTCTTGCTAATGATGTTGATTTTATTCTTTAAAATTCATTAATTTTGAAAGAATAAATATACATGGGAACAAAGAAAGCACTAAATGGCAATAACATATGTCCCAAGACGTTTATCTCCTCAGTATTAGACCTTTGCTGTAGACAATAGAAGCATCAGGGACCAGACTGAGTTTCCTCATTCGCTAAAGCCTTTCTGAGAAAACCATTGAGAACTTTCTGGGTATGCTGTGCTGGCACGGTATTTTTTCATTTTTTTCAGTTCCCTCAACACTCTAGGCTGGATGGCATCTGTACCCATCAATTTGTATGGGTCAAGCTCCTGTAATAGTTGATACAGCATCTCTTCCTTCACTGACAGTGAAGGTCAGTGTCTGCATAAACCTGGACTTCTGTTCCTATGGCCTGGGACCTAACGGCACTACTAAAGACAGAGATGAAGAATGTGCTGAGAACCTCTGCCTTTTCGGCATTGTTGGGGACTAGTTCACCTCTTCTATTTAACAGTGGGCCAATTTTATTCCTCTTTTTGTTAATGTTGTTAATATATCTTACAAGTTAATATATCTTACAAGTTAATATATCTTGCTGTTAATATCTCTGAAGAACCCTTTCCTGAAGTTTTTTACATCTCTGGCCAAATTTAGCTCAAGCTGAGCTTTTGTTTCCTAACTGCTTGTCTGCCTATCCTGTTAATGGCCTTCTAATTTCCAACTGGTAATGTTCCACTTTTCAGCCTCTGGTACCTTTCCCTATTGGTTCTGAGCAGATCCAGAAGCTTGCATTTAAGCTACAGGTGTTGCTTGCTCCTCCTACTTCCCTTGCCTTTGGAGGTCATGAACTGGTTTTGCTTATCTAGTAGAGTGGTCTTGAAGAACTCCTAGTACTCACCAGATCCTCTACCCTCCATGGAAGCTTCCCATGAGATCCTTTCCAACTGAGCCCTGAGCAGGCTGGTTTGCTCTTGTAAAACCTAAATCCTTTGGTTTTGAATTAACCTTCACCGTGCTCAGCAGTATCCCAAACTCCACAATATTGTGGTCACTGCAGTCACATCTGTCACTAATGGAAATATCACAAAGCAGGTTTTCTTGGTTAGTGAGTAGTAAGTACAGCTGTGCCCCCCATTCCTGGCTGGCACATCCAGTGTATGTGAGGAAGCAGTCTTCTACACATTCCAGGAGTTTGGGTGATGTCAAGTGAGCTGCAGTTTTGTTCTTCCAGAAAATGTCTGAATAGTTCAAGTCTCCCATAAGGACCAGGCTTTGTTGACCCAAAGCTTGCCTGATGGACCTGAATATCACTTTCTTGGTCACATTGTCTTGTTTAGGGGTTGGTAACAGATGCCTACTGTACCCAGAGGCACTCCATAGGGCTACCACAATTACCATAGTTGACTTCTATACATTCAAGGCTTTCCTTAACATAGAGTGTGACTTCTCCCCTGCCTGTCTTTACTGACCAGCCTATAGTCTTCTATCATGATCCTCCTCCAGTCATGTGACTTTAAGGAGACAGCTGAGGTACAATTTGCACTGCTCTGGTTGGCCTTGTTTAATCCCAGATGGGTTGTAGTGTGATGGTGGTGTGATCATTGCCATTTTGGACCCCTCCCTCCAGGTCCTTTAGTTTAAAGTCTGCCTCGCCAAGGTGGCCAGTTGGTACTGAAGTGCTGCTCCCAGGCTTCTCTCTGGTAAGCCCAGTTTTATCCCCACTCCCCTCGGAGTTTAGTTTAAAGGCCTTTCTATGAGTGCTAGATGCATAAATACTGAAATATAACCAGTCAGAGAAAACAAATGTGACTACTTCCCTCAACTGATCTGAAATATGTCAGGGAAAGGAAAAGATGAGGTGGGATTTGAATGTCAGAATTATTTCATAACTTGCCCTAACAGGCTGTGATAAAGAGCACTCCTTGCCAGCACAGCCTGTATTTCTCTTGCAATTCTCTACTTTGTTCTGCTACAGAATTCTGCAGGAGCATTCCCTTTCCCCATATGTTTCCTGCTTGGGAGTGGAAAGTTTCCAATACAGAGCAAGTCTTCATTGAAAATGCCAAAATATAGCCTCAAGCTGTGTTTACCTTATCAGGCATTTACATCTACTGCCCCTCAAATGATGTCTAGTCATCTGATGTCAGTGATGTCTCTATATAAGCAATGTCTGATGCAGTAACTTTAACCTGGCAACACTGTGTAGGCAGAAAATATATGAATATATGTGAAAAAATTATAGATGTGAAGTGGCTGACCACCCAGGCAATCAGCTTATATAAACAGATCAATTACAAAACATAGCTGTTACAAAACATACCCAATAAACATATCCATTCCTTCTGTCTACTGAACCTACCATTACTCATACCCAGGAAGCCCAGCTGGGGCTACTGGATTATGTCAAGGGAAGGAGTGACATTAGTAATAGAAGGACAGAGATAAGGCCAGGGACACAGGGGTAAGTCTTTAAGGGCTGAAAAGGAATGTGTAAAGTGACACCTGTTAATACTGATTCGCTAGTGCTCTGCAGTGAAAGCCTATGTAATATGATCTCATAGTAGCAACATGCTAAAAATAACTTTCTTAATGTGCTTGCAAAACCTCACATTCTTTGAATTAAACAAAGACAAATCTCTGCAGTTCCAAACTTCTACCAGCAGTTCTCATGTCTGGTACATTCTAAAATCATAGTATGTGATTAAAAAGATATTTCTTAACTTCTGCTTCATCTGTGTAGTTATGAGTATGTACAAGGTAATGTATGCACACTGTGCACTTAGAGAGTGGTTCTCCATTTCTCTCCTCTGACACTGAGAAGAAATGAAAGAACTTACCCTTGCCCAGTCCAGAGATGGCATCTGTGATCACCACCACCTTGTTTTGCACAACAGATTTGGACAATAGCCACCTGATGGACTGGTAAATGTAAATAATCCCACTGATCCCAAAGAGAAGTAATGGTATAGCAAGTACAGAAAGAATACCCATCTCTGCAGGAAAGAAAAGACCATATGAGAGTAATGGTAATATGTAGTCATTATTTTTCATATTATTCTTACATTAAAAAACATTTTTGTCACATATCTATTTACCAGCGTGCCAACAGCTTGAAGCAGTGGGAAGCTTCTTTTCCCATCAGTGCCTTAATATTATTTTTTTTTCATAAACAGGGTAATATTGCTTGTTTGTCTGTTTTCCTCATCATTGCATGGTCTAACAAAATCTGGATTCCTTTTATTTGAAATTACTTTGTTAGGAAAAAAAATAGATTTTGAGTACAAATATTGCCTTGAGGAAAAACATAAGCTAAAATATAACACTGTGGTTTTAATTCTGTTGTTATGGAAACATAGATTTTAATTCTGATTTCAGATATAATACATTATAGAAGTGTTTTCTGTTCTAAAAGACAGAGAAAATAGAGTAACTTACTATGGCTATGAAGACTCCAGGCACAGATAAAGCATCCTTTGCGTTTCTGCAAATTTTTGTATTACGGATTTAATTAAAGTTCTTTAGAAACTTCTTGGAGCATTGCATTTGTTGAGGCAGCTTGCCCTGAATGAGAATGGCTACGTATAGCCATGTGACAGAGATACTTTAAAAGTAAATATAGCATCTACAGTGTGCTTTGCATGCCTGACCTATCTGGTGCAACAGGCAGCACAGTCAAGTAAAAGCTTTTAGTACGCTGTTAGTTCAGCTGCACGAAGAAATTTCTGTCTGTGTTGCCTTCAGTTGCAGTTGCTTCCAGGATTGCCTCAATTTTTTGTCATATTTCTATTGATTTTACATACAAAAACATTTGTATAAATGCCATGATTAGAGTAATTCTACAAAAACAAGCAAAAGGTTCTATAAAGAAGTTACCGCTTGAATATTCAGCAATAGAAATTCTATATCTGTGTCAGGAAAGGGTCTTCGAGCAAGGCAGCTTGACCAATGCAATGCTACATGTGATGATTGTGATTGTAATTAAATCGCACCAGAACTTGCTCAATTTTTTGTGCTTCTGAAACCAGTAGGGCTTAGGAGCTTACTTACAGTTCCCCTTAGGAGACCTCTGCCAGTTTGCTTTGAATGAAAATGCCAAAGAATTGTCTGTATAGATATGAGAAGTCTTTCATTCATTCTTTTTTTTTTTTTTTTTTCTTTTACAAGAAAGGTCGTGGGGAAGCTACTTGTTTCATGTTTTCAACCCTTGTGTCATGAAGACACTCAGATACAGGACTTAGCTGACTGTTCCAAAATCTCTCAAGTGCCTCTGGTTTAATTTTCCTTAGTATAAAAAAAAGCTGCAGGATGTGAAGAGCTAAAAACTGTTTTAAAACTCAAGCCTAACCTTTTTGTAACCACTGTCTTGTCCTCTGACAGATTCATTAATCTTCATTAATCTTCATTAATCAACCACCTGAAGCTGATGCAAGCCAAGCTGTAAAACTTTTTTTTTTAATTTTTAAGTGCACATTTTTCCTGACCTGAGAACTGGGTGTTCACATCCTTTCCTCAGGCATCTAAATCAAATTTTTCAAATCCTGGAAGCTGTAGGATAGTGAATAATTGTAGCCTTTCTTTCCACTTTTCTAAATCGAGGAGGTGTTTGAGGAGAGCACATAGGAATTGATGCTTGTTTTTAAAGTACAATTATAATGGTAAAATTAACCTTTTAAAAATCTGGGAAAGCATTATGGATTGATACAAGCACTGCTTTTGTGAAGCTGTTTACGAGAGAGAAATTGCTGTTAACTGGAAAGGTAGCAGGATTTTACTACTAAGTTAATAGCGCTCAGGAGAAAGCTTTTAATGAGCAGTTATGTCCTCCCACCAAAAAGCAAAAATGTCTTGATTTTCTTTATTTTTAAGATTCGCACCACATTGTGTGGCAACTATTTGTGCTCTTGAAAGCCTCCTGCTTATTTTTGTGCACCTGAATCTGCATGTAGCTGGGAAGTAAAACATCCATCCTTCTCTGGAGCTCTGCTTTGTTCATCTTTCTAGAAGACAACTGCATGTGTTCCAATGTGGGGTTTTTCCACTCAGGCACATATGTACTGAACAAGCCACATTCAGGAATGTGTTGATGAACTGACCTTGCAGGAAAGAATAACATCGGGACTGGCTTTGCAGAAAAACAAGATAAGAAGAGTAACAGCAATAACAACTATTTTCAAATCAGGACAGCCCTTTCATAGGCATGGACAATAGCCTTTAGCCAAGTAGTTTATAAGTTCATAACAGGTTCGAACCGTGTTAACCAATAATGTAATGCCATGTTTGTAACACTGATAAGAGAAAAGTATGTATTCTGCACTACCAAGCTTAATAAACGGGATTTTCCTTCAACCATACTGGCTGTTTATGTTAATCTCCAAGCCCTATCCGCGACAATTGGCGCCCAGGACAGAGACGCGATCCTCACCGAACTGCTGAACACTACGCAGCGTAAAAGGTTTGAGTGAAGGCGGAAGAAAGCTGGATGAATCATTCTGACCCCGGCACACGACCAGACACTCCGCGGGAACTTAAAAGTGGAAAACGGTGAGCCCAGATTTACAGAGTAAAGCCTAGCGCTAGGTCAGGGAAAAACCTGGGGAGGGCCCCCAAGGAGCCAGATGGAGAAGATGGGGATCACGCTGTCCGTGGAAAAAGAGACAGCGGTAAAACTTCTCAAAAAAATTCTCTTTGTGAGAGAGATAAAATATGATAAGCATACTCTATTGCAGTTACTGTGCTGGGCAAAGCAACGTAAGTTTTTTAAGGACTGTAATGATTTATTTGAGGTTGCTCTCTGGGAAGAATTGGGAAATATGCTTTGGAAGGAAGTCTCGAAAGGGTCAAAAGAGGCGGCCAAGCTAACACCGATCTGGTGTACGATAAAAGATGCACTGAAGGAGTTAAAAACGGAGCGGGAGGTTACTCGTAATGCGTTCGTCGCGCTGGGGCCACAAGCACCTAGCGTTTCGACTCCTTCGCTTTTCGCCCCTCCCCCAGTGCCGGGAATCCCGGGGGCTCCGGTCGAACTGCCCCCGTAGCTGCAAGCTACGCCACGACCGCAAGTCTTCCCGCATCTTCAGGCTTCGCCGCAGCCCCCCCCACAGCCGGAACTCCCTCCCCCGCCATCCCAGGCGCCGCAAGCGGCGGAGGGGGCGGACCAATGACCCCCCCACTGCCTCCTCTGACGCTACCTACAGCACCACCCACAGCACCGCCTCCGGAACCACCTACGGCACCGCCTACGGCACCACCTTCGGCACCACCTCCGACACCGCCTTCGTTTCCCAGTGCCTGCAGGACACC
>JAAWXA010000030.1:6826444-6857834 GCA_038090715.1 Florisuga fusca | reverse complement strand
TAGCTGCAGTACTCTGTCTCTTGAGAGCTGTGGTCTCTCTTTCTAGGAGAGTCTGTACCTGGGATGGAGAAGATGCCACTCTCATCTGCCACTGCCCCCCCAAAGTACCAGAAATTTAACTTTGAAGGTAGGACATGGCTTCACTGGGGGCAGGTGAGGCGTCTGGCCTTACTCTTTGCCCATTGTTTGCCTCTTCTGCTAACCAAAGGCTTGTCTGGGTAATGAGACAGAGAGCTCTTCAGCCCTCCAGTGCTGGTGCAAATCTAATCCTTCCAAACTGACCAAGGGGCAACGAAATTACATCTCTGCATTTGAGACCCTCCCCACGATGGGGCTGGGAAACAGTTCCTGCGTTGCATTATGATGTGTGCTTTGTCTTTTAAACACTGTCTGTAGCACTAGGGAGCCCTGTATTGGGAGATTCTGTCCAGCTGGGAGTCAGGGAGGGTGTTTTCCTGGCACTGCTGAGCTCTGGTTGTATAAGGCTGCAGTTGAACTGAGATCAGCATCTATCTATTAAAGCCACTTTAAGTGATGTAGATGAGCTTTCTTTTCTCCTTTGTCTAAAGAACATTCACGTATTAAAGCAGCCAAACTCTACAAATGTAGAGTTGCTTTCTTCTAGGAGAAAAAAAAAAAGGTGGTAATGTCCCTGCAGAACCTCCATTCCTGGCTTTGGGCAGATCTGATCTCCTGTCTCCATGTGCACAGGGTGGGGGATAGTGCAAAACTGTTCTTCTAAATAACACTGGTTTTTCTTGTTTTCTGATTTTGTATTTTGTATTATTATGATTCTCCTTTCCTGCCCCTGTAAGGTAATTCCCAGATCTCGATGATCCTTTGGCAGGGCTTTTATCCGATGAGAAGAATGCTCCAGAGAAGCCAGCACAAGGAGGCTCTAGAAACAGCTCAGAGAAAAAAGCAGAGCAGAGCAAAGAGAAAGGTAAGCAGGGTTGCTTGATGTATTTATATTAAATAAGTCAGCAGCCTGGATTAGTTTTTGTAAGGTCCAGCCTGGTTAATTTGTGTCGAATCTCTTTTTAACCAGTATGGTTATTTATAGAGCAACTTGGTAATTGGGATTAATTGGAACACACTGAGTGCTTGGTAATTCCAGTGAAAAGCCTTGATCAAACCTCATCCCAGGTGTGATCCTGTCCACAGAGCCACCCCCAACCGAGGTGCCCCTGCACACCACAGCCCCAGTGAGGAGGAGGGAAAAGCTCACATTTGAGGATGATCGTGGTGATGACCTAATGGATGCACTGGGATTTGGCAGTGACACAAAAGGAGATGAGAAGCAGGGAAAGAAGACAGAAGAGTAAGGGCAATGGAGAGGCAATAGGAGTGGATCAGGGGATGGCTTGTGCATTGAGATGGGGCCTTCATGCTGGGTGGGGGATGCTGGAGCTTCTGCCTGTGGGTCCCCAAAGGGGGCAAGAGCAGCCTTGCCTGGCAGAGAAAAGTCAGAACCCTCTGGCAAGGCTGCGTGATGAGGAACAGCCCTGCCTCAGAGGAAGCCACCTGTCACTGTGTCCCCAGCAGAGAGGAGCTCCAGCCAGCCTACTCCAAGCTGGATGAGCTGCTGGGACAAGGCTCTGTGGCCAAAATCCTGGAACCACCAGGCAGGGGAGAGCGCAGGGAGTTCCAAGTGGATCAGAAGTACCAAAAGCAGCCAGGTGAGCGCAGCCAGGTGAGCACAGCCAGGGACACTGGGGAGGTCTGCCACAGAGGTGACAGCATTGGCTTGGGGGAGCAAGATTAGTTCCTAATGCCCTTGCAGGCATTAAATCCCCTTCCTGTAGTGCTAACAGCTTCTGGAATGGGGGTAATGCAGCAGGAGTGTGCTCTGCCCTCGGGACTGCCAAGCAGCATTCACACAGTAGCCATAACTCCATTGCCCTTGGACACAGGCTGATTCCCAACAGACACACTTTTCTTGGCCACATAGCTCATGGTTTCCAGGGAAGATGTTTCCAGCTGTGTTTTCCCAGAGGCAAGAATTACAGGGGAGGAGGAGGAAGAGGGCTGGCATCTTTGGAGCTGGCTGCTCCTCTTGGCACTGACTCAGTGCTGTTTGTCTGAACAGAGAAGGAAGAAGGTTGGAACAGGGAGGATTTTGTCTTTGGAACTTATCAGCCCACAGTGGCTTCCACACCCGAGGGCCGATCGTCAAGGAGGCAGTCAGTGAGGTATAGTGCTCTGTGTGTGTCTGCAGCCCCAGCCACTGGCCAGGCTGTGTCCNGCAGGGAGAGGTGTCCTGCAGAAAGCAGCTGTGTGTGTGAGATGGGAGAAGAGGGAGGGCTGGGAGCCAGCAATGGTCACTTGGGTCTGGGACCTCTGCGACTGGGAGGGAAGGAAGGCAGCTCTGAAAGATCATCAGGGTCCTGCCTGTTGGATCACAGTGGGACATCCAAGCTTTAAACATCAAGAAATGGCCAACCAGCATCGTTTTGGTGTGCCTCACCCTGAGCTGTGACACTGCTGTGCATCACCTGTGTCTCTGTGCCCATGCAGGCAGTCGGTCCCCTGGCTCAGCACCATTGCAGCAGGAGCCTCAGCTCACCCGTCGGAGGCTGCCAAGGGGGATCCCTTCGGAGATGCCAGCACCCTGGGTGTGTTGTGTGTGGTTGAACAGTGTGGGCAGCAGGATGCAGAGATGGTCAGGGAGGCCCTGGGAGGAGGCTGTGCACCAGTTCAGAAGCCATTGAAAGTGACTTATAGGACGCAGCTGCCTCTCTAGAGGATGGGGATGGAGGAGAAGCTGTGCTTTGCCCCTCTGATTTAGTCTGCAGAGCAGAGTCCCTCTATCCTCTGAGGGGTTTTGGGTGCAGGACCCTCCATCCCCCATCACTGAACAGAGTAGGACCCTTCCTGCCCTGCCCTGCCCTGCCCTGCCCAGGAGACCCTCATCCTTCTGGGAGGGGACGGTTCCCATTGTCATGTCTGACTCAGACTTATTCAATTTCCAGTCCCCACGGCCTCGGTCCCAGGGGAGCAGGAGACATGGGACCCTGCCTCACTGGTTCAGGTAGGTCTGCTGGTCCCACATTTTGCCAGGAGATGCAGGGTTGGGGTGGTGATTTCCAGCCCTCCCCTGCTGACTTGCCAGCATCCATCTCTGTCCATACTGACTTGGCAGGAGGAAGGATGTGCCCAGCTATGCATTTCTGGTAGCCCATGTTCATGGAGACAAAGAGTTTGAAGAGGCCCAAGATGCTACACTTTGTATTGATGAGGCCAAAGCACATGAGCTGTGGATGCTTTGTAAATTGTGTGTTTACAGCCCTGCATTGCCTGAGCAGCATTTAAAGAGTTCCCCAGCCATATCTGTGTTGTGTTGTGTTGTGTTAGTGAGACAAAATGTCCTTGATAAGGAGTTCTTTATTTGGTTTCCCCAATATTGTAAAGATGTTCTCAGACAACTGAAGGGGAATTGAAGCCTCTGACAAAGAGGGCAGCTCTTGGCTGGTCTTTGAAGGCTCCATTTGTCATCTGGCTGGGCCTCTTTGTCCTGCCCTGGTGGCAGGACATGCTGTCTCCCAGACACAGGAATGATGGTCTCATCCTTGAGGTGGTCCCCAGCAAGGAAGAGCCCAGCATGCTGGTGCCTGGGGTAGGGACTTTGAGTATCACCTGAGGATCAGGGACCTGGGCCAGCACTGGGGTTGGATCACTGTTCCCAGGCTAGGAGATGTTCTCCCCAGGGCTTTACCTCCATGAGGGCATCCCTGTGTCTCCACAGGTTACTGCACCCAGGGCACAACTCCAGGCTGCCCCACAGCTGCAGGTGAGGCATGTGCCTTCCTTTAGGGACTGATGGCCACAGCACAAAGCCACTGAAAGACCTCGATCTTCTCTCTCCATCCCCACCGCAGGCAGAGTCCCCAGCCCTGGGCTTGCTGCAGGAGAGGAGGCTGGGGTCTTCTCCAGCCCAGCTCCAGGAGGATGTGTCAGGCTGTCAGGCAGCACTGATCAGTGCCCAGACACGTGTGGCAGAGCTGGAGAGCCAGGTAAATACCACTGCCTGCTGGATAGGGGACCACAGGGGATGCAGGGGGAGGAGAAGGGGCCATGTCTCCTTCAAATGGCATCAGGATAGATGGATAGAGGGATAGAGGAGAAACGTCCCTGTCCAGAGATGCCTACAGCCACCAAGTGCTGCTGTGGGAGCTCTGTCCCCAGGGTGGCACAAGGACCTTCTCCATGCATGCCCAACAGGTCCGCACACTGGAGCTGGAGCGGACGCAGCACAAACTACTGCTGGAGAGTCTTCAGCAGTGGCACCAGGAGGACATGGATCTCCTTGAAAATGCACACAGGTACAAGGATCTTGCCTTGTGGTTCTCTCCTGTGTCATATCCCTGCCTCCAGCCCTGTCCTTCTGGGGTGAGAAGTGCTGGGGTGCTTCCCAAATCCATCTGTGGGGTGGACAGGCACAGAGCTACATTGATGTGAGCCTGGTGGGGACACTCCCACGGGTGACAAGGAGAATGAGCCAGTCCCATCTCCAGCACACCCCCAAGCAAGGCACCCACCTGCACACTGGGCAGCAAGGAGAGGGTACAGCAAGTGAAGCACCCTGTGCCTCAGTTTCCCTGTTGCCAGTGATCTGATTCTAAATCCCCATGGGCACTGTGGGAGGAGAGTGTCATGAAAACAACACTTGTTCCTTGCAGGAGCCAGATGAAGGTGATGGAGGAGACCTACAGGCAGCGGGAGGAGAGGCTGCAGCAGGAGAAAGAGCAGCTGGCAGCTCAGCTGGTGTCACAGAGCCAGGACATGGAGCAGACTCGGGCAGAGCTGGTGGCACAGCACCAGCAGCGTGTGGCCACACTGGAGCAGCAGAGCACACTGGAGATAGAGCGGCTGCAAGAGCTGCAGAGGTGAGGGTGGCAGGAGGGGCACACATGTGGGGCTGATAGCTTCTGTCTCAGGAGAGGAACCACGGAATGGTTTGGGGACATGGTCAAAGGAGAAATCAGGCTCCAGAATTGCTGGGGTTTGGGCACCTTGGTGGCTTTTGGAATGGGGATTTTGCTTTGTAGGTGGACGCTGACTGGAGACGTTATTCAGAGTGAATGCTTTTTATTTTGAAATATACTGAACCCAGTGTTTTACCTCCTCCAGGTTCCTTTTAGTCAGGCCAGTGAGTCATGTAGTTTGGGTCAATGAGAAATCAGGTTTTGACAGAAAAGCCCCTAACACCCAAATGTGGACGCCTGCCAGTGGGATGCCCCATGTCAGCTTAGCTCCTGGGACATGGCTCCACAACCAAAGCTCTTTCATTGTGTCTGTCACAGGGAGCAGTGGTTTGTAACAGCTGCTGGTGGTCTCCTTCCCTCTGTTGCACAGGCTGTCTGTCCAGGAGATGTGCAAAGACTACAAAGAGCAGCTCCAGCAGTTGAAACAATTGAAAGAGCAGGAGATTGATGCAGTGACCAGTGTCACTTCACAGACCAGGTAACAGACAGCCACTGCGTCCCCATCTTGGTCCCTGGCCATGATGTTCACTATGGGCAGCCCATGGGCAGCTCCCCTTCGACCATAGGAACAGGAGCCATCCCTTCTCCCATGCTGCCTCCAGGGGTGCTGAGCTGTGTGTTTAACACAGCAGCTACATCTTCCTCCTGCTCTGCTATGACCTCCCCAAGAGGTTGGGGCAGGCTGACTAGCCTTTGTCCCACCACACATCCCCCTCTGTGTCCTGGCAAGACAAAGTGTGTCCCACAGGGGTGACCCTCCTCATGCTTTTCTTTGCAGGGATCTGAACAGCATCGTTGAGCAGATTGAGAAGTTCTCCAGTGACCTACATAAGCTCTTGCAGAAGGTGGAGAGCACACACCACACCACCTCCCAGGAGTTGGCCAGGGAGGCACGGCAGCGGGACAGGCAGCTCAAGGGTATGTTTGCTGTTCCCCTGTGACAAAATGGCCATGGGCTCTGGGGACACCCAGCAAACAGGACGAAAGCTGGGCTCTGAGTCAGCCAGAGGCTGGGAACCCAGGCTGGCCAAGTCCTGCCTGCCTTGGTCACAGGACATCTCACAGTCTCTCTCTTACAAATTGGTGGCCCGGAGGTATGCAAAAGGTGATGAGCACAAGTGCATGCAGCAAAATTTTCCCTGACTATGGTGTGGCCAAAGGAGGTTTCCCACTTCATGCTGCTCATGGCCCTGCTCTTGTCTCTTCCCAGTGCTCCAGGACAGGCTGGCACAGCAGCAGAGGGACATGGAGGAGGAGCGGAGCCGATTCCAGGAGGTGATTGCCAAAATGGATGCCAGGCTGGGCGAGCAGACTCGGCTGCTAGAGCAGGTGAGCCCACCTTGTGCTCTCTCCCTCCTGGGGGTGTGGGGGTTTGTCTTGTCCGCATGGAAGTCCCTGGCCTGGAGCCTGTGAATGGCAGCTGTTTCTCCTGTGTCTGGATACAGGAGCGATGGAGAGCAACAACAGAGCAATGCAAGGTGGAATCACAGCAGCACTCACTAGAGGAGCAGCGGCGAGTCATGACCCAGCACCTCTCCATGGAGCGAGCAGAGTTGGAGAGGGCAAAGGTGAGAGGGGCAGATATCTCCAGGTGCTTCTGACAATGTCCTCTGAATCCCACTGGCACTGTGCTGCAGTGTGTGGTGGAGGAAAAAGCCAAGCGTGGGGCTGCAGCATCCTTCCTCTGCTTCCTCAATCCCACACCTGGTCACAGGGGTTTAGTGGCAGAGAGGTATTAAAGGAGAAAAACCCTGCAGTGAAGAGGACTTGATGCTTCCTCTCTCCCTCTCCAGAGTGCTCTGCTGGAGGAGCAAAAGTCAGTGATGCAGAAGTGCTCAGAGGAGCGACAGAAGCTGGCGGCTGCCTGGGGTGAATTTCACACCCAGCAGCAGCTGAGCAAGGAGCGGTTGGAGCATGACATGGACCGAGCCCGGCAGATGGACTCTAAGAGAGAAAGCACCATCATGAGCTTAGCCAAGGTATGGCAGCAGAGCCCCTTCCCATGGCCTCGAGCACCACCTGGCAGGCTCACGGGTGGCTGCTGCCCACTGGGGAGTCCTTCAGAGCTGCTTTTGGGTGACGGAGATGTGACTCGGTGTCTAAGGGTTGGTCCTCGGGATAACAAAGCCCCGTGCCCCGGGTGTCTTCGGGCACCCGGAGGCTCCGTGTGGACACGGGACAATCCTGTGGCTTCTCTGAGCCATTCCTGCCGCGATGGGGGTCGGAGGAGTGTGTGTGTCTGTGTGTGCCTGTGTATGTGTGCAGGGGTTCCGGGGGTGCTGCAGCCGTCCGACACCTCGCACTGCCCGAGCTGCTCCCGCCAGCCCCGGGGCGGGGAAAGCAGCCTCCGAGCCCGGACTGGGAGCGGATGCCGAGGGCTGCAGCTCCCGTCCCTCCCCCGAGCAAGCACGGACTACATTTCCCATCGCTTCGGGAAGGGAAGAGCTGGGCAGGGCCTTCCGGGGTGGGGGGAGCCTGGGCTTGAGGCTTCCAGCGGCGGGCTGGGGATGCAGCGAGTCGGGGTCAAGGTGAGTGGGGTCCGGGCCAGAGTTTGGGGCTCAGTTTGATCCTTGTTTAGAGTGGGCTGGAGAGGTCTGAGCAGCAGGGAGCCATCCTGGCGGCTGCAGGGGGGCCCTGAGCGGGAGGGGGGAGTTTGTTTAACTGCAACCCAGGAAATCCTCCTCTCCCCACAGGTGAGAGATTGCTGTGGCTGTGATCCTCAGTGTTTGATCCCTTGCAACGTGGACACAGAGAGCTGCTCAATCTGTAAAGAGGCTCGGTGGGGCAGGGGAAGGCTGCCATGGTGTGTGTGCCGTTGTACAAACTCAATCCTGAGAAATCCTTGCAAACTTGATGCTCTAGCACCTCTGTTTGGAGGCAGAAATGATCCAGAGGGCTGAAAGACTGTGCCCAGCTGGTGTGCTCACTGTGTCTCAAAAGCTTAAGTATTTGTGTCGGTGCCCTGTGTTTCATGTGCCATTTCCCAAATGGGGTGGGTGGGACGAGAGCTTCACTGTTGCTTGTGGGTTTTTCTGGAGAAACCTGCCACTGACTTGAGTGTTTTGAGAAAGTCCAGGTGAGACTTGCTTTGTTTTCTAACCAGGTGATTCGTCTTTCTCCATAGGCTCCAAAAGCCAAGAAAAGTTTAAGAGGTATGTACGCTTGTGTGCTTTCCCTGTGCACAGGTGCTCTGATATGATCGGAACTCATCGGACAGAGGAGGGGGGACACTGCGATCAGGTGGCAGTCCTGGCTTCTGAAATGTTTTGTGGTCCATGTCTGAAAGATGCAGTTGAGTGCAGTGTGTCCTTCCTGAAACAGGCTCTCGCCTGTGGTTTTGCTCTCTCAAGTGGTTTTGCTTATTGGGGTCCTGTGTTTGTTTCTTGCGGGCTTTCCCAAAGCCAGGGGAGAATATAGACATTCATATTGTTTTTTCCCCTCCCCTATTACTCCCTAATGGCTTGTTTAGAGGCCTCCTGCATCCCCTGATACTGAAGCAGTTCTTTTGGGGTTGCCCAGGGGCTCTGAGATGGGGTGAGAGCTCACAGATGAAGTGCTGCTTGTGGCCAATGACTTCCTTAACAGAAGGCTGCTCATTTGATAAAGATGTCCCATTTCTGACTAAGCAAAGCCAAATATTTTTATCCACAAACTACTGGATTGGGTACTGGAAGTTCCTTCTAGGCTGGCAAGGCATACAATGCTGATGGTATTTGAGAGCAAATCTTAATTCTTAGGGTCTTTCAGACCCTGTGTGAGCCATATGGAAATCACAAGCTTTTTACACCTGCTTGGTGAGTTCACCTGCCTTAACATCTTTTGTTGTCTCATTTCGGGTTCTGTGGATGATTTGCTTGATGACCTAGGATATGATGGTAAAAGGAACCTTCTTGGATCTGAAAGGGCAGTGTCCTTGTACTCTTACTCCCCTCCTGGGTGCAGGAGATGCTAGTGCAAGAGCCATTGATCTCTGAGGGGCTCCATTTGTGAGGGGCATGAAGTGAGTAGCAGATCAGAGGGAAGATTTTTCCAGAGTCAGAGGCCATTGAACAGGTTGAAGGGGGAGGTGAAGTCCACCTCTGATTATAAGCCTCCACAGCTCATGGGGAGGCATCAAAACACCCGTTTTGGGGAGGCTGGGGGGTGGGGCTAGGCCATGAATATCCCCATGTCCATCATCCTTATTTCTCCTTGTCTTCTTTCCAGATGAAACCCCTGTTGAATCTTCCAGAGCTTCCCAGCCAGTTGGGAGCAGCAATGGGAGAGCCCATGGCAGCAGCTCACAGGCCAGCAAGAAGTGAGTGCTCAGCCTCTCACAGCCTCTCCCACTTAGAGATCTCTCTGTGCTCCCCAGGTCCATCTGACCTGCCCTGTCCTTGGCTCCTCCATCTCACTGACTGCCCCTGCAGTGATTTCCTGGGAAGGGCAGTTCCCTGCAATGCCTCTGGCAATTGGGAGCCCTGAGCCTGAAGCTGTTAAGCAAGAGTTGGGTGCCCCTGGCACTGTGCATCTCCTGTGCATCTCCCTGATCACAGTTGTTTGCTTAAATACAGCAGTCCCAGCACTGCCACCTTTCATCCCAATGTTACTCCAGCCTCGTTTTCTGTTGTATGATATGGCTACCACCATGTGCCTGGTGTGATTTCCTCTCCTTCTCCCTCCACCTAGCCTGGCTGTCCCCAGGGCACCCTTCCCAAGCTCATTTGTGGTGCTGTTAACCCCACCCCTGTGTGGGCTTGTGTCACAGGTCCTTTCTAGAGGATGATTTCTTCAGTAAAGTCCTTGCAGAGGACATGGAAGCTGCAAAGGTGAGCCCAAATTTCGGGAGAGAGCCTGGGTGTGCTGAGGGCTGGGACTGATGCAGGCCAGGTTGCCCCTGGTGTCACCTCGTCCAAATTAGCAGTGGGATATTTGGGATGAACCATGAAGTGTGGCTGAAGGACCCTAACCCAAAGCAATGGCCTTGGGTGTTCCTAATGCTTCACCCAGAGGCAGCAGGATCTCAGCAAAGGACTCAAGGCACTGGGGGTGTCCAGTGAGGGGGATACACGGAGGAGTTGGGAATATAATCTCCTGTTCCATAAAATGAGGAAAACGAGGGGCTGGAGTGTGGAGTGTGGATGAGGAGTTTCCAAAGGCTGCTTGTCTCTTGATTTCTGCCCTCCTTGGTATGCAGGAGTTCAGTGTCTCTGATGCAGACCCACAAGCTCTGCTGCAAACCATGAAGGTAAGTGCATAAATATCCTCCATCTCAGCACCACATGAGCTGCAGCCAAAAGGAAGCAGCAGCAGCACTGGGGCAGAGGCAGCACTGAGCCTGCTCTCATTTTTATCCTCTTGCTTCCCAGGACATGGATGACCTGGATGCTGAAATCCTGGGACTACCAAAACCCAGTTCTGGGCCAGGGAAGACAACTGTGAAAAGTCCTGGAAAATGTGACTCTTTGGGAGAAGTGAAAACCACAGGGGAGCTGTTAGCTCCTGAGAAAAGTAAAAAGGGGACTACTCTTGTTTTCATTTCCTGGTTCCAAAGGAGCAGGGCGTGTTTTCTTCTGGGACAGGGAAGAAAAAGTGGATTTGTTCCCTCAAATCTTTTCCTAGTGCTTTTTTGGGCTGTCCGAGATTGCCCTGGCCCAGCCTCTTGTCATGCTGTGGTAGCATCACTAGCATCAGCAGCCACAGCGGTCATGTCTCCCACCAAACACCATTTGGCTGTTCCCTGGTGCAGGGGATCTGCCTGATCTGTCTGGAAGGAGAACCAGAGAGGTTGGGGTTGCATGCCCAAACTGCCCTGCTCTTTCCCAGGCCCTTTTCTCCTTCTCTGCTTGCCAGGAGACCCCTCCAGAAAAATTTCCCTTCCCATAAGGCTGAGAGGAGGCTGTGTGTGGCAATATCTGCTTTGGGGGGCTGCTGTTAGAAAAGTGACCCTCAGCACAGTTGGGAGAGGGACATCTCTGCAGTACTCTGTCTCTTGAGAGCTGTGGTCTCTCTTTCTAGGAGAGTCTGTACCTGGGATGGAGAAGAAGCCACTCTCATCTGCCACTGCCCCCCAGAAGTACCAAAAATTTAACTTTGAAGGTAGGACATGGCTTCACTGGGGGCAGGTGAGGCGTCTGGCCTTGCTCTTTGCCCATTGTTTGCCTCTTCTGCTAACCAAAGGCTTGGCTGGGTAATGAGAAAGAGAGCTCTTCAGCCCTCCAAATCTAATCCTTCCAAACTGACCAAAGGGCAACAAAATTACATCTCTGCATTTGAGACCCTCCCCACGATGGGGCTGGGAGACAGTTTCTGAGTCCATTTGCATTATGATGTGTGCTTTGGCTTTTAATGACTGTAGCACTTGGGAGACCTGTATTGGGGGGATTCTGTCCAGCTGGCAGTCAGGGAGGGTGTTTTCCTGGCACTGCTGAGCTCTGGTTGTATAAGGCAGCAGTTGAACTGAGATCAGCATCTATCTATTAAAATCACTAACTGGTTTTAAGTGATGTAGGTGAGCTTTCTTTTCTCCTTTGTCTTTGTCTAAAGAGTGATCAGCACTGCCAGATGGTCACTTGCTGTGAAATTTGGTCCCTGAAAAGTTATTTGCAAAAGACTTTGTAAATGATCTTGAGACATAAGAGCAGGCTTTTGCTTTGATCTCTTGTTAAAAAAAATAATTAAAAAAAAAGCCTTGATGAAACCTCATCGCTTGTGTGATCCTGTCCACAGAGCCACCCCCAACCCAGGTGCCCCTGCACACCACAGCCCCAGTGAGGAGGAGGGAAAAGCTCACATTTGAGCATGCTGGTGGTGATGACTTGATGGACGCACTGGGATGTGGCAGTGACCCAAAAGGAGTTGAGAAGCAGGGAAAGAAGACAGAAGAGTAAGGGCAATGGAGAGGCAATAGGAGTGGATCAGGGGATGGCTTGTGCATTGAGATGGGGCCTCCATGCTACGTGGGGGATGCTGGAGCTTCTGCCTGTGGGTCCCCAAAGGGGGCAAGAGCAGCCTTGCCTGGCAGAGAAAAGCCAGAACCCCCTGGTAAGGCTGTGTGATGAGGAACAGCCCTGCCTCAGAGGAAGCCACCTGTCACTGTGTCCCCAGCAGAGAGGAGCTCCAGCCAGCCTACTCCAAGCTGGATGAGCTGCTGGGACAAGGCTCCGTGGCCAAAATCCTGGAACCACCAGGTATGGGAGAACACAGGGAGTTCCAAGTGGATCAGAAGTACCAAAAGCAGCCAGGTGAGCACAGCCAGGGACACTGGGGAGGTCTGCCACAGAGGTGATAGCATTGGCTTGGGAGAGCAAGATTAGTTCCTAATGCCCTTGCAGGCATTAAATCCCCTTCCTGTAGTGGTGAGGGGTGCTGCTAACAGGATCCCAGTGGGAATTGCAGAGGAGGAGGAGAGGGAGGGATGGCATCTTCGGAGCTGGCTGCTTCTCTTGGCATTGACTCAGTGTTGTTTGTCTGAACAGAGAAGGAAGAAGGTTGGAAGGGGGAGGATTTTGTCTTTGGAACCCACCAGCACACGGTGGCTTCCACACCTGAGGGCCAATCGTCAAGGAGGCAGTCAGTGAGGTATAGTGCTCTGTGTGTGTCTGCAGCCCCAGCCACTGGCCAGGCTGTGTCCCCAAGGTCCCTGGCAGGCAGGTATGTGACTGTTTCTCCTTGCAGCAGGCTTTCAGCTGAGAGCAGCAATGAGCCAAAACCAGACCCCCGCTCCAAACCTCCTCCACGGAGGAGGCAGAGCTCTGTGTGGGGCAGTGGAGGTGGAGGCAACTGGCTGGGCTTGAAGGATGAGGAATTTCTGGATTTGGAGTCACTGTCTCCAGCAAAGGCCAATCCTGCTGTCAGCCACCCCATCCCTGCCACAGCCAGGAGGCCTGGCCCCACCACCGAGCTCCTGGCTGCAGAGGACACAGCAGCTAAACCCGACCTGCTGGAGGAGGACGACTGGCTGAGTGCTGCCCTGGCTCAAGAGAAAGCCCAAGCCCAGGCAAAGGCCCAGGAGAGAAATGCCAAGGCCTCAGAGGCCCTTGGGGAAGGGCCCTTGGATCCCCACTCCCGCATCAGGTAAAGCCACAGCTGATGTCTGTGTAGTTGCTCTCCAGCAGAACCTCTCAAAAACCCTCGACTCCCAGAGAAGAAAAGAATTTTAAGTGCTGTCTTGTCTCAGGTTGGGGTGATAACGGGAGCTTTCTCCCACTGATCAGTCCACAGTCCCATCACACCTCTGGATTCAGGCTTGTGTCACTGGAATGCGACAGGGGTCTGTTGGCTGCTGCCCAGGGGAGGGGTGTGGGCACAGCAAGGAGCAACACTGGTGCTGGAAGTTTTGAGGTGTCTTTGCTCCTTCTGCAGCCAAAAGGATGAATCCTGGCTCAGCAGAGCAGGACAGAGGCTTTCAGCTGTGAGTCAGGAGCTGGTGTGGGAGGGAAAGGATCTTTTCCTTCCTCACCTCCACAGCTCTCTCACACAGGATGGTTTTTGCTTGCAGGCAGCCAGCTGCCTCCAGAGGAGCACTGCAGCAGGCAGGTGCCCTGCAGGACAAGGCAGCAAGCACAGGCAGCTCTGAGTAAGGCTTTCTCCACCATCCAGGCATCCTGCAGGGAGAGGTGTCCTGCAGAAAGCAGCTGTGTGTGTGAGATGGGAGAAGAGGGAGGGCTGGGAGCCAGCAATGGTCACTTGGGTCTGGGACCTCTGCGACTGGGAGGGAAGGAAGGCAGCTCTGAAAGATCATCAGGGTCCTGCCTGTTGGATCACAGTGGGACATCCAAGCTTTAAACATCAAGAAATGGCCAACCAGCATCGTTTTGGTGTGCCTCACCCTGAGCTGTGACACTGCTGTGCATCACCTGTGTCTCTGTGCCCATGCAGGCAGTCGGTCCCCTGGCTCAGCACCATTGCAGCAGGAGCCTCAGCTCACCCGTCGGAGGCTGCCAAGGGGGATCCCTTCGGAGATGCCAGCACCCTGGGTGTGTTGTGTGTGGTTGAACAGTGTGGGCAGCAGGATGCAGAGAGGGTCAGGGAGGCCCTGGGAGGAGGCTGTGCACCAGTTCAGAGGCCATTGGAAGTGACTTATAGGACGCAGCTGCCTCTCTAGAGGATGGGGATGGAGGAGAAGCTGTGCTTTGCCCCTCTGATTTACTCTGCAGAGCAGAGTCCCTCTATCCTCTGAGGGGTTTTGGGTGCAGGACCCTTCATCCCCATCACTGAACAGAGCAGGACCCTTCCTGCCCTGCCCTGCACTGCCCTGCCCAGGAGACCCTCATCCTTCTGGAAGGGGACAGTTCCCATTGTCATGTGTGACTCACAGACTTGTTCAATTTTCAGTCCCCACAGCCTCGATCCCAGGGGAGCAGGAGACACGGGACCCTGCCCCACTGGTTCAGGTAGGTCCATTTTGCCAGGAGATGCAGGGTTAGGGTGGTGATTTCCAGCCCTCCCCTGCTGACTTGCCAGCATCCATCTCTGTCCATACTGACTTGGCAGGAGGAAGGATGTGCCCAGCTATGCATTTCTGGTAGCCCATGTTCATGGAGACAAAGAGTTTGGAGAAGCCCAAGATGCTACAAGTTGTATTTATGAGGCCAAAGCACATGAGCTGTGGATGCTTTGTAAATCATGTGTGTTTACAGCCCTGCATTGCCTGAGCAGCATTTAAAGAGTTCCCCAGCCATATCTGTGTTGTGTTGTGTTAGTGAGACAAAATGTCCTTGATAAAGGAGTTCTCCTTTATTTGGCTTTCCCCAGTATTGTAAAGATGTTCTCAGACAACTGAAGGGGAATTGAAGCCTCTGACAAAGAGGGCAGCTCTTGTTTGGTCTCTGAAGGCTCCATTTGTCATCTAGCTGGGCCTCCTTGTCCTGCCCTGGCGGCAGGACACACTGTCTCCCAGCCACACGAATGATGGTCTCATCCTTGAGGTGGTCCCCAGCAAGGAAGAGCCCAGCATGCTGGTGCCTGGGGCAGGGACACTGAGTGTCACCTGAGGATCAGGATCTGGGCCAGCACTGGGGTTGGGTCACTGTTCCCAGGCTAGGAGATGTTCTCCCCGGCGCTTTACCTCCATGAGGGCATCCCTGTGTCTCCACAGGTTACTGCACCCAGGGCACAACTCCAGGCTGCCCCACAGCTGCAGGTGAGGCATGTGCCTTCCTTTAGGGACTGATGGCCACAGCACAAAGCCACTGAAAGACCTCCATCTTCTCTCTCCATCCCCACTGCAGGCAGAGTCCCCAGCCCTGGGCTTGCTGCAGGAGAGGAGGCTGGGGTCTCCTCCAGCCCAGCTCCAGAAGGATGTGTCAGGCTGTCAGGCAGCACTGATCAGTGCCCAGACACGTGTGGCAGAGCTGGAGAGCCAGGTAAACACCACTGCCTGCTGGATAGGGGACCACAGGGGATGCAGGGGGAGGAGAAGGGGCCATGTGTCCTCCAAATGGCATCAGGATAGAGGGATAGAGGAATAGAGGAGAAACGTCCCTGTCCAGAGATGCCTACAGCCACCAAGTGCTGCTGTGGGAGCTCTGTCCCCAGGGTGGCACAAGGACCTTCTCCATGCATGCCCAACAGGTCCGCACGCTGGAGCTGGAGCAGACGCAGCACAAACTACTGCTGGAGAGTCTCCAGCAGCGGCACCAGGAGGACCTGGATCTCCTTGAAAACGCACACAGGTACAAGTCTCTTGCCTTGTGGTTCTCTCCTGTGTCATATCGCTGCCTCCAGCCCTGTCCATCCATCCCTTCTGGGGTGAGAAGTGCTGGGGTGCTTCCCAAATCCATCTGTGGGGTGGACAGGCACAGAGCTACATTGATGTGAGCCTGGTGGGGACACTCCCACGGGTGACAAGGAGAATGAGCCAGTCCCTTCTCCAGCACACCCCCAAGCAAGGCACCCACCTGCACACTGGGCAGCAGGAAGAGGGTACAGCGAGTGAAGCACCCCATGCCTTGTTTTCCCTTTTGCCACTGCTCTGATTCTAAATCCCCATGGGCACTGTGGGAGGAGAGTGTCATGAAAACAACACTTGTTCCTTGCAGGAGCCAGATGAAGGTGATGGAGGAGACCTACAGGCAGCGGGAGGAGAGGCTGCAGCAGGAGAAAGAGCAGCTGGCAGCTCAGCTGGTGTCACAGAGCCAGGACATGGAGCAGACTCGGGCAGAGCTGGTGGCACAGCACCAGCAGCGTGTGGCCACACTGGAGCAGCAGAGCACACTGGAGATAGAGCGGCTGCAAGAGCTGCAGAGGTGAGGGTGGCAGGAGGGGCACACATGTGGGGCTGATAGCTTCTGTCTCAGGAGAGGAACCACGGAATGGTTTGGGGACATGGTCAAAGGAGAAATCAGGCTCCAGAATTGCTGGGGTTTGGGCACCTTGGTGGCTTTTGGAATGGGGATNTATAAGAGACAGAAAAAAAGGAGACTACTCTTGTTTTCATTTCCTGGTTCCAAAGGAACAGGGGGTGTTTTCTTCCGGGATAGGGAAGAAAAAGTGGATTTGTTCCCTCAAATCTTTTCCTAGTGCTTTTTTGGGCTGTCCGAGATTGCCCTGGCCCAGCCTCTTGTCATGCTGTGGTAGCATCACTAGCATCAGCAGCCACAGCGGTCATGTCTCCCACCAAACACCATTTGGCTGTTCCCTGGTGCAGGGGATCTGCCTGATCTGTCTGAAAGGAGAACCAGAGGGGTTGGAGTTGCACGCACAAACTGCCCTGCTCTTTCCCAGGCCTTTTTCTCCTTCTCTGCTTGCCAGGAGACCCCTCCAGAAAGATTTCCCTTCCCATAAGGCTGAGAGGAGGCTGTGTGTGGCAATATCTGCTTTTGGGGGCTGCTGTTAGAAAAATGACCCTCAGCACAGGTGGGAGAGGGACATCTCTGCAGTACTCTGTCTCTTGAGAGCTGTGGTCTCTCTTTCTAGGAGAGTCTGTACCTGGGATGGAGAAGATGCCACTCTCATCTGCCACTGCCCCCCAGAAGTACCAAAAATTTAACTTTGAAGGTAGGACATGGCTTCACTGGGGGCAGGTGAGGCGTCTGGCCTTGCTCTTTGCCCATTGTTTGCCTCTTCTGCTAACCAAAGGCTTGGCTGGGTAATGAGAAAGAGAGCTCTTCAGCCCTCCAAATCTAATCCTTCCAAACTGACCAAAGGGCAACAAAATTACATCTCTGCATTTGAGACCCTCCCCACGATGGGGCTGGGAGACAGTTTCTGAGTCCATTTGCATTATGATGTGTGCTTTGGCTTTTAATGACTGTAGCACTTGGGAGACCTGTATTGGGGGGATTCTGTCCAGCTGGCAGTCAGGGAGGGTGTTTTCCTGGCACTGCTGAGCTCTGGTTGTATAAGGCTGCAGTTGAACTGAGATCAGCATCTATCTATTAAAGCCACTTTAAGTGCTGTAGATGAGCTTTCTTTTCTCCTTTGTCTAAAGAACATTCACGTATTAAAGCAGCCAAACTCTACAAATGTAGAGTTGCTTTCTTCTAGGAGAAAAAAAAAAAGGTGGTAATGTCCCTGCAGAACCTCCATTCCTGGCTTTGGGCAGATCTGATCTCCTGTCTCCATGTGCACAGGGTGGGGGATAGTGCAAAACTGTTCTTCTAAATAACACTGGTTTTTCTTGTTTTCTGATTTTGTATTTTGTATTATTATGATTCTCCTTTCCTGCCCCTGTAAGGTAATTCCCAGATCTCGATGATCCTTTGGCAGGGCTTTTATCCGATGAGAAGAATGCTCCAGAGAAGCCAGCACAAGGAGGCTCTAGAAACAGCTCAGAGAAAAAAGCAGAGCAGAGCAAAGAGAAAGGTAAGCAGGGTTGCTTGATGTATTTATATTAAATAAGTCAGCAGCCTGGATTAGTTTTTGTAAGGTCCAGCCTGGTTAATTTGTGTCGAATCTCTTTTTAACCAGTATGGTTATTTATAGAGCAACTTGGTAATTGGGATTAATTGGAACACACTGAGTGCTTGGTAATTCCAGTGAAAAGCCTTGATCAAACCTCATCCCAGGTGTGATCCTGTCCACAGAGCCACCCCCAACCGAGGTGCCCCTGCACACCACAGCCCCAGTGAGGAGGAGGGAAAAGCTCACATTTGAGGATGATCGTGGTGATGACCTAATGGATGCACTGGGATTTGGCAGTGACACAAAAGGAGATGAGAAGCAGGGAAAGAAGACAGAAGAGTAAGGGCAATGGAGAGGCAATAGGAGTGGATCAGGGGATGGCTTGTGCATTGAGATGGGGCCTTCATGCTGGGTGGGGGATGCTGGAGCTTCTGCCTGTGGGTCCCCAAAGGGGGCAAGAGCAGCCTTGCCTGGCAGAGAAAAGTCAGAACCCTCTGGCAAGGCTGCGTGATGAGGAACAGCCCTGCCTCAGAGGAAGCCACCTGTCACTGTGTCCCCAGCAGAGAGGAGCTCCAGCCAGCCTACTCCAAGCTGGATGAGCTGCTGGGACAAGGCTCTGTGGCCAAAATCCTGGAACCACCAGGCAGGGGAGAGCGCAGGGAGTTCCAAGTGGATCAGAAGTACCAAAAGCAGCCAGGTGAGCGCAGCCAGGTGAGCACAGCCAGGGACACTGGGGAGGTCTGCCACAGAGGTGACAGCATTGGCTTGGGGGAGCAAGATTAGTTCCTAATGCCCTTGCAGGCATTAAATCCCCTTCCTGTAGTGCTAACAGCTTCTGGAATGGGGGTAATGCAGCAGGAGTGTGCTCTGCCCTCGGGACTGCCAAGCAGCATTCACACAGTAGCCATAACTCCATTGCCCTTGGACACAGGCTGATTCCCAACAGACACACTTTTCTTGGCCACATAGCTCATGGTTTCCAGGGAAGATGTTTCCAGCTGTGTTTTCCCAGAGGCAAGAATTACAGGGGAGGAGGAGGAAGAGGGCTGGCATCTTTGGAGCTGGCTGCTCCTCTTGGCACTGACTCAGTGCTGTTTGTCTGAACAGAGAAGGAAGAAGGTTGGAACAGGGAGGATTTTGTCTTTGGAACTTATCAGCCCACAGTGGCTTCCACACCCGAGGGCCGATCGTCAAGGAGGCAGTCAGTGAGGTATAGTGCTCTGTGTGTGTCTGCAGCCCCAGCCACTGGCCAGGCTGTGTCCCCAAGGTCCCTGGCAGGCAGGTATGTGACTGTTTCTCCTTGCAGCAGGCTTTCAGCTGAGAGCAGCAATGAGCCAAAACCAGACCCCCACTCCAAACCTCCTNATGTCAGCTTAGCTCCTGGGACATGGCTCCACAACCAAAGCTCTTTCATTGTGTCTGTCACAGGGAGCAGTGGTTTGTAACAGCTGCTGGTGGTCTCCTTCCCTCTGTTGCACAGGCTGTCTGTCCAGGAGATGTGCAAAGACTACAAAGAGCAGCTCCAGCAGTTGAAACAACTGAAAGAGCAGGAGATTGATGCAGTGACCAGTGCCACTTCACAGACCAGGTAACAGACAGCCACTGTGTCCCCATCTTGGTCCCTGGCCATGATGTTCACTATGGGCAGCCCATGGGCAGCTCCCCTTGGACCATAGGAACAGGAGCCATCCCTTCTCCCATGCTGCCTCCAGGGGTGCTGAGCTGTGTGTTTAACACAGCAGCTACATCTTCCTCCTGCTCTGCTATGACCTCCCCAAGAGGTTGGGGCAGGCTGACTAGCCTTTGTCCCACCACACATCCCCCTCTGTGTCCTGGCAAGACAAAGTGTGTCCCACAGGGGTGACCCTCCTCATGCTTTTCTTTGCAGGGATCTGAACAGCATCGTTGAGCAGATTGAGAAGTTCTCCAGTGACCTACATAAGCTCTTGCAGAAGGTGGAGAGCACACACCACACCACCTCCCAGGAGTTGGCCAGGGAGGCACGGCAGCGGGACAGGCAGCTCAAGGGTATGTTTGCTGTTCCCCTGTGACAAAATGGCCATGGGCTCTGGGGACACCCAGCAAACAGGACGAAAGCTGGGCTCTGAGTCAGCCAGAGGCTGGGAACCCAGGCTGGCCAAGTCCTGCCTGCCTTGGTCACAGGACATCTCACAGTCTCTCTCTTACAAATTGGTGGCCCGGAGGTATGCAAAAGGTGATGAGCACAAGTGCATGCAGCAAAATTTTCCCTGACTATGGTGTGGCCAAAGGAGGTTTCCCACTTCATGCTGCTCATGGCCCTGCTCTTGTCTCTTCCCAGTGCTCCAGGACAGGCTGGCACAGCAGCAGAGGGACATGGAGGAGGAGCGGAGCCGATTCCAGGAGGTGATTGCCAAAATGGATGCCAGGCTGGGCGAGCAGACTCGGCTGCTAGAGCAGGTGAGCCCACCTTGTGCTCTCTCCCTCCTGGGGGTGTGGGGGTTTGTCTTGTCCGCATGGAAGTCCCTGGCCTGGAGCCTGTGAATGGCAGCTGTTTCTCCTGTGTCTGGATACAGGAGCGATGGAGAGCAACAACAGAGCAATGCAAGGTGGAATCACAGCAGCACTCACTAGAGGAGCAGCGGCGAGTCATGACCCAGCACCTCTCCATGGAGCGAGCAGAGTTGGAGAGGGCAAAGGTGAGAGGGGCAGATATCTCCAGGTGCTTCTGACAATGTCCTCTGAATCCCACTGGCACTGTGCTGCAGTGTGTGGTGGAGGAAAAAGCCAAGCGTGGGGCTGCAGCATCCTTCCTCTGCTTCCTCAATCCCACACCTGGTCACAGGGGTTTAGTGGCAGAGAGGTATTAAAGGAGAAAAACCCTGCAGTGAAGAGGACTTGATGCTTCCTCTCTCCCTCTCCAGAGTGCTCTGCTGGAGGAGCAAAAGTCAGTGATGCAGAAGTGCTCAGAGGAGCGACAGAAGCTGGCGGCTGCCTGGGGTGAATTTCACACCCAGCAGCAGCTGAGCAAGGAGCGGTTGGAGCATGACATGGACCGAGCCCGGCAGATGGACTCTAAGAGAGAAAGCACCATCATGAGCTTAGCCAAGGTATGGCAGCAGAGCCCCTTCCCATGGCCTCGAGCACCACCTGGCAGGCTCACGGGTGGCTGCTGCCCACTGGGGAGTCCTTCAGAGCTGCTTTTGGGTGACGGAGATGTGACTTGGTGTGTTAGGATCAGGCTGCTCTTGGAGCAGTCTCCAGCAGCCTATTTTAGAAGCTGACTGAAGCATCAGTCGTTTCTGTCTTTCCCCTTTGCCTGTGAGGGTTTTGGGCAGCCAGGCCAGGCACAGCCACCATCTCTGTTTTAAGTCTGGTGGGAGGAAACCCTATGGTGTGTTAAGTAAAAGCTCCCCGTGCCCTGGGGACATGTCCAGAGCCAGTCCTGCTCCCCAGGCCTGTCCCGGGGGGATTCATGGCACTGACAGTGCAGCAGAGCTGTGTTTTTAAGGCCCTATCAGGGTGGAAAATATCCATTCAGGCAGGATATTTCCTGAGCATCTCTTGAGCATGTTCTGGGGTGTGCAGCAAGATGAGGAGCTCCATCCTTTCCAGGGAGGGAGTGTGTGTCTGTCTGTACAATCCCAGCTCTGCCAGGCCCTGGTCCCTGAGGGTGAGGGTACTTCTTGAGCACCTGGCAGGAGTTGCTCTGCACCCCAGCCTGGCATCATCAGGAGCTCAGCAGGGCCAGATCTTTCCCATCACTTGGGAAGGGAAGGCAGAGGATAGTGTCCAGGTGATGCATTGGTGTTCCCCTTGCCCATCCTAGGAGCAGGCAGAGCTGATGTTGCGGGGCCGTGAGCTGAAAACTAAGGAGGAGAAGCTAGTGAGGGACAGGGAGCTGCTGGAGGAGGCCTGGCAGGAGCTGAGGCAGGAGAAGGAGAAGGTGAACGTGGCCATGCTGCATGTCCAAAGGCAGGAGGAGGAGGCTAAAAGGATGGCCAAGGTAAACAAAACCCTGTGCTGCAGTTCACAGCTGTGACTGGGCAGACAGCAAAGCCAGGGTTTGTTTTCACACCCCTCCCAAAGTGGTGAATCCTAATCCTGTCCCGGGAGGGGATGCACAAAGGAGCCCTGTCCCCAGCCTCCCCAGCTGCTCTGCCTTGCAGCTCTCATCCCAGAAGTACGAGGAAGGGGAGCGAGCCCTGCAGGAGGCATGCAGGGTGGAGTCCCAGCACCAGAGCAGGCTGCAGGTCATGCAGCAGCACCTGGAGCAGCTGAAGCAGCAGGAGCAGCATCTGCACCAGGCAAGTACCCCCTCACCTTCCCTTGGTCACCATGCCTGTCTCTTATNAACCAGGGCTACTGGGTTGGAATGGATGATAGCCAAGAGGTCCTTCACACACTAGTTCACTTGAAGAATTTGGCATGGCACAGAAAGTCTGGCCACAGCCAGCCCTGCAGTATTCCACACCCAACTGGTGCTGTGGCAGCACCAGGCCCAGCAGGTGAGGTTGGGGGAAAACCGGGGCTGGAAGGGGCTTCAAACTAAAAGGGTGGGAGCAGGGCTGGGTGAAGCCTGATAGCCACTGGGTGGGAGTTCTGAGCCACTGGGCTAGGTGGACTTGCAGAAGCTTTGGGCACCTAGAGGAGTGATACCAGAAGGAAGGGTGGGTACGTAGATGCTAACAGCTTGTCTCAGGTTCATCCCCGACATCCATAGCTTGAGGGGGTTGCCCCTTTCCTCACCCCATCCCTGAGCAGGCGAAGTGGGCTTTGCTGGACTCTGGCTTCAAGATGTCCCCATCTTCTCCCATCAGTCCCCTGCTTCCCTGCTGGCTCCTTCCCCACACAGGGGTGCTCTTTGAGGAGCCCATACAGCCCAGGGGGTACCAGAGATGGGTACCTGCCTGCTGCTCACTGCATGAAGAAGGATTTGGGATACTTCCCTCACTCAGGATCAACACCCTGGCCTGGGCCCCATTTCTGTGGCACTCTCTGGTAGCCATCCCACCCACCCCTCTCTTCTCAGGACCATGATTTCTTAAAGAAGGAGGCCGCCTTCCTGGAGACCCTGACAAAAGCATCTCACAGGACTTCATCTTTGTCATACTGCAGAGGTGGGATCCTCACACACTCTCCAAGGGACAGCTGGGTCCGTCAGGCAGAGCAGTCATGTCTGGGCTGAGGTTCACCAGGAGCCTCTGAGGATGTTTCACAAGCTCACATTCCGCAGCTTTTCTAGTTTGGGACTGTTTCTGAAAGCCTTTTGGGGTCATTTTTCTGAGAGCAGGGCCACTCCACACACCTTGGTGGGATCTGCCTTGGCGACAGAGGAGTAATGGCTGAGATGGGGAGGGGAGAGCCCTTCCCTTTGGACCTGTTGACTTCCAGAAGGCCATTAGCACTGCAGGTATGATGGAAGGCCCCTGTCAGGCTTCCCTGGTGATCCACGAGAAGCAGAGTTGAATGATAAATGGTAACATGTCATCAGTCTAGGTTAGCTTAAGTGCTTTCCAGTTGGTGACTAAGTGTATGTTAAAAAACAAGGAGCAAGTTAGGTGTGCTGTAAGAGCTGCATGCACTTGTAAATCAGTGCAAGAGCGGGGGATATTTGTCTCCAAATCCTAAACCAGCTTTCAGTGAATAAATTCAAGTTGTCAGGCATTACTTTTTTTCTCTTCATTCTTTCAGTTTTGAGAATGTATTTGTGCAGCAGCAGCATTTTATTTTATCTTCAGGCAAACATGGCATGTTTTATCTTCCCAGTTTCCTCTTTGCTGCTTATCAAAATGCTCCCTGGAGCGCAGAATTTCAAATGCTTGTTTGCACATTTTTCAAGAAAACTTCCTACCAATGTTAAAATACAGGCACTCAAAAGAATGAGTCTCCCATCAACCAGGAAACACAGTGGGCTGTGCTAGGCATCTCCTTTTGCTTGTACTACATGGCAGATTGCTGATTTGATTGATTAGCACTTAGGAAAAGAAGACAAGTGTTCTATCAACTGCTGGATATTTCTGAGCCATGCCCAAATTCTTCAAGTGAACCAGTGTGTGAAGGACCTCTTGGCTATCATCCATTCCAACCCAGTAGCCCTGGTTGACTCCTTTGACTACCATGATGTACATTTAGGCTCTGTGCTTGGCCGGTACGATGGCAATGTCTACAAGAACATCTTTGAGTGCGCAAAGAAATCTCCACTGAACCAAACACAGGTTAAAAAACCTCCTTCCTTCCTCTTTGGTCACATGTGCCCAGAGAAATAACTGCATTAGTTAATTTTGATCAGTGATTTCAGCAGGTAGGTAATTGATGGAGGTGGGGAGAAGAGTCACTCATGGTAATGCGCCAACACTAGCAACCTACTTACTCCTCTGCTTTCACGATACTTTCTTTCCTCATTTCCCAAAGGTACCTCAGATGCATCCTTGTGGAATACTTCTGAGTTTCTCAGTTTAGGGAGGAAATCGTGCACTGCCTAGAGAAGCAATTGAATAATCTCACGAAATTTAAAAGAAACAATTACTAGTTGTTAATTCTGCTTAGTGATACTAACTGTGAAAGCCTTACCTGTTTCCTATCAAATCTTTCAGTGCCTTCAGGCAGTAGTAGTAACTGGAGAAGAAAATAAATAGCTCTCATGTAGCACTTCAGTGTCAGGTCTTGTATAGCTGACCTAAGGCAGTAGCTACAGCTGAGCTCATAAAAGAAACTGAGCTGAGAAGTCAGTGTCCCTCTTCTAAGAGCCTAAAAAGAACTCTAAATCCTCTCCCAGTGGCCTTTACTGGCCTTATTTGATTTGGACAGACTTGATCTACTACAGTGTGATGATTGTGATTGCAGTTATGTCACACCAGAACTTGCTTAGTTTTTTGTGCTTCTGAAACCAGTAGGGCTTAGGAGCTTACTTACTCCTAAGTTCCCCTTAGGAGACCTCTGCCAGTTTGCTTTGAATGAAAATGCCAAAGAATTGTCTGTATAGATATGAGAAGTCTTTCATTCATTCTTTTTTTTTTTTTTTTTCTGTCATGAAGACACTCAGATACAGGACTTAGCTGACTGTTCCAAAATCTCTCAAGTGCCTCTGGTTTAATTTTCCTTAGTATTGAAAACAGGCTGCAGGATGTGAAGAGCTAAAAACTGTTTTAAAACTCAAGCCTAACCTTTTTGTAATCACTGTCTTGTCCTCTGACAGATTCATTAATCTTTCCACAAACACCTGAAGCCAACGCAAGCCAAGCTGTGAAACTTTTTTTTAATTTTTAAGTGCACATTTTTCCTTTTGATCAGGCAATGGAATGGACTGCCCGGTGAGGTGGTAGATTCTCCATCCCTGGAGACATTTAAAAAAAGACTGGATGTGCCACTCAGTCCCTTGGTCTAGCAACTGCAGCAGTGGGTCAAGGGTTGGACTTGATGATCTCTGAGGTCCCTTCCAACCTGGCTAATTCTATGATTCTATGGTGATTTCATGTGAAAAAACACATGAAGTCTTACAAAGTGCAAATTTGACCTGGAATAATGAAGCCAGGATTTGAGGGCAGGAATCAGTTGACCAAGGTCCTTCGGTCTTCAGATTGTTCTGGCATGATATGCTGGTTTTTAAAGGCATACTTCAAGATAACGACAATCCCAAATAAAGTGTCCAGATTGTTTGGGATTAGCTTTGTGGTTTGTTTTTTTTTTTCCTCTCAGTGCATTTCCAAGGAGCTTTTTCTGATTTTTGCTTGATTTGGGGTTTATTTATTGCCTTGGGACTTGCACACTGCTGTCTAGATTTAACAGATGGAAGATTAGACTTTAACAGAACCTCATGATGCCCAGTGAAATCAACTACAACTAATCAAAATCACTGCTGGTTTTCAAGACCAGTAATTCTGTCCAGTAGCAATAACACCTCCCTTTGCAAGAGACAAGAGCAGCTTTGAGCTTAAAATGGTAAAAAACTTCAGCATCAACCCATATCCCTTAGTCCTGAGGCAACCTCTGAGAAGCTGGTTGTCATGGTTTAACACTGACCCAGCAATTAAACCGAATAACAGATGCTCTCTATTAATTCCCCTCTCCTCCCTGATAAGGAAAGGAGAGAGAATAAGGGAGAGACACTTATGGGGTGGAAAATAAACTAAACAATTCTAATAAAACCATAATGATAAATAGGAAAAAATACTAAATATATACAAATATACAGGAAAATTGATACCACGTTCCTCCCCCCTTCCCCCCACTAACTCTCACGTCACCAGCAAGGCTGCAGGGCAGCCCTGGGAAAGTCCAGGCTGGACTCCTGGAGTCAGCAGCAGTCGGGAGCTAGCAGCAGGAACACACAGATTCAGGCTGGCATGGATCAGGACCACAGGCAGAGGAATGGATGGAATCCTCTCAGGATGCCGAAGCAAAAAGAGACAGGTGAAGAAGGGGAAGCAGGAAGGAAAGGAAGGGGTTTGACGCTCGTGATCCCTCAAATTTCTACTGAGTATGACATGTATGGGATGGAATACCCTGTTTGGTCAGTTCTGGCCATCTATCTTGTCCATTCCTCCCCAAAGGAGGGTTTCAGGTGGGACCTCTTTACTCCTTTTCTCCTTCCGGAGGGCAAAATATTCCTCAGAACTGAGTAGTGTCCTTGGTTCTCCACAGCAGTCTCTAGCTGTAACTATAAACATCGAGCATTATCAGTCCTAGAAGCAGACACTGTCTGAGAAACTTGCTGTTAATTTTAGCAAGTGGCCCAAACCAGGACACTGGTTCTCTGACAGCTCTGGTATCTCTTGAAGTCTCTTAATTTTGGATCAGGGTTCATGGAGTTTTTCCTGTCACTAACAATGATCAGACACAATGTTTGGCTCTGCATGCAGTTGCTCAACAGAAAGAAATGTGTAATTTCCAATAAAATAATGAAACTTGCCTTTTGGCTGCTGAGTCTTTCAAGTTGAATGGAACCACTGCTGTTCAGGATACCAAAGGGGAGGGAAAGGGCTTTGCCTTCTCTTTATTCAGTAGAGCAGGCTGCTGATGTGAGGAGGGATGATGGAGGAGCAGGTTAAAAACATGTTGATGACAACAGGACTAGTTAACTGTATGTACAGATTTAATAAATTACAAAAATGTGTTTTCAGACAAAATGTCTTCCTTTCATTCATTACCTCCAGTGGATCTCATTTCAAGCAATGGGTGAAGTAGAATGAATTATTCAGAGGATCTTAAAGTAGTAGAATTTCATTTGTCTTACTTCTAGCCTGACTTTTCTGGCTTTGCTCTGTAGCATTCCAGGGCAGCCCTTGCTGCTGCTGCTGCCCCCAAGCCCCAGGGAAAATAAAACTGGCAGCCAGCAAAGCTGCCTGTGTCACACTGTTGTTACTGCTCAGAGGTAGCAGAAGATGACCACTACCAACAGCATATTTAATAACTGTTTGGCAGCAGAAGCTTTAATTCACAGAAGCTGTTTCTTTAAAATGGTTTCCCCCTGGGTTGTTTTTTAATAAACAGTGCTGTAACAGCAAATGTGTGTGTGTTCTTGGTTAGGGTATTGTGTGCCCTTTTTCATCTTGCTGCTGTTGGGGTTGATACCACAACCTGGTAGGCCTTGCTGTGTCTCACGGTCAGCAAACAGTGTTTCAACTCTGTCAGATGGCTCTGGATCCTCTGAAAAAATGTTGTCATGCCATTTCCACAAGTGTGGAGCATCTTGTGCTCAGTGTTAAGCGATCTCAGGGCCAAGTAATGATACCTGGGACACCGTTCTTGGAGGGTACTGGAAAGAGCAGCCTGTGACTGTGGTTTGCAGACTGATTTTAAAAATGCCACCTCCTGGTGAAGTCTTTGGAAGCAGCCCGTGTTCCCAGCAGGAGCTTGCAGCACTCAGTGAAAGCCACTGGTAGGTGGGTCCACGGGTGATGAAGTCTCCAAGGCTGATGTTTCCCACTTTTATCCATTTTGTATGACCTATAGAGAGTATGGATATAGGGCTAGGAAATTGACTGAATAATTTATGTAAAAGATTCCCAGATACATCAAGAATGATCTGTTTCACACTCCATTATTGCATGATTTATTTAGTTCTATCCAGTCAGTTTATCTCCTCGTAATTTAGGGAAGTTTATAGCTTTAAAGCTTTACAACATCTTCCAGGGACAGATAATGTGTGACTATCATTCCTGTAAACTGCTTTCAAATGTGGCACCTCTTTCTGACATCTTGGCACTTTAGGTCTTCTACTGTGCAAAAAATGCCTTAGGAATGCTGAGAAGCGAAACAAAACCTCTAGCTCCAAGTCACTGCTTAACGCTTTTAACATTCCCCAAGTAAAAGCGAATCCCAAAACAATATTAACAGCAATTGCCTTAAGTGTGTATGGTGTGGCAGCCTTATATCTCTCTTCCAGCCTTTTTTTTCAGACACTTGATTGTGGGCTCATTTAGAGAGAAGCTGACAAGTGACACCAAGAAAAAAGCTTACAGCTTTATAAAATGTTCCAGGGACTGAGGAATAAGGGAATATTATTCCTATAAACTGCTTTCTAATCTGGGACCCTTTCCAGACACCTCGGCGCTTTAGGTCTTCTGATGAGCAAAACATGCTTTAGGTGTGCTGAGAAGTGAAACAAAGACTCTAGCTCCGAGGCTCTGCTTAACTATTGTAGCATGGTTCCACATAAAAGAAAAGATATAAGTACTGTAAAGAGCAATTACCTTAAGGTTCGAAGGCCTTCACTGTACTCTTCCAGCCTTTTGTTTCAGACACATGATGTTGGACTTATTTACACACAAGAATACAAGTGACACCAAGAAAAAAGCTTAGAGCTTTATAAAATATTCCTGGCACAAATGAATACAGGTATATCACTCCTTTCAAATGCATCGAAAAGTGGGAGCCCTTTCAGTCATTTTGGCACCTCTGGAACGTTTGCAGAGCAAAACAAGCTTGATGAATGCTGAGAAGTGAAGAAAAAACTCTGTCTCCCTGATTCTGCTTAACTATTGTAGCATTGTTGCATGTAAAAGCGAAGCACGAAGAAAATGTTACAGGAATTTCCTTAAGGTTTTAAAGCCTTTACACTATTCTTCTACCCTTTTTTTTCAGACATATGATGTTGGACTTATTTACAGAGAAGCTGACAAGTGACACCAAGAAATTAGCTTAGAGCTTTATAAAATGTTCCAGGGACAGGGGAATACGGGAATATCATTCCTCTCAACTGCTTTCTAATGTGGGAGCTCTGTCTGACACCTTGGCAGTTTAGGTCTTCTGCTGGGCAAAACATGCCTTAGGAATAGTGAGAAGCGAAACAAAACCTCTAGCTCCAAGTCACTGCTTAACTCTTGTAGCATTCCCCAAGTAAAAGCGAAACCCGAAGCAGTATTAACAGCAATTGCCTTAAGGTTTGATGGTGTGGTAACTTTACATCTCTCTTCCATTTTTTTTTCAGAAACGATGGTGGACTCATTTAGAGAGAAGCTGACAAGTGACACCAAGAAAATAGCTTAGAGCTTTATAAAATGTTCCTGGGACAAATGAATAAGGGAATATCATTCCTATAAACCGCTTTCTAATCTGGGACCTTATCCAGACACCTCGGCGCTTTAGGTCTTCTGATGAGCAAAACATGCTTTAGGTGTGCTGAGAAGTGAAACAAAGCCTCTAGCTTTGTAGCTCTGCTTAACTATTGTAGCATGGTTCCACGTAAAAGAAAATCCCGAAGCAATGTAAAGAGAAATTACCTTAAGGTTTGAAGGCCTTCCCTGTACTCTTCCAGCCTTTTGTTTCAGACACATGATGTTGGACTTATTTACACACAAGAATACAAGTGACATCACGAAAAAAGCTTAGAGCTTTATAAAATATTCCAGAGTCATAAGTGAATACTGGTATATCACTCATTAAATATGCTTCCTAAAGTGGGAGCCCTTTCTGTCATTTTGGCACCTTTGGAAGGCTTGCAGAGCAAAACATGCCTGAGGAATGCTGAGAAGTGAAGAAAAAACTCTAGCTCCGTGATTCTGCTTAACTATTGTAGCATTCTTGCACGTAAAAGCGAAGCACGAAGAAAATGTTACAGGAATTTCCTTAAGGTTTGAAAGCCTTCACACTTCTCTTCCAGCCTTTTTTTTCAGACACTTGATGGTGGGCTCATTTAGAGAGAAGCTGACAAGTGACACCAAGAAAATAGCTTAGAGCTTCATAAAATGTTCCAGTGACAGAGGAATAGGGGAATATCATTCCTCTCAACAGCTTTCTAATGTGGGAGCTCTGTCTGACACCTTGGCAGTTTAGGTCTTCTGATGAGCAAAACATGCCTTAGGAATAGTGAGAAGCGAAACAAAACCTCTAGCTCCAAGTCACTGCTTAACTCTTGTAGCATTCCCCAAGGAAAAGCGAATCCCTAAACAATATTAACAGCAATTGCCTTAAGGTTTGATGGTGTGGCAGCCTTATATCTCTCTTCCATTTTTTTTTTCAATCACTTGCTGGTGGGCTCATTTAGAGAGAAGCTGACAAGTGACACCAAGAAAATAGCTTAGAGCTTTATAAAATATTCCAGTCATAAAGGAATAGGGTAATATCATTCCTCTCAACTGCTTTCTATTGTGGGAGCTCTGTCTGACACCTTGGCAGTTTAGGTCTTCTGCTGTGCAAAACATGCCTTAGGAATAGTGAGAAGCGAAACAAAACCTCTAGCTCCAAATCACTGCTTAACGCTTGTAGCATTCCCCACGTAAAAGCGAATCCTGAAGCAATATTAACAGCAATTGCCTTAAGGTTTGATGGTGTGGTAACCTTACATCTCTCTTCCAGACTTGTTTTTCAGACACATGATGGTGGACTCATTTAGAGAGAAGCTGACAAGTGACACCAAGAAAAAAGCTTAGAGCTCTATAAAATGTTCCAGTGATAAAGGAATAGGGGAATATCATTCCTGTAAACTGCTTTCTAATCTGGGACTTTTTTCAGACACCTTGGCACTTTAGGTCTTCTGATGAGCAAAACATGCTTGAGGAATGCTGAGAAGAGAAACAAAACCTCTAGCTCCAAGTCACTGCTTAAGTCTTGTAGCATTGCCCAAGTAAAAGCGAATCTCGAAGCAATATAAACAGGAATTGCCTTAAGGTTTGATGGTGTGGCAGCCTTACATCTGTCTTCCAGCCTTTTTTTTCAGAAACGATGGTGGACTCATTTAGAGAGAAGCTGACAAGTGACACCAAGAAAGTAGCTTAGAGCTTTACAAAATGTTCCTGGGACAAATGAATAAGGGAATGTCATTCCTATAAACCGCTTTCTAATCTGGGACCTTATCCAGACACCTCGGCGCTTTAGGTCTTCTGATGAGCAAAACATGCTTTAGGTGTGCTGAGAAGTGAAACAAAGACTCTAGCTCCGAGGCTCTGCTTAACTATTGTAGCATGGTTCCACATAAAAGAAAAGATATAAGTACTGTAAAGAGCAATTACCTTAAGGTTTGAAGGCCTTCCCTGTACTCTTCCAGCCTTTTGTTTCAGACACATGATGTTGGACTTATTTACACACAAGAATACAAGTGACATCACGAAAAAAGCTTAGAGCTTTATAAAATATTCCAGAGTCATAAGTGAATACTGGTA
>JAAWXA010000030.1:6783532-6825339 GCA_038090715.1 Florisuga fusca | reverse complement strand
GAAGAAAATGTTACAGGAATTTCCTTAAGGTTTGAAAGCCTTCACACTTCTCTTCTACCCTTTTTTCTCCGACACATGATGGTGTATAAGAGACAGGAGAAGCTGACAAGTGACACCAAGAAAATAGCTTAGAGCTTCATAAAATGTTCCAGGGACAAATGAATACTGGTATATCACTCATTAACATTCTTTCTTAAAGTGGGAGCCCTTTCTGTCATTTTGGCACCTTTGGAACATTCGCCGAGCAAAACATGCCTTAGGAATACTGAGAATCGAAACAAAACCTCTAGCTCCAAGTCACTGCTTAACTCCTGTAGAATTCCCCAAGTAAAAGCAAACCCCAAAACAATAAAAACAGGAATTGCCTTAAGGTTTGATGGTGTAGTAACCTTACATCTCTCTTCCAGACTTTTTTTTCAGACACATGATGGTGGAATCATTTAGAGAGAAGCTGACAAGTGACACCAAGAAAATAGCTTAGAGCTTTATAAAATGTTCCAGAGACAGAGGAATAGGGGAATATCATTCCTCCCAACTGCTTTCTAATGTGGGAGCTCTGTCTGACACCTTGGCAGTTTAGGTCTTTTGATGAGGAAAACATGCTTTAGGTATGCTGAGAAGAGAAACAAAACCTCTAGCTCCAAGTCACTGCTTAACTCTTGTAGAATTCCCCACGTAAAAGCGAACCCCGAAGTAATAAAAACAGGAATGGCCTTAAGGTTTGATGGTGTAGTAACCTTACATCTCTCTTCCAGACTTTTTTTTCAGACACATGATGGTGGAATCATTTAGAGAGAAGCTGACAAGTGACACCAAGAAAATAGCTTAGAGCTTCATAAAATGTTCCATTGACAAATGAATACTGGTATATTACTGATTAAAAATGCTTCCTAAAGTGGGAGTCCTTTCTGTCATTTTGGAAGATTTGCAGAGCAAAACATGCTTGAGGAATGCTGAGAAGTCAATAAAAAACTCTAGCTCCGTGATTCTGTTGAACTACTGTAGCATTCTTGCACGTAAAAGCGAAACAGGAAGAAAATGTTACAGGAATTTCCTTAAGGTTTGAAAGCCTTCACACTTCTCTTCTACCCTTTTTTCTCCGACACATGATGTTGGACTCATTAAGAGAGAAGCTGACAAGTGACACCAAGAAAATAGCTTAGAGCTTTATAAAATGTTCCAGGGATAAAGGAATAAGGGAATATCATTCCTCTCAACTGCTTTCTAATGTGGGAGCTCTGTCTGACACCTTGGCAGTTTAGGTCTTCTGATGAGCAAAACACGACTTAGGAATACTGAGAAGCGAAACAAAACCTCTAGCTCCAAGTCACTGCTTAACTCTTGTAGAATTCCCCAAGTAAAAGCGAATCCCGGAGCAATAAAAACAGGAATTGCCTTAAGGTTTGATGGTGTGGTAACCTTACATCTCTCTTCCAGACTTTTTTTTCAGACACATGATGGTGGACTCATTTAGAGAGAAGCTGACAAGTGACACCAAGAAAATAGCTTAGAGCTTTATAAAATGTTCCAGGGACAGAGGAATAGGGAAATACAATTCCAGGCAAATGCTTCCTAATGTCGGAGCCCAATCTGTCATTTTGGCACGTTTGGAATATTTGCAGAGCAAAACATGCCTTAGGAATACTGAGAAGCGACACAAAACCTCTAGCTCCAAGTCACTGCTTAACTCTTGTAGCATTCCCCAAGGAAAAGCGAATCCCAAAACAATATTAACAGGAATTGCCTTAAGGTTTGATGGTGTGGTAACCTTACATCTCTCTTCCAGACTTTTTTTTCAGACACTTGATGGTGGGCTCATTTAGAGAGAAGCTGACAAGTGACACCAAGAAAATAGCTTAGAGCTTTATAAAATGTTCCAGAGTTATAAGTGAATACTGGTATATCACAATTCCATTAACATGCTTTCTTAATGTGGGAGCCCTTTCTGTCATTTTGGCACCTTTGGAACATTCGCCGAGCAAAACATGCCTTAGGAATACTGAGAATCGAAACAAAACCTCTAGCTCCAAGTCACTGCTTAACTCTTGTAGCATTCCCCAAGTAAAAGAAAATCCCTAAACAATATTAACAGGAATTGCCTTAAGGTTTGATGGTGTGGCAGCCTTATATCTCTCTTCCATTTTTTTTTTTCAGACACTTGATGGTGGGCTCATTTAGAGAGAAGCTGACAAGTGACACCAAGAAAATAGCTTAGAGCTTCATAAAATGTTCCAGGGACAAATGAATACTGGTATATCACTGATTAAAAATGCTTCCTAAAGTGGGAGCCCTTTCTGTCATTTTGGAAGATTTGCAGAGCAAAACATGCTTGAGGAATGCTGAGAAGTCAATAAAAAACTCTAGCTCCGTGATTCTGTTTAACTACTGTAGCATTCTTGCACGTAAAAGCGAAGCAGGAAGAAAATGTTACAGGAATTTCCTTAAGGTTTGAAAGCCTTCACACTTCTCTTCTACCCTTTTTTCTCCGACACATGATGGTGGGCTCATTTAGAGAGAAGCTGACAAGTGACACCAAGAAAATAGCTTAGAGCTTTATAAAATGTTCCAGGGACAGAGGAATAGGGGAATATCATTCCTCTCAACAGCTTTCTAATGTGGGAGCTCTGTCTGACACCTTGGCAGTTTAGGTCTTCTGATGAGCAAAACATGCCTTAGGAATAGTGAGAAGCGAAACAAAACCTCTAGCTCCAAGTCACTGCTTAACTCTTGTAGCATTCCCCAAGGAAAAGCGAATCCCTAAACAATATTAACAGCAATTGCCTTAAGGTTTGATGGTGTGGCAGCCTTATATCTCTCTTCCATTTTTTTTTTCAATCACTTGCTGGTGGGCTCATTTAGAGAGAAGCTGACAAGTGACACCAAGAAAATAGCTTAGAGCTTTATAAAATATTCCAGTCATAAAGGAATAGGGTAATATCATTCCTCTCAACTGCTTTCTATTGTGGGAGCTCTGTCTGACACCTTGGCAGTTTAGGTCTTCTGCTGTGCAAAACATGCCTTAGGAATAGTGAGAAGCGAAACAAAACCTCTAGCTCCAAATCACTGCTTAACGCTTGTAGCATTCCCCACGTAAAAGCGAATCCCGAAGCAATATTAACAGCAATTGCCTTAAGGTTTGATGGTGTGGTAACCTTACATCTCTCTTCCAGACTTGTTTTTCAGACACATGATGGTGGACTCATTTAGAGAGAAGCTGACAAGTGACACCAAGAAAAAAGCTTAGAGCTCTATAAAATGTTCCAGTGATAAAGGAATAGGGGAATATCATTCCTGTAAACTGCTTTCTAATCTGGGACTTTTTTCAGACACCTTGGCACTTTAGGTCTTCTGATGAGCAAAACATGCTTGAGGAATGCTGAGAAGAGAAACAAAACCTCTAGCTCCAAGTCACTGCTTAAGTCTTGTAGCATTGCCCAAGTAAAAGCGAATCTCGAAGCAATATAAACAGGAATTGCCTTAAGGTTTGATGGTGTGGCAGCCTTACATCTGTCTTCCAGCCTTTTTTTTCAGAAACGATGGTGGACTCATTTAGAGAGAAGCTGACAAGTGACACCAAGAAAGTAGCTTAGAGCTTTACAAAATGTTCCTGGGACAAATGAATAAGGGAATGTCATTCCTATAAACCGCTTTCTAATCTGGGACCTTATCCAGACACCTCGGCGCTTTAGGTCTTCTGATGAGCAAAACATGCTTTAGGTGTGCTGAGAAGTGAAACAAAGCCTCTAGCTTTGTAGCTCTGCTTAACTATTGTAGCATGGTTCCACGTAAAAGAAAATCCCGAAGCAATGTAAAGAGAAATTACCTTAAGGTTTGAAGGCCTTCCCTGTACTCTTCCAGCCTTTTGTTTCAGACACATGATGTTGGACTTATTTACACACAAGAATACAAGTGACATCACGAAAAAAGCTTAGAGCTTTATAAAATATTCCAGAGTCATAAGTGAATACTGGTACATCACTCATTAAATATGCTTCCTNTAACATCATGTGTCTGAAAAAAAAAGTCTAGAAGAGAGCTGTGAAGGCTTTCAAACCTACAAACCTTAAGGCAACTGCTATAAACATTTTCTTCGGGCTTCTCTTTTATGTGGAACGATGCTACAATAGTTAAACTGAGCCTAGGAGCTAGAGGTTTTTTTTCTCTTCTCGCCATTCTTAAAGCATGTTTTGCACAACAGAAGAACGAAAGAGCCAAGACGTCAGAAAGAACTCCCACATTAGAAAGCAGTTCTCAGGAATGATATTCCCCTATTCCTCTATCCATGGAACATGTTATAATGCTCTAAGCTGTTTTCTGGGTGCAACTTGTCAGCTTCTCTCTAAATGAGTCCAGCATAATGTGTCCGGGAAAAAAAAGCTAGAAGAGATACCCAAAGCTCTTATACTTTCAAACCATACAGCAATTGCTGTTAGCATTAATTCGGGCTTCTCTTTTATGTGGAACTTTGCTACAATAGTTAAGCAGAGTCTCGGAGCTAGAGGTTTTGTTTCGCTTTTCGGCATTCCTAAGGCGTGTTTTGCACAACAGAAGAACGAAAGCGATGATTTCAGAAAGTACTCCCACATTAGAAAGCAGTTGACAGGAATGATATTCCCCTATTCGTCTTTCACTAGAACATGTTATAACGCACTAAGTATTTTCTTGGCGTCACTTGTCAGCTTCTCTCTAAATGAGTCCAACATCATGTGCCTGGAAAAAAAAAGCTAGAAGAGAGAGATAAAGTTCTAATACTTTCAAACCATACAGCAATTGCTGTTAGCATTATTTCGGGCTTCTCTTTTATGTGGAACGATGCTACAATAGTTAAGCAGAGTCTCGGAGCTAGAGGTTTTGTTTCGCTTCTCGGCATTCCTAAGGCATGTTTTGCACAACAGAAGAACGAAAGCGAAGATTTCAGAAAGAACTCCCACATTAGAAAGCAGTTGACAGGAATGATATTACCCTATTCGTCTTTCACTAGAACATGTTATAACGCACTAAGCTGTTTTCTGGGTGCAACTTGTCAGCTTCTCTCTAAATGAGTCCAGCATAATGTGTCCGGGAAAAAAATGCCACAATACGACACGATGCTACAATAGATGAGCAGAGTCTCGGAGCTAGAGGTTTTTTTTCACTTCTCAGCATTCTTAAGGCATGTTTTGCACAACAGAAGACCGAAAGAGCCAAGACGTCAGAAAGAACTCCCACATTAGAAAGCAGTTGAATGAATGCTATTCCCCTTTCACTAGAACATGTTACAACGCTCTAAGGTATTTTCTTGGCGTTACTTGTCAGCTTCTCTCTGAGTCAACATCATGTGTTGACTCATGTGTTAACTGGAAGAGAGAGATAAAGTTCTAATACTTTCAAACCATACAGCAATTGTTGTTTGCATTATTTTCTTCGGGCTTCTCTTTTGTGTGGAACGATGCTACAATAGTTAAGCAGAGTCTCGGACCTAGAGGTTTTGTTTCGCTTCTCGGCATTCCTAAGGCATGTTTTGCACAACAGAAGACCGAAAGAGCCAAGACGTCAGAAAGAACTCCCACATTAGAAAGCAGTTGACAGGAATGATATTCCCCTATTCCTCTATCCCTGGAACATGTTATAAAGCTCTAAGCTGTTTTTTTTGCATCACTTTTCTTTTTCCTTTTAAATGAGTCCACCATCATGTGTTTAAAAAAAAAAAAGCTAGAAGAGATATATAAGGCTGCTACAGCTTCAAACCTTAATGCAATTGCTGTTAATATTGCTTCGGGCTTCACTTTTACTTAGGGAATGCTACAAGAGTTAAGCAGTGACTTGGAGCTAGAGTTTTTGCTTCGCTTCTCAATATTCCTAGGGCACGTTTTGCACAGCTGAAGACCTAAAGTTCCAAGATGACAGAAAGAACTCCCACATTAGGAAGCAGTTGAGAGGAGTGATACACCAGTATTCATTTTTGTTCCTGGAACATTTTATTAAGCTCTAAGCTATTTTCTTGTTTTTATTTGTCATCTCCTCTCTTAATGAATCCACCATCATGTGTCTGATTTAAAAAATGCCACCTCATGGTGAAGTCTTTGGAAGCAGCCCGTGTTCCCAGGAGTAGCTTGCAGCACTCAGTGAAAGCCACTGGTAGATGGGTCCAAGGTTATGAAATCTCCAAGGCTGATGTTTCCCCATGGACTTCCTTGAAGTAACTTTTGAAGCTCATGTTCATACACTGGCAAAGCTGGCTGTTTAAACCAACAGCAGAGCAACGTGGGGAGAGTGATACTGCTCTTCTTGTTGAGGACTAATTCCTCCGATGCTCTTTGAAACAGTTACATTCGTATAAAAGTGACACTGCTGCCATTTACAAGCTTCTTAATGTATTTTGCTCCGAGGCAATTTCTGGTAGCCAAGCATTACGTACAAATGTACATGTCTAGACATAGAAATACAGTCACTGCATAAAGGCATGAGCCTTCTTTTTTAAGTGCTCAAAAACGAGACTATAAAAAATTCAAAGCAGCTACTGTAGGATTATCCAATCTGTGTCTAACCAGCTTGATTATCCTATCAATTTGAAGATGAAAGGATAGTTTCTGCTTGGCTAGTAACTAGCCTATCAAATGCATTCTAAAAAAATCTGTCATGCTGAATGACATGTCTCTTATCAGTTTTGGATCTTTTTTTTTTTGAAAGCAGGTTACATGCACGTTGGATTACAGTGCACCAAAGGGATGAAAGTAGGTGTGTTAAAAGATAAGGGTTTTTTCTAACGCATTTAAACACCATTTAAACTATCCTTCAAGGAAAGCAAAAAAGGCCTCAGAAGAACCAAATCAGAAGAATCAGCTCACAGAAAATGACAGAGTGATTATGACAGAGTGGCTGACAGATTATTGACACTGGCGCTTTATTTCTTGTTTTAGTGTCTGGTTTATATCTCTCTCAAGAAACGGTGCAAGGTCCTAGAACAGGCTGCCCAGGAAGGTAGTGGAATCTCCTTCTCTGGAGCTATTAAGAACACATCTGGATCATGTACAATGTGCTCTAGGGGATCCTGCTTTAGTGGGAGAGTTGGTCTACATGATCTCTAGATGTTCCTTCCCACTCTTAATATTGAGTATCCTCAGTGAACATGCAACAATAATTTTTTAAGAGCTTATGGCGCTTTCATTTCGTATTTAGTTTGACTTTATAACCCTAACATTACTTTTTTAAAAATAAATTGTATTTCATTCAAATATTTGACTTCATCGCTTGGAGTGGAATTCCAGCCTCTTACCACAAAGATCCTATGGCAGCACAAGAATTAAATTCATACTTTAGGAAGTAATTTCACATATAGCTCTCAGATTCTTCACATCTCCCAGCACCTAACTGAACAAATGGTGGCTATTCAAATATCTGAATTTTGGTAGCTTTCCTCACATATGGCCACTTATCTGCAATTCTGTGGGTGCTAGAGGAGGTGTTCAAGGGCACAATTCCTGAATCACGAGTTTTGAAAGCTTTACATAGCTAAGAGAGAGATGACGGGGCAGTAAGTGATTGTTTTTTCTGCAACACACAGAAATGTTGCAGATGGGATGTAGGGATGTTCCAGTCCATCGTCTGAAGAGCAGGACCAAGATTCTCGGTGAAGGAACTGAGATCAACCCTTTATTTGTGGCTTCCAGACACCAGGAAATCGTGTCGATAGTCAGACAATTTAGCTCTTGCATGCAGGTGTAGCTGACTGAGAGGCCATGTGCAGCTCAAGAGCTAGAGTCCTCATGTTTTGTTCAATGTGTGATCCTAAGGAGGATGTATCACTCATTATTAATTTGTCCTATTGGTCAAATGCTAAATGACAGCATTCGTTAGTTGTTGAGGTATTTTCTTACAGTACAATTCTGTGTTTTCAGTAGCTCTCCCTCAAGAATGCATCCTTTCATTGTAGTATTTTTCATTGCAGATTTTATTTCAAAATCCAATTAGGATGTTATTCCTGTTACTTAGTTTATCTGTTCTTGAAAATGCTGTTATGATAGGTAGGTAAACTTCTTAAATAGTTCATAAATCAGCAATAAAAGACGTGTATGTGTATATTAGCCTTATTCATACCGTATTATTTTTAATATATTGCTTAATTTATTCTTTTGTTTTGTTTACCAGATACACATGAATTAATGTAACTATTTTTTCCATTAAGAACAAAATTATTACAAAACCAAGAGCAGGTGTTGCAGTTGGGTTGGTTAAAGCCTAAGAAGTTAAAGGTCTGGCAGCAAATTGGCGGACCTTTGGATCAATACTGAGCATGCCTAACAGTGAAGTTCTGCTTTGAAAAATGCTTTGAAAAATGATGAAGCATGCTGACATGCTGACAGAAGCTTAGAGCTTCTGTAGTTGAGTAACATATTTTAGGGCAATATATCAAGAAATTAAAGGAAAATAAGGCTGGTTTATAATATATTACCTTTAGAAAGTGATGTTAATTCCTGTTGCCTTCAGGAATCTAATGCTGTGATTTATTTTTTTTTTCCCCTCAGATAAACCTTTGTCTTTATGCAACTGAGTTATATCGTCTTTTGAATAAATTCCAGAAGGCTAGTTAGATGCAGAGTAAACCTAAGCCTGAACTCTTTATAGCATTAAATTAAGGACAAACTACTGTGGTTTTGTTTTGTTTTATTTTTGTGAATACTGTCTGTAGCAGGCTTTAGTAAAATCAATCACACAGAGGAACTGTGAAAACTTTGATTCAGAAAGAATGTCTTGTTCAGATAGTGTAGTTATAACATTAGTACTGGATAAACTGCTTTAATCTCATTTTCAGAATGGTGATGGATTTCTTCTCATCCAATGGACAAGAGATCTCAGAAGATAATTAACTGAAGCTTTTGAGCTTGTCTATTTGGAAGAGAAATGCTAAAAGGTATTTTAAATCAAAAAAGAAGTTGGAACAAAAATTAGTTTTATCTCTAAGCAGTCTATATTGGACAGTATGTCTCTCTATAATAAAATCCGTTTTCAAAAAAGCCGACTGCAACAATAGAAATGGAATGTCTAAACAGACAAAAGTAAGTAGGCACAGAAACTTTGATTAATAAATATATATCATCTTTCTTGAAAACTTCAAATCAGTGTTACAGTTATTGAATACAAGGCTTCAGTCATGACTAAACAGATGCTATAAACTCGAATCTCAGGAATGAAGGACTTCAGGTCTGTGAGCATTCAGTGATGACTAGTATTTAACTTCTTTTGTGTATTAAAAACATAGTAGCACACAAATGTTAGGGGCTGGAAGAGACCCCTAGAGATCATCTGCTCCAAACCCCTGCTAAAACAGGATCACCTAGAGCAGGCTCTAGAGAAGGACCTTGCCTTCCAGAGAAGGAGACGGCGCAAGCTCACTGGGTAGGTTGTACCAGTGCTCTGTCACCCTCACAGTAAAGATTCTCATCATGTTCTGCCTTATAACAATTATTCCTTGTCTTATTACTGGGCTCCACTGAAAAGAAACTGACCCTCTTCCTCTTGACACTTATCCCTCAGATATTTACAGACATTAATGAGATGTCGTATAAGCCTTCTTTTCTCAAGGCTAAAAAACTCTGTTTTTCTTATTCTTTCTTCAGAGGACAGATGATGAAGTCTCTTAATTATCTTCATAACTCTCCATTGGACTTCCGCAAAAAGATCCCTGTCTCTTGATTTGGGGAGCCCAGAACTAGCTTACAGTAAGAGTACAGTGTATAATCTTTAACATAGAAATCCCACTTTTTCTTTTACGCAAGGGAAATGATTATGGTGATGATGGAGAAAAAAGGTTTGCCCAGGAACATATCTCATGGAAGCAAAGATGAAGGCTAGAATTTGGAGGAGGGTGATACAGCATATATGTTGACGATTCAGTTGGAATGCAGGCAAGTTGAGTCCAAAAATCTACCTATTGTCTCTTTTTAACTACTGCTCTTTTCATGAGAAGCTTCAAGAAAGTTCTTTTGCATTTCATTTAGAACAAGGGAAATAAACTTAAGCAGGTTTTGTTTTACCATGAGGCAGAATCCATGTGTTCTTTGTGTGTTAGCACTGCTTCATGTACAGGAAACAAGGTCTTTGCAAAGCCTAAGAGACTATATGTGTATATCAGGGATTTTTATTAAACTCTTACACTAATATTTAATCATCCCATGTTAACTGCTGGTGTACTGAATAGCAGGAGACCAACTACATTAATACTTTGAAGTTTCCTTTACTTTGGAATGAGAAGATAACACCTACAGAGGAAAAAGACTTCTCAAGAGGCACTTTATTAGTGCCCCCAGAAAATAAAAGAAATGAGTGTAGTCAGAAGAAGGCTTAAAATGTAAATTATAACACTCACACCAGAAAAAGATTGTTTTTAAGTTTTTTTCACTCTGTGACAACTTCGAATTTGGTGTTCTTTTGCGTGTGACCTAAGACAACTGTCATTAACGTAACAGAGCAGAAAATGGCTTCATCATCTGGAAATAAGCTAACCAAAAGGAAAAATTATTTCCTATAAATGTTAACAAGCATTCCATGAAAGAAAAGCATATGGAGGAGATGAATGTAAGGGTTAAAATCTCGGATTAGTACATCCCCTGCTATCCGCTGACAGTTCTGGGTTTGTTGGTTTGGTTTTTTTTAAACTCTACTTTTTCAATTTTTTACAATTGAAATTTCAATTGTTTTACAATTAAACAGGTGCTGAGTGTTGTTTATGAAAGATCAGTATAGTGCATCTGAAGAGTAATAATTTCAAGGGCTTTTTATCTTTGTGTGACCAACCAGTGATGTGAACCCTGCAACAGGTATCTGATGCACTGGAGTCATTAAATGTAACAATAGAGAGAGAAATCATTGACTTTCTCTACTGAGATGCTAAAGTTTCTCTCAAGCTTGATGCACTGAAGCAGGCAGAAATGAGATGTTAGGTCATGTAGCACTGAAAGCAGTGACTCGTGCTGCTGAAGGCAGTTGGAATGTATGATTGTCACTGTCCCAGCTCTCCTTCCTGCACCTGAATTGCAGTAATACCTTCTCCCTAGGGAGTAAAGTGTACTACTCCAGAAAACCCAGGGGTTATAGGTAGTGGTCTTAGTGTTGCTGATTGTTCAGTCAAACCAAATGAGTATGCAGAGCATTTTCACTGTTTTTGAAAGAAACAATATCTCAGTACAACTGAGATACATTGATAATAAGATTCATTCCGTAACTATAGCTTTGTAATTTTTTTTTCCAAGGAAATAGCCACTACACATATACACAGCTCAAATTGTAAAAGGTAACAACAGGTTTTATGGTTTAAGAAAATTACAGCAGTTTATTTAAACTGGACAATGAAAAAAATTGAAATAATTTTCTCTGAAAGAGGTAAATAATGGGAGAGAAAGCAGGCTGATGTACTTCTGAGTGTCTGCATGTGTCTATAAAAGTCACTCATGAGAAACCACTTGCTTATCTGCATCTCTTGAGATGAGGTTGGCCCAAGGTGTAGGTCGAATTGGTGGTGGCATGACCAGGCCACTGGCCTTGAGTCTGCTAAGAGCACTGTTCTTCACACAGGCTCACAGCCCAACAGTCGTTGCACATGAAGCATCCCCAAATCCTGGATCATCTCCTATTGGGTGACAGCTGTTTCCTGACATCCTGACCCCGCAGCTAAGTGGTGTCATGATGAAACATGACCATTCTGTTTGCTCTTTCTTTTACCCTCACTTGTCAGGGTGTATGGCCAAACAGCTGTTTCCTCCTGAGTTGTCTCACCTGAGCTTGATAGCACATTCTGGGGCTTGCCCAATCCTGCTCCGGGTACTTTTTTGGTTCACGCTTTTTCTTTCTTGTCCTAAAAGTTAGTTCATCCTCATGTATTAAATATATGCCTCCTTGTAATAAATATTACAGTTTACTACCAGCATTGATTTAACCTGGAAATAGTCAACTCCATTTGTTCTCACAAAAACCACATAAACACTTGCAGTTTAAATACAAGGTTTTTTTCCAGGTCTGCTCTTCGAAAGAGAGAGATCTAGATCTGGTATATTTAATGAATATTTAATGAAAATGTCTAGATCAAAGAAATAGCTTTCTATTTGGACTTTACTGTCTCTTGAAGGCAGCAAAACAGTAGCAGGGCTACATGCCTGCACTTTCCTGCTTGCGTAGTTGAAGATTCCGGCACTCTGCAGTTTTCTTTTGGAACCAGGGCTATTTTGGAACTCTCAGCATAAAGGAGATATCTTGGCAATAGACGGTAATCCCTTAACTGTGTCTCTCCATTGAGTGGAGAAAATGTTATGCCATTTCTGGTAAGTATAGTGCCTAAATACAAGCAATATGTTTTATATTACTGTGTCCTTAACTAAACCCCTCTATGATATTTATTATTATCTCTATATTTTGATGGACTGTTAACCCCTCTTCCCCTTTAATGCTCACCAAATAAAAACATTATCCTAGGATATATGAAAATAAATAAATTAAACAGTATAAACTCTCAGATAATCCCATCTCCACAATGTATAAAACAAAGTTGAACATTAAGATGGTTTGGTAACAATTAGCTTCAGCTGGACCAAAGATTTTGAAGGATTCTATTTCTTTGTTTATTCTTTCTGATCTGCATTTTTAGAGTGTTGTATTCAGTAATCAGTCTTACAGTACCTACAAAATAGCTGACCAGCCCTGCTAGTTATGTATGCACTTCATATGTTTTGGCAGTTTCAGGTCTATAATTCATTTTATTCTGTGCTTTCACTTTGATGGCTTTTAAATGATCCATAGCTGTTAAAATTACTGCATAGTTTAACATGATTTCTCAGCACAACATAATTGTGTAAGACAATTAAATCAGATGGTGTGAGCTTTTCTTGAACATTCGTGCTCATATACCTTGTTGCACTTTGCTCAGCTTTTCAAATGTTAAAGTTTCAGGAAAACTAGCTTTGTTACCATGGGATGCAGCTAAAGCCCCTTTGTGATAAATATCTATTTGATACACGTAATGGTTAACAGATCTAAAATAGAACATTTAATCTGTTCTTGATTAGAAATTAGAAATGAGTCATCGGAATATCCATTGGATTCTTATGAGCATGGCTAGATTAGATTGACATACCCTGCTGGGTCAGATATTTGCTCTAAAATGTCTATACTTGTTGTTGCCTTTCTTTTCCAGAGAGAACCCTTTACATTCACCCTGCATACCCTTTTTGGTTACAGAGTGTATATTTTATATGCGTTTCTCTAATTTGTTATAGTAGAAGATCGTGTACATCTCTTCAGATTAGCTAAAACAGTCCTACTCCAATCACCATGTGTTCTTAAAGCACACCATAATTCCATTTCTCATATGATTCTTCTGTATGAATCTGCTACTGCTTGCTGTTGGAAACAGAAGGGCCATTCAGTTTCAGATATCAAGTCATACGATCTGAAAGAGGCAGTAGAAGACGTAGTAATTTAGTAATTTGTTATATGTAGGAAAATACAGGGCAAGGTTAACATTTAACAGTCACACAGAAACATTTCTTTTTCCTGCCTGTATTGTGTTATTGAAAACATCCTTTGAAGTACACAAATCTCCCATGTACAGCAAAATTACATCCTTAGAGTAAAAAAACCCACTCTACTGTAGAGGCAATCATGTAAGGACAATCAGGTGTTGCCAATTACTAGGTGGGAGGCGTGAGCTTGTGTTAAGACCACCTGTGCCCTATTAGGGATTGCCCCGACTGCGCATGAGCAGAATTGGGGGACCAATAAAAGGTGGGCTCCCAAAGGCAAGGGGCTGACTCCTGAGCAGTCTGATGAGGAGGCTAGTCGAGTCTGGAGTGTTAGCACCGGCTAGGCTAACTGAATCTGAATGCAACAATTGGAGTACTGTTTATACATCTTGGCAAGAACACCTACTGGACCTCAAAGTGCTGTGGCCCAAGAAAGGTTTGTCTGCAACATCTGGTGGAGAATATGGGCATAGACCACAGTCTAGCCCCTGCTCAGACAAACCAGGAAAAAGGGAGCCAGTTCGGTGCAATACAAGACCATCAAAAAATCCAAAGAGTCGGCTAAGAAGAATCATTATCTTCTTTTTTCTTCTATCACTAACTCACTAAAAGAAAGAAAAAAGATGGGACTGTTACTGAGCACCTCTGCAAGTAAAGGGCTCCCAGAGGAGCTAATGACAAAGGATCTCCCCTCCTTCCCAGCCGCATGGGAACTCTGGCAAGAGGTCGGAGACTTGTTGGAGGGCCTCCACACCCAGGAAACAAATGCGAATATAACCGGCTTAGACGGCATATGGGGGGCAATAATTAATGCCCTAAAAGAAGTAAAAGCTGAGGTGAAGGCTGCCGCTGCCATCATTGCAGCACTTTTGCCAAAAGTCAATGCTATCACTACAGCACCCCCGCCAGAAGCAAAGCCCGCTGTTGTCCCCACAGCTACCCACTCCTCCTCCTGAGGATGGTAAGCCTTGGAAGGCATTCTTAGGATTAGGGGACAAAGGCCTTGCTATCAAGGGCATGACAGCAAAAGCACACCATTCAATAGCTGAGTTCCTGTCAGACATCGGGCCGGAAGAAGAGGCACCCGTTCTGAGCACCAAAAACAATGTGCAAGAAAATGCAAAAATGCCAACAGCCTACGCCCCTGAGATGAGCAGCCCTAGTTGCTGCCTGAAACCACCCCTACTGCTTCTGCCCAGTTCTGAAAAAGGGAAGGAAGCGGCCACCTCAGCCACCCCACCAGCTGCACCCGCTGGCCTGGAGGACAAAATAAAAGCCCTTCTTGATCAGGCAATGAAGTCTTTGGAGAAAAGGGTCGAAGCCATAGAACAGGGGTCATCTTTTCATAAATACTGGGATCCATCTACCCTTTCTGATGACAACGAGGATGTCCCAACCCCGCTGAAAAAACAGCAGAACAAAGCATTAAAAGTGCCGATAATTCCCAACCTGGAAGATGGACTGGTTTCGTTTGCGACACCATCCTCGAGGGGGATTGGGAAGAGAGTGCCATTGCTTGCCCTGTTCTGCTTGATAACAACGGGTCGCCTCAATATGAACAACACGAATGGAAGACCCTACAGCAGGCCAAAAAGATGCTGAAGGAGGGAGGACTAAGGACAGAAAGTGGCCGGGCTGTCCTGGATTGGCTTTTTACCGCCAACACTAATAGCCCCCACGACTGTTGCAACCTGGCTAAGTACCTGCTCACCCCCGTCCAGCAAATTGTCTAGTTCAAAGAGTGGGAGCACCTGGCCCAGGTAGAAGCAAACCACCCTCGAGCAGCTGGGGATCCATTATTAGGGGTGACCACCGAGATGTTCACAGGCTCAGAACACTATGAAGACGCCAATGTCCAACTCCAGTTCCCAAGAGCACTCCACCGCACCGCTGTGCATATAAGCCTGCCAAGCTTTCTATGTGGTTCCAGAGCCTACTCCACTTCCCTCATTCACCTCAGTCAAATGAGGGATGACTGAGTCTTTTCAACACTGTATTGATCGACTTCACCAATCCATCATGATCCAATCTAACCTAGGACCAGAGCAAAAAGACTTGATGCTCAAATTATTGGCATTCAAAAATGCGAATCCAAGGATGAAGTTGCTACTTTCCGCTCTGCCAAGAATGGCTGATGTGGCAGAAATGCTAGAAGTTGCCACCAGGGCAACCCAAACACAGCAAAATGAAGGCATGGCTAGTGCCTTTGCTGCCACTATGGAACCCACTCAAAAGCTTCTCGCTGCAGTTGCGCAGACACTAGACAGAAGGTGAAATCGACCAAGGAAATCCACCCGTCTGTTATCGTTGTGGAGCTAGAGGCCATAAAAGAAGAGCTTGCTTGGCCACAGTATGGTGTGACCGATGCCAAAAGGACAATCACAACAACTCGGCGTGTAGGTCTACAAAAAACGGGAGGAGCAGCGCAAGAGGCCCCCGTGCCAGGACATAAGTAGCCGGGCCAGTGCTTTACACCAGCTCCCCACCCCAGCCACAAGGGGAAGCCTGGGTCTCAATGTGCCCTCAGCAATAGATGTAACCCTGACGACGACCCAAGTACAATGGATCCCGACAGGAATATACCAGCCAGTTCTCCAAGAGAATAGCATGGTGCGAGCCTTACTGATTGGCCGTTCTTCCACTGGCGTCGCAGGACTTGTTGTGCTCCCAGGAGTAACTGATGCGGATTATACAGGGGAGATCAGGATTACCTGTCTTACACTAATGTCCCCCCTGATAATCAAAGCTGGCACTCAGTTAGCACAACTGATCCTTCTCCCAAAAATGAACTTGGGGAAGAATGCCCCCGTGGCACGAGGCAGTCAAGGCTTTGGATGGTCTGGAAGCACTCTAGTAACCTTAGTGCAGCAGATGAAGACAAGGCCTATTATAATTGTACAATTGACCACTGGTAATGAGACCAAGACTCTTTCCATGATGATAGACACCAGGGATGATGTTAAAATAATCAACCTTAACATGTGGCCTCGTCATTGGAAACTCATTGCTGCTTTCAATGCTGTCCAGGGAATAAGTGGTGGTTCCACCCCCCTCCAGGCCCTTAACCCCATGCAACTCAAGTTCCCTGAAGGACAGACAATAACCGTCTGACCCTGCGTAGTGCCACTACCAGGACAACTTGGAGGGTTGGTTGGCAGAGAGGTCATGAGCCAATTAGGGGCCATCCTCTCCATTCCCGAACCCACCAAACCCCCTCAACATTTTTAATGAGGGCCACTGCAGAGGTGCTGCCAACTCCCAGACTGCGATGGAATACAGACACCCCTGTCTGGGTGGAGCAGTGGCCCCTATCAAAAGAGCTCCTAGAAACTGCCAACCACCTGGTGCAGGAGCAGCTGGACACAGGACACATCCAGCCGTCCGCCAGCCCTTGGAACACTCCCATCTTTGTAGTTCCAAAGAAGACAGGAAAATGGCGGTTGCTACACAACTTATGCAAGGTTAACAACCAGGTGTGGCCGATGGACATCCTCCAACCCGGGCTGCCCTTACTCACCCAGAGGTTGGCACCTTCTAGTAATTGACCTCAAGGACTGTTTCTTCACCGTTCCCCTACATCCTGAAGACACGGTTCGCTTTGCCTTTACCATCCCATCGATTAAGAAAAGTGAACCTGCCAAAATATATGAATGGGTAGTGTTGCCCCAAGGGATGAGAAACTCTCCAACAATATGCCAATGGTACGTGGCTTGGGCACTCTCACCGATCCGAAAAGAAGTGCTGGACACACTAATCTATCATTATACGATTTGTCAGGAAGCCCCGTTCCCTGACAACATTAATCAGACACTGACCACTCAATTAAAGGCAAAAGGATTAATTGTAGCTCCGGAGAAAGTGCAATCACAATCACCCTGGAGTAACCTAGGGTGGCAAGTCACTCATGCCATGGTCAGACCACAAAAACTGGAGGTGATCAACTCGGTCAGAACACTGAATGACGCCCAAAAGCTAGTGGGCAAGCTTCAATGGGTTCAACCCATCATAGGTCTCACCAATGCTGACATCCACCCCTTCCTGTCGCTGTTGCGGGGCACGCGTCCAGATGCATTAGTGGACTGGACAGATGACCATACCAATGCACTAAAACAGGTCGTCCACAAACTGGCAACCGGCTTCGCAGATCGTTGAGATGCCACTCAGCCCATTGGGATCTGGGTATGCAAACCACCCTTCATTCCCGTTCGCACTACGACTCCAGGACTTCACTTGGCAAAGGGAAAATGGGGAACACCACCAAGACCATAACTGAAACCACAATCAGAGCTCTCAAAGATCAGAGTCAATAGCTATTCTGGAATGGCTATTCCCAACCCACATGGCCCACAAAGGCATCTGGCAGCAGACCGAAATTACAGCACTCCTAATATGAAAGGGGCGACATCATTGTCTAGAAGTAGATGGTCAAGAGCCAGCATGGATCAGCATCCCTATCAAAACAACTGATTTTGATTGGTTGCTGCAACACTCCACACCACTACAACTCGACTTGCTTGAATACTCCGGAGACATCCGTCATGGAGGCCCAAAAAACAGGCGCCTACAGGCCATTAGCCAGCTCTGCTGGATAGAAAGACCAAACGTTTCAGAGCGTCCAGTGCCTGGTATCACTGTGTTCACTGATGCCGGAAAAAGGTCAACAACGGCCGCCTGCATATGGCAGGATAAGGGACAGTGGAAACAACATTTGATTCCGGGCACCGACAAAGACAACCTGCAGACTCTGGAACAACTGGCTATCATTTGGGCCATAACGCAATGGAGACGTGCCCCCCTTAACATCGTCTCCGACTCACAATATGCTGTAGGAGTAGCGAATCATATTGAGGATGCTCTTGTTAAACCAGTGCAAAACCAATGATTGCGAGAACTCTTTCTCACATTACAACATGTGCTGAAAAATCGCACACAACCGTATTGCATCCTGCACAACTGCAGCCATAAAACATCCTTGGGCCTAGGTGAAGGAAATGCAAGGGCTGACTCCCTGGTCAGCCTAGGAATGCAGGGTCCAGTAAGCCAGTTTGGGGAGGCTCAAAACAACCATCCCCTATACCATCAAAGTGCCAGGGCACTGAAGCGCATGCTCGCAATCCTGTGGGAAGATGCCAAAGGGATTGTTAAAGCATGCCCTCAGTGTGCACAATTTGGCCCTGCCCTAGGAATGGGAGTCAACCCACATGGGGTACAAGCAGGAGAGATCTGGCAGCTGGATGTTACCCACATCACCGAATTTGGACAACTCAAATATGCTCACGTGTCAATTGATACTTTCTCAGGCATGCTTTGGGTGACAGCTCAGACAGGGGAGAAGGGTCTACACGTGGTCTGTCACCTGACCAACTGCTTTGCTGTGATGGGGGTCCCCCAAGTAGTGAAAACTGACAATGCGCCTGTGTTGCAGACAATCCTTTCCTGGACCATGGTGTTTTGGGGTCCAGTAGGTGTTCTTGCCAAGATGCAAGGACAGCACTCCAAAAGTTGCCCTTAGAATCAGTTAGTCAATCTCAGTGCTAGTGCTCCGGAGTCAACCATCCTCTTCCTCAGGCTGCTCTAGAGTGAGCTCCCCATGGGTTTGGAAGCCCACCTTTTATTGGTCCCCCAGTTCTGCTCATGCACAGTGGGGGCCAATCCTAATTGGGCACAGGTGGGCTTAACAGGAGCTCATGCCTTCCTCCTTGTGATTGGCAACACCTGATTGTCTTTACATGATTGCCTCTCCACACCTTCCTATATAGGCAGAAAGTTCAAGCAGTTCCTTGCTACCTGGGGAGTAAAACACATGACAGGGATCCCTCACCCGTCTACAGGCCAGGCGATAGTGGAAAGAGCTATTCACACGCTGAAGACGTACCTACAAAAACAAAAAGACAGCAAAGATCTCGATCCATAGATGTGGCTTGGCAAAGTGCTTTTCACATTGAATTTTCTTAATCTAAGCTGCGATTCCCAACAACCTCCCGTGTTGTTACATTATTCATCCCAAAAAGTCAACCGCATGCCTGAGATGCAAGTCAACTACAAGGATCCTACTACAGGGCAATGGACAGGGCCCAAACGATTACTGTTTACTGGAAGAGGCTATAGCTGTGTCTCCACAGACTCCGGGCCTCTTTGGGTACCCAGCAAATGGACACACCCTGTCGCGGCCGGATTCCCAATGACATCCATATCCAACAACGGCGCATCATCCAGCGATTCAAACTGAGTAAGCTTGCTGAATTCGCACGTTTGGACACCATATAGTCTCTTGCTTGCTGTTCATGTTTGTGTTCCTTTCAAAAAAAAAAAAAAAAGGGGGGGGGGAAGTGTAGAGGCAATCATGTAAGGACAATCAGGTGTTGCCAATTACCATGTGGAAGGCGTGAGCTCATGTTAAACCCACCTGTGCCCAATTAGGGATGTTAAACCCACCTGTGACCAATTAGGGATTGCCCCGACTGCGCATGAGCAAAATTGGGGGACCAATAAAAGGTGGGCTCCCAAAGGCAAGGGGCTGACTCCTGAGCAGTCTGACGAGGAGGTTAGTCGAGTCCGGAGTGTTAGCACCGAGCTAGGCTAACTGAATCTGAAGGCGACAATTGGAGTACTGTTTATGCATCTTGGCAAGAACACCTACTGGACCTCAAAGTGCTGTGGCACAAGAAAGGTTTGTCTGCAACACTCTACAGTAGTATTGTGTAAATGAAAGTAAAATACACAGCTGCACACGACTTTATGTAAAACATCCATCTGTTAAAAAATTTGAAATTAGTCTTTGGTTAAAGTATTCTAGTCTTAGGAATTTGGACTTTTACACTTTAGTCTATGCTCTCTAGTCCCCTTTTAATATAAAATATATTGTTATTGTCTCTAATGCTTGCAAATTAAAGAAACTTTCAAAGATGAAAACAGGAAGGTGCCCTTCCTGCCCAAAAGAAGGAGATCCTTTTCGGCCTACACTTGTTCCAGGTTATTTAAAAGAGAAGACCTGTGTCTTGGGTGCTTAAAAAAATAATCTTACCTGGGTTTTTGGGGGTTTTTTTCTGCCACTGTATCACTTACTGCTGTTTTAGATAGTATCTTCTCTCAGACAGATGGTGTGATCCTGCATGTTTCCCCACATAAGAACTGGAGCTGTACTTCATGATCTTGCTGGGTCTTTTCTAATTCAGCATACCATGCCTCATCTCTTTTATGGCTTCAGCTCTTCACAACAACACTGTATGTCACTTATGACTTGATTAATGTATTTCTAGTTTCATCTTGGAAATTGTCAGGATAACATTCCAGGGTGATGTTTCTTGGTTAGGCCTAACCGGGGATGAAGTTGGAGCAGTTGGCAGCAATCTTTGGGAAGGACCATGGTATGATGCCTCCTGCTCTCCAGACTTAGGATTCTATCACCCTCTCTGTGACACGCCACTAACTGCATCTGCGTGCTGCATAGGCCCCTGTAGCTATGGGAATGAAACCTGCCTCAGTTAAAATCTTTATCTCCTAATGAGTACCCAGGAATAGATTGTTGGTATTGTTGGAAAATTTTACTGCACCCAGTACTGAAAGCAGTTTAGTGAAGGAAATAGAATGCTTCTTATAGAAATTAAGACTACATGAAGACAGTGCACATTTTCAGCACACTTTCTGCATTACTAGCATGCTAACTAGATGGAACCTTTAGAATTAATTTTATTTTTTTTTTGTCCCATCAGGTTTGCTTAGTATAAAAAGCAGATAATACCATGCCATGTTTTAAACAGCAATTGCTGTTTATGCTGCAGCCAAAAAAAGGTCCTGATGGTGAACTTTTATTTCAGTTCTGTTTAACCCTAAACAAAAAAAGTTCATCCTAGGATTTACTTGTGGATGACTGGCATTAGCTTAGTTAGGAATGTTGTCTTCAGCCTTTGCTCAGACTCAACTCAAAAAAAAAAATCTACCATGGAAAATTCTGTGCAGTTGAATGAATTAGCTTACCATAGATAATTCAAAATATACAAATACATTGAGCTCTATTTTGTGTCAATTTTTTAACCTTAAATGATTATGACTTGAAATAAATGACTGACTGTGCAATCTCCTTTTTATTAAACGATGAGAGGTACTTCATTTTGTGCTGAGCTCTGCAGCAGATTTATTGTTTCAAAACATTACTAGATTGATGATGAGGTAATAATATGAATTTTTATTTTCAATTACAGAGAAATTGCAGAGAATTTTTTTTTCCTGCAAAATCTTAAAAATCTTCTCTAGCACAGTGCTTCATTTTGAGTCTCCTATCTGTTAGCAAAAACTTACGACATATATTCCCCGCTGAAGAAAGGACTGCATTGATTTTCCTATGGCCAGCTCCAAAACTGTAAAATCATTCCACTCAGTTGACCTGTGACTTTAAAAGAAGACCTGGGAACGGATCTTGAAATCCTTAAGAGTGCTATTAGATACATGTGTCTGTGACAGAAAAGACAGTAGCAACCAGATAAACCCAGTACTGATTTTTAACATGTATTTCTTGGAGGCCACAGCATAATGTGTAAATAATGCATAGAGTAATTTATCTCCTAACTCCGTGGGAAACAATACCCATTAACTGAAACTATATCATCTTTTTAAACTTGCTGAGTAAGTTTGGACTGGAAGATATTTCCATCTTTCATTTGTAACAGTCATTATTTTAGACATTAATATGTTCAAATAAATTGCTGAAAAATCATGATCTTTGTTGTACTTGTGCAGAGGAATATTAATATCCAACCATCTAGATTGTCACTCTGCTGCTAGCAAAGTGTGAGGCAAGGTTCCTATTCTGTCAGGGTGAACCACTGATTCCACGACTTTTTCATTTTCACTTCCAGGACATGCAGAAAAGGTGATTTCAAACAAACTAAAAGGGAAAAACTTTCTGTTTTGATAAGACCTCTTAAAATAGACTCTTAGGGCAGTTACATTAAAACCTTTCTTATTCCTATATGAAAAATTTGCATACTATTAAAGAAAACAACAGGAGTCACCTTTCTGAACCTTGGATTGCTTTGGCTGTGGGCCTTTCTATGATTTTACATCTTAGAGATTCAGAGCAGTGTACTTTATTAGAGAAACCCTATTCCCCTAAAACCGCTGATGTGCACCCCCCTGAGTCTTGCTCCATACCCTACAGTGGAGGACCTGGAACAAGAGCAGACTTCTTATTTTTGTCAAAAACATAATATTCCCTAGGCGTATTTTGAAAGCACACGTGCTAAGGTCTAGTGAAACAGAGGTACCAGTAAATAAAAGCCTACGTGTCTGACAAAAGGTTTAATTTTTACTCTTTAATGTAACATTTAAACTCCCAAATCTAATTATTATTAAAAATCACACTGCTGGAGATCACTCTTTGTTTTTTTTACTTTCAAAAGAGGAATAAATTCACTCCTTATTCGTAGTTTTCAGACTTTGTTTTTTCATGTAAAAGAAAATCCTGTACCTTTTTCCAATTTGATTGCTTTGATGCTTCAGTCTTTCCCATAACCTGGTAGCTTCTCATTTATCTTAAAGTAGTGAGGAGTCTTTTTTAGCTGACCTGTGGTGTGATTCTAGCTGAACAGAATGCAAATCTGGTAAAGAGCATTTTATTTCTGAAGGTCATAAATATTGATCAGCTTCCCTGTCATACGGTTACGATCCAAGATATTATTTTATATTTTGATAGGAAGAATCAGCAACTGTTCATAGTCACATAGTCACGACTATTCATATCACATGAATTCACAAAAGTAACGGGCTTTATGATTTAAGCAAATTAAAATTATTCATTTCAGGCAAAGGAGACAATAACACCACCTTTAAAAGAAATGAAAAGTTTACAAGTGGAGAGGGAAGATTTTACCTATATTAGTCACTCTTAGAAGAGAGTTCATAAGAAAAGGAAAAAAAAAAAGGAGACTACTCTTGTTTTCATTTCCTGGTTCCAAAGGAACAGGGGGTGTTTTCTTCCGGGATAGGGAAGAAAAAGTGGATTTGTTCCCTCAAATCTTTTCCTAGTGCTTTTTTGGGCTGTCCGAGATCAGCAGCCACAGCGGTCATGTCTCCCACCAAACACCATTTGGCTGTTCCCTGGTGCAGGGGATCTGCCTGATCTGTCTGAAAGGAGAACCAGAGGGGTTGGAGTTGCACGCACAAACTGCCCTGCTCTTTCCCAGGCCTTTTTCTCCTTCTCTGCTTGCCAGGAGACCCCTCCAGAAAGATTTCCCTTCCCATAAGGCTGAGAGGAGGCTGTGTGTGGCAATATCTGCTTTTGGGGGCTGCTGTTAGAAAAATGACCCTCAGCACAGGTGGGAGAGGGACATCTCTGCAGTACTCTGTCTCTTGAGAGCTGTGGTCTCTCTTTCTAGGAGAGTCTGTACCTGGGATGGAGAAGATGCCACTCTCATCTGCCACTGCCCCCCCAAAGTACCAGAAATTTAACTTTGAAGGTAGGACATGGCTTCACTGGGGGCAGGTGAGGCGTCTGGCCTTACTCTTTGCCCATTGTTTGCCTCTTCTGCTAACCAAAGGCTTGTCTGGGTAATGAGACAGAGAGCTCTTCAGCCCTCCAGTGCTGGTGCAAATCTAATCCTTCCAAACTGACCAAGGGGCAACGAAATTACATCTCTGCATTTGAGACCCTCCCCACGATGGGGCTGGGAAACAGTTCCTGCGTTGCATTATGATGTGTGCTTTGTCTTTTAAACACTGTCTGTAGCACTAGGGAGCCCTGTATTGGGAGATTCTGTCCAGCTGGGAGTCAGGGAGGGTGTTTTCCTGGCACTGCTGAGCTCTGGTTGTATAAGGCTGTAGATGAACTGAGATCAGCATCTATCTATTAAAATCACTAATTGGCTTTAAGTGATGTAGATGAGCTTTCTTTTCTCCTTTGTCTTTATCTAAAGAGCGTTCAGCACTTCCAGATTGTCACTTGCTGTGAAATTTGATCCCTGAAAAGTTATTTACAAATTACTTTGTAAATGGTCTTGAGATGTAAGAGCAGGCTTATGCTTTGATCTCTTGTTTAAAAAAATAAAATTTAATTTAAAAAAGGAAGATTAATGCAGTGACCAGTGCCACTTCACAGACCAGGTAACAGACAGCCACTGCGTCCCCGTCTTGGTCCCTGGCCATGATGTTCACTATGGGCAGCCCATGGGCAGCTCCCCTTGGACCATAGGAACAGGAGCCATCCCTTCTCCCATGCTGCCTCCAGGGGTGCTGAGCTGTGTGTTTAACAGCCGCCAGTACTCCCCTTAGCAGCAGCTACATCTTCCTCCTGCTCTGCTATGACCCCCCCAAGAGGTTGGGGCAGGCTGACTAGCCTTTGTCCCACCACACATCCCCCTCTGTGTCATGGCAAGATGAAGTGTGTCCCACAGGGGTGACCCTCCTCATGCTTTTCTTTGCAGGGATCTGAACAGCATTGTTGAGCAGATTGAGAAGTTCTCCAGTGACCTACATAAGCTCTTGCAGAAGGTGGAGAGCACACACCACACCACCTCCCAGGAGTTGGCCAGGGCAGCATGGCAGCAGGACAGGCAGCTCAAGGGTATGTTTGCTGTTCCCCTGTGACAAAATGGCCATGGGCTCTGGGGACACCCAGCAAACAGCAAGAAAGTTGGGCTCTGAGTCAGCCAGAGGCTGGGAACCCAGGCTGGCCAAGTCCTGCCTGCCTTGGTCACAGGACATCTCACAGTCTCTCTCTTAAAAATGGTGGCCCGGGGATGTGCAAAAGGTGACGAGCACAAGTGCATGCAGCAAAATTTTCCCTGACTATGGTGTGGCCAGAGGAGGTTTCCCACTTCATGCTGCTCATTGCCCTGCTCTTGTCTCTTCCCAGTGCTCCAGGACAGGCTGGCACAGCAGCAGAGGGACATGGAGGAGGAGCGGAGCCGATTCCAGGAGGTGATTGCCAAAATGGATGCCAGGCTGGACGAGCAGACTCGGCTGCTAGAGCAGGTGAGCCCACCTTATGCTCTCTCCCTTCTGGGGATGGGGGTTCGTCTTGTCCGCATGGAAGTCCCTGGCCTGGAGCCTGTGAATGGCTCCTGTTTCTCCTGTGTTTGGATATAGGAGCGTTGGAGAGCAACAACAGAGCAATGCAAGCTCACTCAGCAGCACTCACTAGAGGAGCAGCAGCAAGTCATGACCCAGCAGCTCTCTGTGGATCGAGCAGAGTTGGAGAGGGGCAGATATCTCCAGGTGCTTCTGACAATGTCCTCTGAATCCCACTGGCACTGTGCAGTGTGTGGTGGAGGAAAGAGCCGAGCATGGGGCTGCAGCATCTTTCCTCTGCCTCCTCAATCCCACACCTGGTCACACAGGTTTAGTGGCAGAGATGTGTTAAAGGAGAAAATACCTGCAGTGAAGGGGACTCGATGCTTCCTCTCTCCCTCTCCAGAGTGCTCTGCTGGAGGAGCAAAAGTCAGTGATGCAGAAGTGCTCAGAGGAGCGACAGAAACTGGTGGCTGCGTGGGGTGAATTTCACACCCAGCAGCAGCTGAGCAAGGAGCGGTTGGAGCATGACATGGACCGAGCCTGGCAGATGGACTCTAAGAGAGAAGACACCATCATGAGCCTGGCCAAGGTATGGCAGCAGAGCCCCTTCCCATGGCCTCGAGCACCACCTGGCAGGCTCACGGGTGGCTGCTGCCCACTGGGGAGTCCTTCAGAGCTGCTTTTGAGTGTCAGAGATGTGACTCGGTGTGTTAGGATCAGGCTGCTCTTGGAGCAGTCTCCAGCAGCCTATTTTAGAAGCTGACTGAAGCATCAGTCGTTTCTGTCTTTCCCCTTTGCCTGTGAGGGGTTTGGGCAGCCAGGCCAGGCACAGCCACCATCTCTGTTGTAAGTCTGGTGGGAGGGAACCCTATGGTGTGTTAAGTAAAAGCTCCCCGTGCCCTGGGGTCATGTCCAGAGCCAGTCCTGTTCCCCAGGCCTGTCCCGAGGGGATTCATGGCACTGACAGTGCAGCAGAGCTGTGTTTTTAAGGCCCTATCAGGGTGGAAAATATCCATTCAGGCAGGATATTTCCTGAGCATCTCTTGAGCATGTTCTGGGGTGTGCAGCAAGATGAGGAGCTCCATCCTTTCCAGGGAGGGAGTGTGTGTCTGTCTGTACAATCCCAGCTCTGCCAGGCCCTGGTCCCCGAGGATGAGGGCGCTGCTTGAGCACCTGGCAGGAGTTGCTCTGCACCCCAGCCTGGCATCATCAGGAGCTCAGCAGGGCCAGATCTTTCCCATCACTTGGGAAGGGAAGGCAGAGGATAGTGTCCAGGTGATGCATTGGTGTTCCCCTTGCCCATCCTAGGAGCAGGCAGAGCTGATGTTGCGGGGCCGTGAGCTGAAAACTAAGGAGGAGAAGCTAGTGAGGGACAGGGAGCTGCTGGAGGAGGCCTGGCAGGAGCTGAGGCAGGAGAAGGAGAAGGTGAACGTGGCCATGCTGCATGTCCAAAGGCAGGAGGAGGAGGCTAAAAGGATGGCCAAGGTAAACAAAACCCTGTGCTGCAGTTCACAGCTGTGACTGCGCAGGCAGCAAAGCCAGGGTTTGTTTTCACACCCCTCCCAAAGTGGTGAATCCTAATCCTGTCCCGGGAGGGGATGCACAAAAGAGCCCTGCCCCAGGGTCCCTGTCCCCAGCCTCCCCAGCTGCTCTGCCTTGCAGCTCTCATCCCAGAAATACGAGGAAGGGGAGCAAGCCCTGCAGGAGGCATGCAGGGTGGAGTCCCAGCACTGGAGCAGGCGGCAGGCCATGCAGCAGCACCTGGGGCAGCTGAAGCAGCAGGAGCAGCATCTGCACCAGGCAAGTACCCCCTCACCTTCCCTTGGTCACCATGCTTACTGAGGGCCTGAACCTTTGCCAACAGCTTCTTTTTCTTCTGGAGGTGAGGCAGGAGTGGCTGATCAGGGGTCCCCAGAGGACACAGCTGCACAGGGAGCTGCCCCGCAACCCCATGACGCTGATGACCACAGACCAGGACCTCAGTGCCCACTCCAGGATACTGTGTAAGGCTTCCTGTGTGCTGTTGATGGGAAGGGATGTGCTGAGGAAGAGCTGCACTTGTGTTCCACTTCTCGAGAAGCTTGGGATGTTTCCTGGGGACAGTTTTAGTTGCTCTGTATACAGACCTCAGATGTGAGTCGGTTTCCTCATCCTCTGAAGGAGCTCAGCAGAGTTCTCTGGGCCAGGGCAGTGCCAGGAAAATGGGGCAGAGGGGGCAGAAAGGGAGAGGCAGGTGGGTGAAAGCCTGTTGGCACTGGAAGGGTGGGGAGGACCCTGCTGCAAGGACATGGTGACAGTAAAAAATCGATGCTTTCTTGTCTCTGCCTGCAGTTCCTCCACCAGCAGCAGCAGCAGCAGCATCACCCACTCAGGCTTTTGTTCCAGGCTTTCCGCTTCCCAACAGGGATCTCCTTCAGCACGGCCTGGGTGATGGCACAGAAAGTCTGGCCACAGCCAGCCCTGCAGTATTCCACACCCAACTGGTGCTGTGGCAGCACCAGGCCCAGCAGGTGAGGTTGGGGGGAAACCGGGGCTGGAAGGGGCTTCAAACTAAAAGGGTGGGAGCAGGGCTGGGTGAAGCCTGATAGCCACTGGGTGGGAGTTCTGAGCCACTGGGCTGGGTGGACTTGCAGAAGCTTTGGGCACCTAGAGGAGTGATACCAGAAGGAAGGGTGGGTACGTAGATGCTAACAGCTTGTCTCAGGTTCATCCCTGACATCCATAGCTTGAGGGGGTTGCCCCTTTCCTCACCCCATCCCTGAGCAGGAGAAGTGGGCTTTGCTGGACTCTGGCTTCAAGATGTCCCCATCTTCTCCCATCAGTCCCCTGCTTCCCTGCTGGCTCCTTCCCCACACGGGGATGCTCTTTGAGGAACCCATACTGCCCCGGGGGTACCAGAGATGGGTACCTGCCTGCTGCTCACTGCATGAAGAAGGGTTTGGGATACTTCCCTCACTCAGGAACAACACCCTGGCCTGGGGCCCCATTTCTGTGGCACTCTCTGGTATCCATCCCATCCACCCCTCTCTTCTCAGGACCATGATTTCTTAGAGGATGAGGAGTTCTTCCTGGAGACCCTGACAAAAGCATCCCACAAGACTTCATCTTTGTCATACTGAGGATGTGGGATCCTCACACACTCTCCAAGGGACAGCTGGGTCCATCCTTTCAGGACACTGCTGTGTCCTTCACATTAGGGTGGAAAACAGTAAATAATTTCAATTCATGTCTAAGGAGCCATCCTTCTCTTCTAAAACCTTCCGAGTGTTCACTGAGCGTGAAATCCATCCCAGGGTTTGTGAAGCCATACTTTGGCCTCCATCCTTCAGGGCACAGGTCCCTGGCTACCCAGGAGGCTGTTGACTTCGTGGGGATGGAGTTGGTCAGCCGTACTCATGGCTCCGGGGCATTCAGCTGTTCTTTGAGAGGCTGGGGCAGTCGAATGCTGTAGGGCCAGGCAGAGCAGTCATCTCCGGGCTGAGGTTCACCAGCAGCCTCTGAGGATGTTCCACAAGCTCACATACCACAGCTTTTCTATTTTGGGACTTTTTCTGAAGGCCTTTTGGGGTCGTTTTTCTGAGAGCTGGGCCACTCCACACACCTTGGCGGGATCTGCCCTGGCGACAGATGAGTAACGGCTGAGATGGGGAGGGGAGAGTCGTTCCCTTTCGGGGCAGTGGGGCCCTTTCTACTCAGGCCCCGCTCAGGGCAGCCCTGTTGCTATGGCAGCGGGGGGCCTTCTAGGTAGGGCCCTGCACTGCTCAGCCTCCGTCGCTACGGTAACGGGGGGGCCTACTTTTGCCTGCGGCGCGCAATATGGCGGCGCCCTTGCTTTGCGCGGCGCTGAGCGGTCTCCGTGGCGGGAGGGCCTTTGGCACGGCCGGTGAGACACGGGTTGGGAGCCCTTTTCCCTTCACGGTTGGGAAGCGGTAGGCGTTTGGGGTGGAGGCGGGGTAAGCTCTAGGACGCTTGGATTCCTCAGCTGGGCGGGCGGTGGTGGGGTGGGGTGGCTGCAACCCCGGGCCGCTCTCCAGGGCTCTTTTCTCGCTCTCCGTATAAAAGGGGAACTCTCTCCGCTTCCAGCTGCACTCTCCAAGCGGGCAGCCCCGCTAGGGCCGATGCCCAATGAGGATATCGACGTTAGCAACTTGGAAGCTCTGGAAAAATATCGCAGTTTCTCTCGGTACTTCAGGCTGGCAGAAAAGGAGAGCAGGAAGCCCCACTGGTGGAAGACGTACCGGCAGCACACCAACCCCCCGCCAGGTACTCCTGGAAGGAGCTGTGCCGAGCGTGGATTTGCTGCTGAAGGTCAGGGAAGCTGTTGTTGGGGGCACGGGTTTGCCCCAAGACCCACCCAGAAAGGAGCCATTGAGGTGCTTTGGCACCAGGTTGGGCCCTTGCCAGCGTGGAAGTTTGGAGGTTGCAAACCTCTTCAGAGTAACTGGATGGTGGCTTTCTGGAAAGAGGGAGGCTGACCAGGACCTGTTAAAAGACATGGAGCAGAGTAAAGAAATGGTTCCTTGGAACCTCAGAGAAAGCAGAGCAGGACTCAGTGCTTTAGACCTGTAGTAAATAAATACTGCAGTTTGGCTGCTAAGCAGAGGGCAAACCTGCTCCCCAGCTGGAAAACCTGCGAGTCTGGGGTGTGCTGACTTGGGAGAGGAGGAGGTAGCAGAGGTGTGGAGGTGCAGAGGCAAGCCAGAGGTGACGGAATTGAGTCTCTGCTGTCTCGAGGTGTGTGTCTTTCACACTTTCTGATGTTTTTCAGGAATTTCGTGTTTGGGTATTTTTGATGTTCATGTTTTTCACATACGCAATTTTTTTTTCCCCTTCTTCCCGAAGAGCCCAAGACTGACATCAGCCTGCCACGTCCTCAGCTGCTGCAGGCAAATGACACCAGGGAAAGAAAAAAAATACTGAAGGAGAACCGCCAGAACGCTGAGATGGAAAGAGCAGCGCGGCTCCGCACAGGTCTGTGTCCCATCACCTCCCTCCCTGCCCTGGCCACTCTGGGTCCCCATCTGCCTCCTCCAGCTTTTCCTTCTCCTTGCAGTGCTGATCCCCCTTGATGAAGTCAAAGCTGAGTGGGAGAAGACCAGTGGCCCCTTCCACAAGCAGCGTGTGGCGGAGCACTACGGGATATTTCATGACTTGTTCAAGGGGGCCACCTTCACCCCCTGGGTTACATTGAGGGTGGAGTACAGCCAGGAGGATGAGTACCTCGTGCCAGTCTACTATGGGAATGTGGTGACTCCATCAGAGGTGTGTGAGGGGAGCTGTGAACAACCTGGACCCTGGGTGTTTCTGTCAGAGGCTTCTAACAGGAGTTGTCCATTCTGGGGGATTTCTTTTACGAGGGCATTTCCTCTGTGGTGAAGGCAATGTGTTTCTTGGATGCAGTAAGGACAGGATCATTGTCTGTCCTCAGGCTGGTGTTTATTAACATTCCAGAGGGCTCTCAAGGTGGAGCTGGTTTATGGTGGCGTGGCTGTGCCCAGTGTTCCATGCATGACAAGTTCGTGTTCTTTGGTTTGGAAATCATGACCTGGTTGTAATGGAGCCTGTTTGATTTATGTTCATTTTATGTTGGTAATTTAGGCTTCCAGTCCCCCTTTGGTGTCATACAAGGCAGAGAAAGGCTCCCTCTGGACTTTGTTGCTCACAAATCCAGGTGAGTAGCAAGTTCTTTAAAAAAAACAAAAAACAAAAAACAAAAAAACCCAAAAACATGATTAAACAAGTTTGTTTCACTCAGCTTTTGGTTAGCTCCTGTTTCTTTTGCCTGCACAGCAGGAGATGGTGTGATACTGTCTAGGTAGGGACATAGTACTTACGCGGAAGAGGTTGTAGCCTCCTCATAGATTTAGCAGTTGAGAGATAGAACAATGACATAGCAGGACTTGTGTCACAGTGTAATGGAAGCAATTCTTTGACTCCCATATGTAGTTTACCTGAAACTCTTTCCCTCAGCAGTCTGCCTAGGTGAACAGACACAGTGCACAGTGAAATGAAGCAGCTGACCAAGAATTCCTTTTTCCTTGGAGTTATACCTGTGGAGTTCTTTGTCTCATTTTAAGCTCATTCCTATAAGAATAAGTTAGTTTGCTGCTAAGAAAGGAATGCTGGGAGGTCTTGAGCTGCCCCCTCCATTCAAAGGGTATCTGGGCATTCTCACTTTGGGGTTGACACAAACATCAGGGTGTCACTAAGTCACCTTTCTCTGTGTGTTTGCAGATGGACATTTAAGAGAGACAGACTCGGAGTATCTCCACTGGCTGGTGTGAGTATTGCACGTCAGAGCCGTGGGCTGCTTTGCTCAGGGAAAGCCCGGGAGAACCTCCTCAGGAATATGCATTCCCTACGGCAGTTTTGTGGCTTTCTATGGTGCTCCTGCAGTCACCTTCTTTAACCTTGTGTCGTGTTGGAAGACACAGGAGCTGAAGGTGTTGCTCCCATTCAGCATTCACATCACTGGGAATGATTTTTCATCCAGTGAAAACCTTTACTTGTCAAACAGGGTGTAAGTCCCATCACAAATGTAGCACAGAGCAATCCTGGGTGAATCTGCTGGTCCCAGTGGAGGGGAGGGAATGGATATAAACTGAAATAAACTTCTTTGTGTTCAGGACAAACATCCCAGGCAATGACATCAAGTCGGGTAAGGAGATCTGCCATTACTTCCCCCCCTTCCCTGCCATGGGAACTGGGTACCACCGCTTTGTCTTCCTCCTCTTCAAGCAAGACCACCCCATTGATTTCAGTGAGGATGTTCGGCCAGTGCCATGGTAATTCAGGCTCTCAGCAGGCAGTTTCCTGCTCACTTGACCAGGCTGCAACTGCTTGTCATCATGATATGTTTGCTACAGTTGCAGGAGAGCAGTTCCTTTTAATCTGCAGGGTTCTTCAGGGCTGCTTTGAGCTCCTGTACCACCTGAAACCACAATCCCATCCCTGCAATCACCACATAGTCCTGGTGCTTTAAACCAGGCTGTTCAGAATATGTTTTTTGGAGAAAATGGGAGGTTTTCTTTTGGTGGCTTTCTGTTTTATAGCTTTTTGAGGGGTGGTGTGGGGAAGTAGTTGCCTACCAGAGTGCTGCAGGAGAAGAGGTTCACTTCAGCTCTTGTGCTTGTTTTCCAGCCACAGCCTCAAGATGCGAACTTTTAGCACGTTTGACTTCTACAGAAAGCACGAGGATGCGATGACCCCAACAGGGTTGGCGTTCTTCCAGTGTCAGTGGGACAGCTCTGTCACTTGGGTCTTCCATCAGCTTCTCAGTAAGCAAAGCAGCCTGTGGGGATGTTGGAGGTGGCCTGTTTGAGGGATGGGATGTGGGTAACACAGGGTCAGTGGGTGAGCTGTAGCTGCAGATTCTTGCTTGGTCCTGCCACTTGTCCAGGGGTCTGTTACCAAGCCATCCTTCACCCAGTTAACAGCATTCTTGAGGAAACAACCTTTAAAGAGATGGTTTTTATGAGCATTTTAAAATAACACCAAGAGAGCTTTTGCCAGGGCAGGCTTGACCAGGATTTGACCAGCCCTGGTCCTGTGCTGGTGATCAGGAGGGCTGGGGATTGGGATCAGAGCCATCCTGCTGACATTCTGCATTTCTCCTCTGCAGATATGAGAGAACCTGTGTTTGAATTCCTGCACACGCCCATTTATCACCCTCCACAGGTAAAGTTCCCACGCCATCAACCTCTGAGGTACCTGGACAGATACAGAGACACCAAGGAGCCCACTTACGGCATTTACTAGGGGCCCAGCCTCCCCTTCAGCAGCTCTGCTGCACACTGATGCTGGCTGGGCAGATGGGGCTGTCGGCTTCCTGCATTCACACAGCTGTCAGAGGGAAATAACAACATCTCAGCCCCTTGGCTCCCAGTTCCTCTGTGCTGGGAGCAGTGGGCAGCTGGGGGCAGTGGGTGTTGGCAGTGCTGTCAGCTCTCTGGTCATGGCTGCAGGGAGAGGACATTCATGGATGAAAGCAAATCCGTGACCAGCCTGAAATCTTGCTGGAGCAGAGCTGAGCAGTATGGGTGTCAGGGTGGGGTCCCCCAGGGATGCCCTGCTGTGCTTCTTTCAAAGGATCACATTCTCTTTTTCACCTGTTTATGGAGCAAATAGACACCGTGCCAGGCTGGATTTCCTCCCCTTGCAACCCTACAGTTCAGGACTGTATCAGCTTAAGTTTGTGCAGTCCTCTTGAATGGATGGGTCCGAATAAACATGCTCTGAGTTATGCTGGCAGCACTGTCTTGTCTTTATTGGGAAGAGCTAGCACAGAGCTGGGGAGCTCAGCGGGGTGCTTGGGAGAAGGGCAGCCCTTCTCCTTGCTGAGGTCTCTGTCCTTTCTGAAATGTCAGGTGTGGGGAAGGGTGTGGCTGCACAGCCTGGTAAAGCTGTGCAGGGTCAGCTGTTGTGGAGCTGACTTCTCCCAACAGCTCCCAGACAGGTGGACCTCCATCTCCTTCCCTTCCCTCCCCAGTGTGAATAAGTGGGACAAAAGCAGATCCTCTCTTCACCCCCCAAAACCACCATGCTCCTGCTCTTGCAGCTGCCTGCTCCCAGCTCTGATTCCCAGTAACTTTTGAGGTTCTCCCCTTCCTCAGGAATTAAGAGCCTCCAGCAGACAACCAAGACTGTGGCTCAGGGCCTTTTCCAGCTAGTCCTGAGCTCTGCCCCCACCCCAGGGGGTTCTGGGGTCTGGTATTATGCCCGGGTGAATTCCAGACAGACACAGGTTGTGTACACCCGTCTCTGAGATTTGAAGGTTTGATCGGTATTTGCAGATTCAATACAAAGAAATGGGAGCTGAAGCTTTGCTGGGACTCACAGGGAATTGTGACAAATCCTAAGGCACCTCCCAGGCTGAGGGCTGGAGGGGATGGGCTATAAGCTTGCCTGTGACACAGAAACTGTTCTGACCCCTCTGCAGCCTACTGGTGGGGGCCCTGGCTGCAGTTTGGAGCTCTCCCTGCCTGTCCTTGGGTGCAAGTGAAGCTCTCTGTGTGTGGAAGAATTGCTGCAAACCAAGGCTGTCCTGCTGCCCAGGAGTGTGTGTGCAAGTGATGGCACATCTGCCAGGGGAAGGAGGTAAGGTTTGGACTGGCAGCGTGGGAGCTTTTTGTCCTGAAACTGTATGAAGCAAGGTGAAGGTACATGGTGAACAGGTGCTACAGTCACCTGGGCAAGAGACCGCACCAACCACCTGAGCAGGAATTAGTTGCCCAGATCACATTTTGGGTTATTTCTGTGCATAGGTGTTGCAAGGATCTTCTTAGGAAAGGAGTGGTGGGTGTGCACAGGGCCATGTGCCAGCAGCAGGAGCTGTAGCTTAAAATGGAGAAAGATAAAAGGGTGGGATGTGGCCCTGACTGGCTGCTGGTATGTGTCACAGCCCTTGTCACTGCAGAGGGAGGTGACAATTGGATGTAGCAGCAGTGGATGTTCCACTCTGGTGGTTTCTGGGCTGTCAAATGCCAGAAGCATCATATTGCTAGGGATGGCTTTCATGTTTTTCTTGATGACAGAGCAGAGGTGGGGATGCCAGGAAGTTCACTCAAAAGGCCAAGAAAAGGAGGAGAACCCAAATCCATATATGTATCCATACAAGAAGATGCACAGAAACACACATTGATCTGAAGTTTCTCAATCTCTTGAATGTCTCCTTGTGTGGTTGCTGCAATGTTTGATCCTCTGAAGGGCCTCCTGTTGTGTTTTCCAGGCCTTCCCTGCTTCCGGAGACAGCAGCTCCGACCCACCCTATCACCTCCCTGCTGCGTGGCAGTACCAAGGGTCAACCCACTGGGTGGCTCTTTAAGGCCGTGCCTGGCTCGGAGCCCGGACCCGCCTCTCAGCGTCACCGGCAGCTGAGTTTCTGTTTCCCCAGTTGCTTTCCGCCGTCTCCCCGATTCTTGGCACAGGCAGGATGGCATCGCCCGCCTCGCAGAAGCTGGAGGAGAAGCTGGTGTGCTCCATCTGCCTGGAGCTCTTCAGGGTGCCCGTCACCTTGCCCTGTGGCCACAACTTCTGCAAGCGCTGCATCAGCGACCATTGGCACAAGCAAGAGCGGGAACCCCCCGGCTCCGAGAAGGGCTACACCTGCCCCGAGTGCCGCAGGAGCTTCCAGCAGTGCCCGGAGATGGAGAAGAATGTCACCCTGTGCAGCGTGGCAGAGCTGCTGCGGGAGGGCGAGGCGCGGGGCTGGAGGTGCGAGGTGGTGGGTGCGGGGCTGTGCCCGCGGCACGGGCGCCTGTCGGAGCTTTACTGCCAGGACGAGCGGCGGTGTGTCTGCTGTGTCTGCATCCTCCAGCAGTGCCAGCGGCACCGCAGGGTGCTCTTCGAGGAGGAACGTTCCAAAAAGCAGGTGGGGATGATGGGTGGGAGGGCCTGGGTGGCAAGGGGAGAGCCGGGGAGGGGCTAGGGGGGAGTATGAGACATCCACCTCTGCTGTCCCTGTGGTCAGAGGGCTGCAGCTTCCCTGCTGTGCTGTGTCCTGCTGCGGGGATGGGATGTGGCTCTGGGTGCTGAGCTGGGACAGGCCTCAGGTGAGCACGGAGGTGGCACAGGCTCTGGACAGGGAGATGCCACCAGCACCTGGCTACACCCTGAGAAACTGGGGGCTAACAGGAGCAGCAGAGACCTGGGTAAATCGTAGGATTTTCAAGGTTGGAAGGGACCTTTAAGATCATCCAGGGACACCTCCCACCAGATCAGGTTGCTCAAAGCCCTGTCCAGCCTGGCCTTAAAAATATCCAGGGATGAGGCTTCCACCTCCTCTCTGGGCAACCTGTGCCAGTGTCTCACCACCCTCATGGTGAAGAACTTCTTCCTAATATCCAATCTAAATCTCCCCTCCTCTAGTTTGAATCCATTCCCCTTACTCATGTCACTACCTGACACCCTAAAAAGTCCCTCACCTGCTTTATTGTAGCCCCGTTCAGATACTGGAAGGCCACAATAAGGTCTCCTCAGAGCCTTCTCCTCTCCAGACTGAATAACCCCAGGTCTCTCAGTCTGTCTGCATAGGAGAGGTGTTCCAGCCCTCTGATCATCCTCATGGCCCTTCTCTGGACATGCTCCAGCACCTCCATGTCTTTCTTCTAACAGGCTCCAGCAGCACCTGTGCCATACGTGTTTGTGACCCCTGATCTAGAGGAAACGGCTAAAAAGGAGCGAATGGCAGCACAGGGTCTTACTTCTCAGTGACCCTGGACACAGCCTCTGCCCTTCCCAAGCATTCTCCTTCCTGACAAGACTGGTCAGGAGCCCTGGGAGAGCTCTGGGGGCAGGCAAGTGGCAGTGTGCTGCACTGCAGGGTGTTGGTGCCTCTTTTTGCAGGCCCTTTTGAAGGAGTCCCTGGAAAAAGCCCAGGAGGAATCAGAGAGGATCACACGGGAGATGCAGGAGCTGGAGGACCGAACACACAGCATCAAGGTAAACACCGTGGCCACCTCCATGCTGGGTGACTGGGTGGGAATGTGCTGGCTCTCATGGCTCTTCCCCACCCAGGACTCCTCTGAGGGGCTCAGATCAGTAATTCTGAGTAAATTCAGCCTCCTGAGGAAAGCCCTGGAGGAGTGCCAGCAGCAGACAGTGGCCAGGATCGAGCAGGAGCAGGCAGCTGTGCTGGGGAGCATGGAGGACAACTGGAACCTCCTGAAGGACCGCTTGGATGTCCTCAGACAGCACAGGGAGAGGGCTCAGCGCCTGCTGGATTGCCCCGACCACAGGACCTTCCTCCAGGTACCATCCCCTCTAGCTGCCAGCCCCCTGGCCTGTTGGTGAGGGCAGAGACATGGTTGACCCCTTCCCCAGGGGGCACATGTCCTCAGCCCAGCTCAGAGATGGCACAGGTTTGAAGGGAAGAACCATTTACTGGAAAGATGTGGCGTTAATGCTGGATCACAGTGGACGCTACCACTCAGGGGGACGTAGGCAGTATCTCCTATCCCAAAGTGCTCAGCAAGACTTTTCCACCACCAGCAAAACACAAGGTCCTGTGTCACAGCCCCTTTGCTCCCCACAACCTCCCGCTCCCCCTGGGACTGTCCCCTGGCTCCACACGTCAGCCACAGCTAATGACAGACACTTTTGAATGCCCCTGTCACCTCAGTGGGTGACAGCACATGCCATGGATGGGATTTGGAGCTGCTGATCATCCACAGGCTGGTGCATGGGTGTCTGTATCCATCCACAGGAGTTCCCCCTGCTCCCATCTCCAGAGAGCCCAGAAGTGCCACTCCCCAGGGAGTTTGATGCAGTCAGCGTGGTTGAGCCCATCGCTGAGACACTTACCAACATCTCCAGGCTCCTGATGGAATATCTGCCCAGCCCTGTGGCCCACAGAGCCCCTGACCCCGTTGGCCAAGGTAACCATTCTCCTTGCAAGGCCACCCCAGGGGCTCCAGGTCACCCTGAACCACAGCCCGGCCCATGTCACCATGCTGGGGATGTGGCTGACAAGCACAGTTCTTTGGGATGAGGACAACACATCTACTGTTTAGCAGATGAATATCAATGTGGTGGGATGGGTGGCTTCCCTGTGGGTCTCCACCTTGCTAACAATGCTGAGCTATGGTGGCACATTCCCCTTCCTAGGCTTGTATACAATGGACTTGCTCCTTCTCCCATCAAAGCCAGGAAGGAACAAGTTTTTGGGTGCCATCACTCAAATTTCCTGTCCCCATCCTCCACAGACCCTGTGCAGACCGAGGTGCCAGTGGTGAAAGTGGTGTCCCTTCTACCTGAGTGCCAGCTCCGAGCTGAGCTTCTGAAGGGTGAGAAGCATGTGGGGGTCCAGAGGGACAGCACCCTGCTGGGGTCTCCAGCAGGCAAAGGTTTCACCAAGCCAGGCTCTTCCCTGGAAGGAGGGTGGTTGTGGCTGCAGTGATGGGGGCTCCTGCCCTGGCTCTCCCACTCCCTCTCCCTAAATGCAGAGAAGAGTAGGTGGGCTGGGGGACACTGTGGCCAGGAAAGGGCTCACGAATAGAATTAGTGGATTTAGAACTAGGGGAATTAGAATCCCCCCCTGTTGGGAGGAGGGCTGGGGGATGTGCAGGGCATGTTAGGCCATGTCACTTCTGCCAAGGAAGCAATTAATGCCTGTAGGATCTGTAGATTCCTTCTATCAGGCCCCACAAAATGTTCTCAGGGTCATTATATGAAAAAAAAAAAAGTTATTTACAAGCAGCAGGCATGAACCCCATGTAGCTGGCCAGGCTGGACTGCTGCAGGAGGAGTTGTTGGGGGCCAGTGACTGTCAGTGGCAGGAGGAGTTACAACAGTCTGTGCATTACCTCCTGTGGGACCTCCCCCCCCCCTCCACCTAATTTGTTTTGGTGCTTTTTGCTCTTAAAATCAAGCACATCTTTTCCAAAATGACCATGGAGCTGCTGCTGTTTGCTGGCTGTGAGCTGGGCTGGTCAAGGCCAGAGTGAAAAGTCACATCCTGGTGCCTCACCAGCTGTTCCTGGCCCGTTTTGGTTCCTTCTAGCAGGCAGGTGGGCAGGTATCACACCTTGCCCTATTCCTCTTCACCTCCAGACATAGTACAACATGTTCTCTTCTACTTTGGGAGCCAGCCCAATGCAGTTAAACCACATCACCCCTGGGGGGGCTTATGGCAGGGGCATGATGATGTGATGATGCATTTCAACCCCATCCATGCTATTGCTCTCCCCAGACCACCGCAATCTGACCTTCAATCCCAAGACAGCCAACAAGTACCTGGAGCTGTCAGAAAACAACCAGAAAGCCAAGCACAGCCCCAGTACCATCTGCAGGCAGCAGGAGCAGGGACCTCGTTTTGAGCCCTGGCAGGTGCTGTGCACGCAGGGCTTCAGCCATGGCCACCACTACTGGGAGGTGAAGGTCTCCAGCCACTCTGTCATCCTGGGGGTCACCTACCATGGACTCCCCTGGGAGCGACAGCAGGGCCACAAGTTCAACATCGGGCTGGACAGGGGCTCGTGGGGGCTGCAGGTACGGGAGGATTGCTACCTGGCCTGGCACAACGGTCGGGCAGAGAAGATCCAGGAGCGGCTCTATAAGAACTTGGGGGTCAGCCTGAATTACAGCAAGGGGCTCCTCTCCTTCTATGGCCTTGGGGAGAGGATGCAGCTCATCTACTCCTTCCACAATGTCTTCACAGAGCCTCTTTACCCCGTCTTCTGGCTGTGCGAGCGGCGAACAGTGACACTGTGCTGGAGGGACTGAGCTGGGGTCACTGCGCTGCTCCATTAGCTGGGCTCGCAAGGTCCAGGCTCGTGCCATAGCTGAGTTGTCACAGACCACAGTGCCAGGATGGGAAGTGGGTTGTGGTGTGTGAACAAGAGCTGTTGAGGGACAAACATGCAAATTAAACCACTCTGGTTTGCACCTGACAAATATTTACGCAGGTGGGTGCAAGAATTAGTTTTGTCTTCTTTCTGCTTGTCCTGACCAGACCTCCCAAGCCTGGGGAAGATTTGGGGTGAGGGGGGGGGAAGAAGGGGAAGCTGGAGAATAGGGAGCTGCAGCCACAGGGTGCTGTGGAGCAGTGTGAAGCTCTGCGCTCCCCCAACCCCATGTGCAGGCAGATCCTGTTCCCCCAGTCCCTCCAGGTCCCTTCCTGACACTCTGGGATGTGGCAGGGCATCTTTCTGGGGTGCTACACTGCAGTTGCTCTTTGGACACACTGCTTTCCCCAGTAAAGCTCTATTTCCTACGGGTTTGACCTCGGTGCTGGTGGGAGCCATGGGACCAAGCAGCTCTGAGGGGGTAAGCTGGGTGACCTCTGCAGGGCCCATCCTGCCCCTTCATGTCCACGGCATCAGGGAATGACCCACCAGTGGCAGAACTAGAAAGTGCAGTAATGCTGTGATAAGAAAACCTGGTTTCCTACAGCTCTGCCCTGAAGTTGATCTGGCACAGAAGAAAATCCAAAGTTTTGACTAAAGCTTTTCCAAGGCTGAGGCTGCAGGTCCAGCATCTCCTGCCACCCCCATAGAGACATGGGTGAGGACTAACAGGGTGAAACTGGGCACTGGGTTCAAAGGTGCTGGGGACATGCCAGCAAATGCTCAGGGAACATATCACATCAGTGGGTTTCCTTTGGGCAAAAAAAGCCTTAAAGGCATTAATCTGCTTCTTTGGGAACAGATGCACTGTGTCTTGTGCTTCCTTCTTCACTCTGCACCTCCCTGTTCCTCCCAGCCCTTTCCTTGGGTGGGACCTTGGAGCAGCATGGACCTGGGAATGTATCCAAGCTGAAAAATTGTGTACACTACACAGGAGGTGTCCAGAGATCCTGTGTTTGCCAGGCAGATCCTCAGTCTGAAAACACGTTGGTGTCTCACCAGACTCATCCTTGCTTGGTGTCTGCCGGCTCCTGCCGGACTCTGGAAAAAAAAGGAACAGCGACAGAGCCAGGACCTGAGCAACTGTGGCATTTTTTGGCTATGGGAATGGCTGACACGGGGACATTGTCCCAAGGGAGGGCAGAAAAGCAGCTGCATTCATGTCCTGAGGGAGGAGCTCAGGTCCCTCCATGTGTCCTCAGGGTGGGGAGCAGCTCCTGGGGAGCAGTGGGGTGGCAACTGGTTCTGGGACACGGATCCCGGGGGCAGGTGACGATCACGGGTGGCAGCAGACCCCTGGAAGGAGAATTGGAATGGGCTGGCAACAGCTCCCCTGGACCGAAGATCTGGGGACATGCAGCAGCTAAGGCTGAGGGCAACAGACCTCCGGGGAGGGTCCAGATGCCGGGGAGGCCATCCTTTAGGAGGGAGCGGACCCTGGGTGGGCGGTAGTACATCCTCAGCAGGGCTGCATTCTCCCGGGTGGGAAGGGGGCGATAGGTCTCCCAGCAGCCGGCAGACGCCGGGAAGAAGCACCAGGTGCTTGGCGGGGAGAGCAGATCCTGGGAATGAGGGACCATCCCAGTGGGTTGAGAACGAGATCTCGGAGATGCGGGGGAAGTCAGTCCCCCCTGCAGGGAGCAGAGCCCCGTCCGGGGCAGCAGCAGCTCCGGGATCGGGCGGGAGGTGGAGCGGGCAGGCGGGACCAGGCATCCTCCCGCCCCCCGTCGGGGCCGGGGCCGGGACCGGCTGGTCGGGGCGTTCAGGGATGGAGACCGCGCCCGGGAGCGCCCCGTCCTCCTCCGCCGCGGCGTTCCGGGTGGCGCTGGCTGCTCCGGGGCTGCCCGACGGTCCCTTCGGCTGCCCCATCTGCCTCGATTTGCTAAAGGACCCGGTGACCGTTCCCTGTGGGCACAATTTCTGCCAGGGCTGCCTGGGGGCACTCCGCCAGCGGCCGGGCCCCCCCGAC
>JAAWXA010000030.1:6752483-6783522 GCA_038090715.1 Florisuga fusca | reverse complement strand
CGGCGGGGCGGGCGGGGCTGCCCGCTGCCCGCTCTGCCAGGAGCCCGTCCCCGCCACATTGCGGCTCTGCAAGAACCGAGCCCTCTGCGAGGTGCTGGCAGCCGCCACCGCCGGTTTGTCTCCTCCGTCCCCGCCCTCCGCCGGATCCCCCATGGCCCCGGGAGCTGAAGAAGAGGAGGATGCAGCGGGAGAGGAAGGAACGACGGTGCTGTGCGATGTCTGCCCGGCGGGATCGAGGGCGCCGGCGGCGCGGTCCTGCCTGGTCTGCCTGGCCTCCTTCTGCGGGGCCCACCTGGAGCCCCACCGCCGTGCCCCCGCCTTCCGTGCCCACCGCCTGGTAGCCCCTCTGAGGCGTCTGGAGGAGGGGCTCTGCCCCCGCCACCTCCAGCCCCTCGACGGCTTCTGCCGCACCGAGCAAACCTGCGTCTGCACCCGCTGCCGCGCACACGAGCATCGTGCACACGACGTGGTGCCCCTGGAGCGGGAGAGAGAGCACAAGGAGGTGCGTAGGGGGTCGGTGTGGTGGTGGTGTCTCCATGACAGGTGGGTGGGGAGGAGCAGGAGGGTGATGCAACCCTGTCCCCCATGCGGGGCCTGACTCTGGCATGGGGTTGTCCGTATGGGGGTGCAGTGCTGGTGGGGCATCCTGGGTGAGGAGGGACAGGTGGGGAGGGTGCTGCACCTCTATCCCCACGCGGAACCTAATGGTAGCATGGGGATGTCCATACGGGTAGACTCCTGGTGGGGGATCCTGGGTGGGGTGAGGTGTAGCACCCCTGTGAAGGGTCTGTGTAATCACCCTCACCCCCATGGGGAACCTAACTTCCACGTGGGTGGTGTGCAGCCCTGTGTGGTATGGGTGCTGCAGCCCTGTTCCCACCTCGGCATGGAGAGACGGCGTGCTGTGCCATCAGGTCACCCTGTGGGGTGGGGACATAACCGCCAGCCCAGGACAGTCTTTAGGAGCAGACGGACAACTAAGCCAGTCCCTGGCGTTTGGTCCCACTGCAGAACCAAACTCCCTGTCCCTGTGGGTGTAGGGCCGGCGATGTGGGTTCCTGGGAGAGACCCTACCATGGCCACCCCCGAGGTTATGGGGCCCCTGGTTCCTCCATCTGGTTCCCACAGCTCCATCAAGGAGGTTTGCTCGGCGCGCTGGCAGCCTGCCTGGCCACCACTTCCTCTCCACCAGCCCTTTGTGTCCTGGCGTTTTGGCAGTAGGTTTTTTTTCCGTCGCTCCCCTGCCCAGATACGACTGAGTCACGTCCCAGATTCACACCCACGAGCCACCCCAGGAGCCGGGGCTCCAAGCCCGGCACAGCTTTGCCTTCCTGAGCACTGGTGCATCGAGTGCATGGGGTCTCTGCGGGGCCATAGGCAGGTGGGATCCTGTGTGGCTGACGACTTGGTGGGATCCTGCGTGGCTGACGACTTGGTGGAATCCCCATGTTGCCATGGAACATTTGGGGACGTTGGAGCCTTTTGTTTTTTCTAGATACGTTTGGCAGGGAGTGCAGTGGCAGCCTCCAGCCAGCCCCACTCCCTTAAGGGCTCTTGGGGCTGCAAGAAAACCCTTTTGCCAGCGTTATTGTCATCAGGCGCCTTAAAATAGAAAGCGGGTGTGATTCCATCCCTGAGGAGATGTCAGACCTTGGCAGGTGCTGCTTAACGTCACCTGCATGGCCTCTGCAGCCACTCCGACACCGCCCTTGCCCTGCGGGGTGGGAAGGATGGATGGGGAAAGCTCCCGTCCTCCCTGGACGGGCACAAGCACTGCAGGGGTCTGCGGGCTGAGCTGCCCTGGTCATGGAGCTCAGTGCCCTCCTGGCTCCTGAGGGCCCTGTCCTCCTGCCCCTGCAATGCTGGGGATAACAATAGCGCCTCAGGAAACAATGCGTTCTCTCGGTGCTTCCTTTGCAGCCACGCAGCACCCCGTGGTCCCGAGCTGGTTTGCTTTGCTCCTGATGAGAAATGTCGAGGAGGCTTGGAGCCACGTTTCCGGAGTGCTCCAGGTCTGCCTTTCCGCTTCCCCACCCAGGAATTCCAGGCAGATTTTTCCCAGCTTTGGGATGTGCACTTCGAGCACGAGGCTTGGCCACACTTGCTGCAATCCCTGCCCGATGGTTTTGCTTTCAATTCCTATTTTGTTTGGTTTACGATAGGACCAGGGTAGGGGGCACGGAGCTGGGTGTGTCCCTTTGCAACCTGGATGCTCCCTTAGTTTTCCTTCCGAGTGAGAAGGGATGGTTGCAGGTTGGATGTTGCAGGGGAGGAAAATGGGAAAACAACTCCCCATTCCCCTTGCACACTTCACCCAAAGCCTGGTAACAAGGTCATGGCCAGAGAGGGAGCTGTGGATTGAAATTAGGTAAGGGTCCCCAATGTCTTCCCGCTGCCAGGATTGGGGCTGAGCTCATTGTTTAACTCCTGTCCACAGGCCCAAAAAGCCAAATTCCTCAGTGATGTGGAGAACAAGCTGGAGGAGCTGTCAGTCACCATTGCACACGCCAAGAAGATGGTGGAACTCATTAAGGTGACTCATGGTTTTCCTCTGTTAGTGCAGCTCTGCTGGGCTGGGTAGTGGGGGCAAAGGAAATTTTTGGGGTGTTGCAGTGGTGCCCCCAGGGAAACAAGCTCTCCATAAAACAATGATGCCCCTGGCCAGGATCCCTGATGATCCTTGTTTCTCCTCTCTTGCTAACCCTCACTGCATCTCTGGTTGCTTTTGCTTGCAACCTGGAAGAGCAGAGCAAGGACCATGCCCATGTACCTGCTGGCTCTTGCACCTTCTCTCCCCAGGCTCACAGGGCTTTTGGTCCCCTTGTGGTACTGCCCAGGAACACGAGATGTGGTGGAGCAGTAAGCACCATGCTCATTCAGGTCCCTTGACACCAGGGTTGTAAAGTGCTCCAAGTCTTGGGAGAAGGGGTTAAGGGATATCAAGGGGGCATGCAGAATCAAGAACTGGGTGCTGGGCAGGGGACAAGGGTGCTGTCTCTCACACCCCTTCCTGCTGGAGGTGACCCCAATCCCTCTTTCCCTATGCTCAGAGCACTGCCATGAAGGAGAGAGAAAAAGTCAAGAAGCTTTTTGCAGAAGCCTCTGAGGTCCTGGAGACCTTCCAAAAGGAGGTGGCTGGTTTCATCAAGGATGGGGAATGCTCCATGCTGGGGGAGGCTGAGGCTGATCTCTGCTGGAAGGAGGAGAGACGAACCAAGTTGGCCCAGTGCAAGCAAAACCTGGAGAACGTCCCCAGCACTGACACCATCTTCTTCCTCCAGGTGCCTGGGTGGGATGGGGCAAGGAGAAAGAGCCAGTTATAGTGTTTTTTTGGGTTTTGTCCCATTTCATGTGGAGGTGGGTGTCAGGAGTCCTGGGACTGCAGCATTTCACTCCTGTTTGCACAGTCCTCTTCCCTCCTCACTCCTGGGGCACCTGGGCACTGAAAACTCTCTCCTCTATCACCCCAGTCCCCATCCTGCTCCTGACTTGGCAGAAGCTGCTGCGTTGTACAGGCTGGGTAACTGGTGTGGGGGGCAGAGAGCAAGAGGTTGGGGTGCCCCAGTGCCCCTGATCCAGCAGCCCAGAAAAAGGAGACCTTTTTGGGAGGAGGTGCTGTTCAATGGAGGGGGTCGGCAGGGTCTGGGTTTGAAAAGGACCAACGGGAAGGCGCCTGGAACGCGTGGTTGGGAAAGTTTGCTCCTCCCTTCTGTAAGGCTGTCCTTGGGCCAAGTGCTGTGAGCTGCCAGTTCACAAATCCTCCGGGGAAGGGTGGGGCTGTGGAACAAGAAACAATTTGGGCTTGTTTGAAACCTACTGCAAATCTGTCTTTTTTGGCTCAGGAATTTCAGGCCTTAAAAGTAGCCATGGAAGAAAACCTCACCCCGGCTCTGAGCTTCCAGAACGAGCTGAACTTCACTAAATGTGCCCAAGCCGTGGGTGCTGTGAAGGATGTGCTGTCTGCTGCCTGTAAAAAACAGTGGGACCACTTGCAGGGGAAAGGAATTGATGAGTTCATTATTGAGGAGGTTGTGCCAGGTTTGTGTTCACCCATCCCCTCTTTCTGGAGGTCACCATGTCACCTTCCATCCTCCCCCCACCCAGCTGGGAGATGTCAGGGGGCTCAGTGGCTCCTGTGAGTGCTGGCCCTGCTCCCACCAGCCCTGGAAGCTGCTCAGCAGGGCTGAGCTGCATGTTGCACAATCCCTGTCTGGGCTTATGCCTTGTCCTTGAGGTTTTATGAATTTTTCCACAGAGACCGGAGACCGGAGAAGCAACAAACAGCCTGGGAGTTAGGCAGGGCCCTGTGAGAGGGGGCAAGTGGCCAAAGTGGCCTCCTATGAAAGGAGACTCTCTTCCCAGGATAGATGATCCTCTTAATTGGGCAAATCGTGAAGTCTCCCAAGCCTGAAGCCACCGCGGTGGCTTTCTCCCATGCTCTCTCATTTCTCTCTTTTTCTCAGATGCCTGGGGCAATATCAGCCAGTTCCTTGCCCCCCCATGCTCATCACCCTGGTGTGACATAGGTGGCATCTGTCCTTCCCTGTGTCCAAGCATGCAGGGATGTGCAGGGGGAGCTGGGGATGCTGGTTGGGGCTGGGGGCCTGGAGCAGATGGGTACCACCACATTGTTGGGCAGGGGGTGATGCTCCAGTAACACTCTTGTTTGTGGCATCAGTTCCTTTGCTGATGGCCAGCCCTCCTGTCCCTCTCTCTGCAGCCAAGTCCCCATCTCCAGAGAAGCTGAACAATCCTGCCTGCCTGGAGAGCCGTGATTACTTCCTGAAATGTAAGTGAGGGGCTTTTGCTTTGACATTTGTTGCTAAGGTCCATCTGCTCTTTCCTCTCTCCTGGCTGGCCAGCTCCTTCCCACATGCTTGGCCAAGCAGGATCTTAGATGGCAGGATCATTGTTGCCACCAGAGGAAACCTTGCTCAGCTCATGGGGCAGCCTGCTTGCTTTTCTGATGACAGTCATCATCTATTTAGGTGATATTTTTTTTCCCTTGTCTGCTGTGCTGCCAGAGCAGGGGGGATGCTGCAGGCATATGGTGTAATTTCTGCTGCCTTCCAGCCCTTGATGAATTGGGTGCTCTGGTGCATTAGATCAGGGTTTGTGCCTCTGGCTGACGAGGATCAGCTTCAGCAGAGCAGAGGAGTAGTTGAGGGACAGGAGGGGCTGAGGGAGAGCACAGGCCTGGGTTTGGGCTCCAGCATCCTGTGTGTCTCACCCCCACCTCTTCCAGCCTCATAGGGGATGTGGGGTCACCTACTGAGATGTCCACAGGGAACCAGATCTGCCAGGTATCATGGCTGAGCTCGCTGAGCAGCCCCTGTGCTCTCTCCTCAGGTGTGTTCATCCTGCTTATGGGAACATCACTTCTTTCAGCCCCTCATCCTCATCAGCTGGAGCTGGCTGTTTAAAAGCACAGGGAGAGAGTGATGGTGGAAGTCAAAAAAGGCTCATGCTAATTGCCAAAGGCTAGAACAGGGAATCAGAGCAGACAGGCCTGGGGTGAATTTCTTCCTGTTTCCCTGGAACCTCATCCTCATGTCTCCCTCTTGCCCCGCACAGTTGCCTTCATCATTGACCTGGACAGTGACACAGCTGACAAGTTCATCCAGCTGTTTGGCACCAAAGGGGCCAAGCGAGTGCTTAGTCCCATCCCTTACCCAGAGAGCCCGACCAGGTTCATCAACTGCGAGCAGGTGCTGGGTGTCAACCTCATGAACCGGGGCAACTACTACTGGGAGGTGGAGCTCATCGATGGCTGGGTCAGCATGGGTGTCATTGTTGAGGACTTTGACCCTGAGGAGTCCTACAACCGTGGGCGCCTGGGGAGGAACGAGCAGTCCTGCTGCCTGCAATGGAACGGACAGAACTATGTGGCCTGGTTTGGTGGCTTCGAGTCCGTCATCCAGCAGCCGTTTTTCCAAACAATTGGGGTCTTCCTGGAATATTCAGAGAAAGCCCTGACCTTCTACGGAGTCAAGGACTCCAAGATGACCTGCCTGCAGCAGCTCAAGGCCTCTCCTTTTGCCAAGGGTCAGTTTGACCCATTCCAGAACAAGATCAACCAACAATTCTCCTTTCTTTTCTTGCACAAGCTGAAACCAGCCTTCTTCCTGGAGAGTGTTGATGCCCACCTACAGATTGGGCCTCTGAAGAAAGATTGTGTTTCAGTGCTCAAGCGTAGGTAACTGCCTGGGATGTGGGAGCACGGGAGGACCCAAAGAGTCTCTCCTGCAGTCTGTTGTCACTGTCACAGCTTCTCCTTGGTATTGTTGTATCTCTCTGTGGCAGCCTTCCCTCCCCGCTCTGTGCTGCTGCTGACCCAGGGATGGATGAAGCTGTCTGGGAGGGAGCTGGATCCCAGTGCCAGCCCTGCTGCTGGGATGCTCAGTGAACTTGGGAGAGTGTCTGTGCTGCTCCCTGCTCCTCAGTTTCCCTTTCTGGGCATCGGGGACCGTGACACAGCCTTTCTTGGTAAAGCACATTGCTTAGGAGAAGTGCCATGTATTTTTGAAGCTGTCTCTTGGCCAGCTGCCGGGCTGCCTGGTCCCTCTCCTTAATATCTGCTTGCACCGCCCTGGCGACTTGCACAGATGTTCTGCTTTGTGCCTTATCTCAGTTCCTGTGTTGCTGCTGATGCTTTTTAAAGCGCTGGCTCATTGTCTCCTGCATGCTCCTTATGAAGTGCCTTTGAAGCCTGGTATGGACCAGGTGAACCCCCAAAGCAGATGCAGTCTCTTCCCCAGTGCCCACATCACCATCATGCCTTGGGATGGGTGAGCAGGGTGCTCCAAGTGTATGGGATGCAGAAGAGCCTGGCTGGGTGCAGGAGTGATGCTGCAGTGACAGAAGAGCAATGCTGTGGTGACACAGAACCTCTCCCCACAGGACTAAGCACCACCATTAGTGCTGCAAAGGTGAAATGAGGATCTTTGCCCTCCCTCTTGCTGCAGCGGGTGGGTATTTTGAACTTCGGGAAAAGCTGTTGTCCTGTGTGTGCTGCTCCCCAGCACAGCCAGAAATCCCAGCTGGGAAGGGGAAGAAACCTCCTGCCAAGGAGCAGCAGCACCGTTCATGCATTGAGATGGCAAAGTGAGCAACACAGAACACCTCTGAAGATGTACTTTTAATTAAACACGTTCCTCAGGAACTGCTTACAGAAGCTTTACAGCCAAATTTCTGTCGTCTCCCAACATTTTTGATGGCCCTGCTATTTTAGAGGATTTTGATACTTAAATTCCCAGACTTTAAAGTGCCCTGGGAACACTTGAGCTGTAAATGTTCGCTGTAGCTTAGTTTTTAAGTGACAAAGAGGTGCCTTGAATATATCCCAGTGGAAAATGGTGCATTTTAGGGGCAGCTGTGAGTGCACCGATAGAAGGTGCAGCAGCAGTCATTATCAAATGATCGTATAGACTCTGTCAGGAGATAACAATTAACAAAAACTACTCCCAAGCAAGCTTCCCCTCCAGGAAAGGTGGAAACTTCAGGCTGAGAGCCAAAAATGCCAATTCATATGTCCCAAGGGAGCTTTTCCAGCAGAAAAATAGAGAAACCCTGCCTGTATGGGCAGCACAGCACAGCCCCTGTCTCAGCACAGTGTACCTTTCCATAAGTTTATTTTTCCTGGGATTAGTTTGCTACCTACCTCCCAAAGCTTGCTTTACAGAATCACAATGCTGTGTAATATGTAACTAGAGAGAAAATATATGAGGTCAGGTTCTTTGCTGGCATGAGTGAGTCAGTCATGATGCATCAGCCCTCAGTAGGGAGGGAAAATGGTCTGTTTAGCTAAATATATAAAATATACATATATTCCTCAAAGGATAAGCTGGAAATTATAGTGCTCTATATACTATATAGAATTATAGTATTCAAAGGGAAAGAAGGGAAAAAAGCAAACATGAATAAAAAGGCAGCCACATAGGCGAGAGGTTAAAGCCACATTTACATAAACACTGAAGCTTGAAGGGCTGCTTTACTGTAACTCATATGCCAGCACTGCCAGTTGTCACAGAGCTGGGGAGAGGTGCTGGACCCCACAAGCAGCTACCACTGTGGGCTCTCCTTGGAGGGGCTGAAAGGTCTGAATGCAGTTGTCCCCTCCCCAGGGCAGGGCAGGTGAGTTTTTCTGGCAGGAGGATTGCTTCTCTTCCTCTCCTCTGCATGCAGTGACTCTGGAGTATTCCGAGTATTCTGGAGTATTCCAGTAACCTGGAGCATTGTGTCCAGTTCTGGGCTCGCCAGTTCAAGAAAGACAAAGAACTAACTACTGGAGAGAGTCCAGCACAGGGCCACTGAGATGATGAAGGGACTGGAGCATCTGCCCTATGAGGAAAGGCTAAGAGGGCTTGGGTTTAGCTTGGAGAAGGGGGGATCTCATCAGTGTTAATGAATATCTAAAGGGTGGATGCAGGAGGGTGGGTCTGGACTCTTCTCTGTGGTGTCCAGTGACAGTACAAGGGGTAATGGATACAAAGTGGCACACAAGAGATTTAAAATATATTCTTCTTCACTCTGAGGTTAACAACTCTGGAATAAATTGCCCAGGGAGGTTGTGGAGTCTCCTTCCCTGTAGACATTCAAGACCTGCCTGGATGTATTCCTCTCAAACCAGCTCTAGGTGATCCTGCTCTAGTAGGGGGGTTGGACTAGATGTTCCTCAGAGGTCCCTTCCAACCCCTGACCATTCTGTGATTCTGTGGCTCCTAAAATACTGCAGGCGGTGGGAAAAGGGGAGGTAGGGCTGCCAGAGTGAAATCTTCAGATGAAGTCTTGGCCTTTTTCCAGCCTGTGGGAATGCTGTCCAGACTTCTGTCCCTATGGGAATTCCCTCCACATGTCCCAGGCTCCTACCTCAAAACCTCTTTGGTCAGTTCCCTGCATGGCTCAGTCTTTGCAGGAGACGTCAACAGTGACATAGCACAGGCATTGCTGCTGTTTTGCCAACACTAGGGAGGATTTGCTATCAGAAATACCCTACCAGATAAGAAAAGGAAAGATGTGCTTGATGACATCCTGAGAGGATGAAAAAGGTAACCTGGATCTCTGCTGCATGCCTGCAGGAAGAGATCTCACATGGGGGCTCCCATCTCGACTCTGTCTGGGCCATAAATCTCATTTATTCAGGCAAAAATCCCACTGTTTGCAGCTGGAGGTTTGCCAGAGTAAACAGAGCAGACCTGGACCTTCACCCTGTTTTTTGCTGGAGGCATATTGATTGCTCCATGGAGAAACTTATGCTGGAGCCATGCATCCCTCCCTTCATGTTGCCCAACACTCAGACACAAGGTTCTGAACTCCTTCAGGGTTTGGGTTGGTTCAGGGGACTCCTGTGTCTTTCCCTTTCCATCCTGTAACAGTGTGTGAGCAGCTCAGGAGGACACGTCTGGTGTTAAGGCTTTGGCCACCACTTCTGTTTGATTCACGTCTGCCCCGAGAGCCCAGATGCTGCTGCCCAGCTTTGCAGCAGGTTTTGAGGTCTCCTGTGGATGGGATGCTGTAGGGAGGCACTGCCCAACCCTCTTCTTCCTGCTGCTTGCTTTTATCATGGTTGGAAACTCTAAAATTCTGATGGTTTAGGACATAAAGCAAATTCTGACCCATCGAAGGAGCAATCCCCTTAGGCTGTTGGACCAGAGGTTGCTCTGTGTTGCCAATAATTTGGGGTGTAAACTGGAACAATTAGGATAATGTGCACTATGCCAGCTCTGGATTGCTGGTTCTGCCACAAACAAAGGTATGTGGGGTGTGATGAGTTTAGATGGACACATAGGACTTGGCAATTTAAACATACTTTTCGTGTTCCCTTGAGTGATTTCTGCTGTCACAATGTTCCTCTTTTTATTTAGGATATTTTACAGTCTTTGAAAAAAACTGTAACATAATAATATAATTATGTTAGAGATTATTATTTGCCATTAAACAATATACAGACCACTGGGTTGTCTTTCCTTTAAATCCCAGACTGTTAGAGCTGTCCCATTATCTTGTGTTTATTTTGCGGTGTCCTGTACATCTGGCATAAAATAACACAGATTTTATTTTCCAAGTGTGTCAAAGGGAATTGAGCCAAATACACATTTTTATTACTTGACTGCAAGAGGAGTGGAAAAATCTAAAATCCAATAACAATATTGTCAGTCCTGGGCAATTCAAAACAATAGATTGTCTCAGTTCTAGTTTCTACCTCGCTCCTCAGGTTAGAAATAACAAAGATGAACAGATTAGGCACTTTTTCCTTTGTTTTTTCAGTTCTTAGAATTTAAATTTCCAAACTTTTCTATGTGATGAGGAGTTCTAGAGATTCCCACACATGCTTGCACTCATATCCACACCTTTTTTTTAAAGAGAGGCTGTGTTTTGTAACACCAAATGTTGTCTGGAGCTAGAAGGAAAACATTTGGTGAGTGTTAGTTCATGCAAGGTGGCAAAGCTTTGGATGGGCACTTCACTGGAAGCTGAGTGGATGTTTGGTACTGACTTAAATAGGAGAAGAATCAGGACTGCTTGTTACAACAATTTCTTAAAAGGGAAGCTTACTGCTTGTTGAAAAAAAACGGATATGAAAAGCACAAACTTGTTCTTTTCTTGCCAAGAACTGTACAGATTATGTCACTGCATTTATTTAGATCTGGTTTCCATTATGTAGCTTTTTCCCCCTCAGCCCATCTGGTTCTCAGGCACTTGGGCAGGGCTGGGCTGAAAATGCTGCAAGGAAAAGCTCAAATCCATATAAAAAGATTTAATTTGGGGTAAAAATCCAACAAAAATGTATCATTTAAGGTAATATATGCTCTTAATATATATTAGTGTATTACTGATAAACAGTTCACTTACTGACACAAGGAATCCTTCAAAACAGTTGATTTGCTTTCCAGAGTGCTTATTTTTAACCAAATAATTTAATTCTTTGGTTGTTTTTTTTAAGAGTTTCTTCTGCTGGCTTACCTGGAGACAGGGAATTATTCCCTTACTGTAGCTCTCCAAAACCATTTGGAGAAGGTGTTTGAAGATGTTTTCCCTCCATACAGACAGACACAGACAGAGTTCTGCCCTGTTTGTAGGATGACTGTTTAGCCCTTCCAGTTTAACAATCTCTAATATAAAGGGATAATTTTAGGATGTGATTAATTCCAGCTTCAAACATAGCCGATATCAGGCCCCAAAAGCCATTTGCAAGTGTGGGAAACAACAAAATGTACATCAAATGTGGAATACCAAAAATTATTGGAGCTGTTTCAGGGGCTAAGCCTCATTTTACATGCAACACTGTCACATTTGTGGGATCATTTTTATTCTGCTCTACCAAATAGCTGAATTCTACCCCTTGGAAGTCAAAGTTTGTCTCCATTTCACTTAATTCAGGGTTTTTTCATCCTAGGTAAAGGCGTTGGGGAACATGTTTTACCCACTCATGAGCAGGGAATGTTTTCAGGTTTATAAAAAAAAGAAAAAAAGAAAAAGCAGTGCAAACCGCAGCAAAATAACAGTATTTTAAAACAAAAAGTTGATCTGAAGCACAAAGCGCAGCTGTACCGGAGCGGCCTTGTTGAGGAGAAAAGCCAAGAAAAAAACACCAAGATCTGGTGGGCTCTGGATAACTGAAATTATTTTATTATATATGGTCAGCGGGACGTGTAATGGGGTGATTAATGTGTTTATAAACACGCTGGAGAGCTCTCCTGGAAAAGGAGGAGGCGGCAGGCAGCAGGAGGAGGTTGCGGCTCTCCTCAGGGACAATCAGGCCGCTGCCCTTGGGCTTTAGTGGGGGTGTGATGGAGGTGATGAGTGAGGGTTGGGGGCCCAATCTGGTGCAGAAAGGGGATGAAAGCATCTCACAAACCCGGCAGTGCCCGCCATGACAGCCTCTGGCTGCTGAGGAGGGGAGCAGGGGTGTCATGGCGGGCGGGGTGGGAACTACAACTCCCAGCATGCACCGCGCGTGCCGCCCTGAAGGCGAAGGCACCGCTGCCGCGCATGCGCAGAGTGATCCCGGCCGTGTCAGCAGGAGGAGGTGGCGGGTATGGCGCTGAACAGGAATCATTCGGAGGGCGGCGGCGTCATCGTGAACAACAGCGAGAAGTGAGGTGCCATCCCCCTCTCCCTCCTCCTCCGGCCGTAGTCGGTGGGGGATAGCGGGGAGCTGCCTTTCCCTCCCGCCACCTTTCCACTCTGGGGGGGAGCGGCTGTGTGGTGGTGTTGGGGGGGGNGCAAGAAGAGCTCAGCCCCCAGAATGAGGGTTCTGGCCTGGACCCAAACCTTCTCCTTCTCTAGCTAGCCGGTGCTGCGGGAGAGTTAGGATGCTGCACCTGCAGTCTGCCTCTCTTTAAGGGCTTGGGAAGCGCTGCCCGGTTTGTTTTGATGGGTTCCTGGCGCACACCGCCCTCCTCCGTGTGTTGGGGAAGCGGCAACCGTGTTGGAAAAAGGTGCTGGGATATAACCATGGAAACAGCCTCCACAGAGCTGCCTCTGTTTGGCGCTGGGCTGTCCTGGCCCTCGGTGTCTGCCACGCTGCTTTGGTTTTGACGTGGCAGTAACCTGCTTCTGGGACAAAGGAGTAGTTCATTCTTCAGAACTTCTTTCCATGAGGCTGGTTAAACATTGGGATAAGAATTCTGCCTTCCATCTGGAGTGTAACCCTTAGAAGAATTTAATTAGATCAACCTTGGGGCTTAAATTTGCATTTGCTGAAACAAATGACTGTGGCAGCTTACCGTGTTACTGCTGATCCCTGTTCTCAGCTGCCTTGTGTCTGGGTTTACCGTGATGGTGGGTTCACCAGATGTGAACAGAAGTGCTGCCCCCTCTGCCCCACTGGAGCTTTTGCTGGAGGGACAGGTACTTGGTGGCAGAATGCAAGGTAGATGACTGAGGGTGGTGACACATAATCTGCCAAAGATAAAAGTGGTGGAGGCTTCTGCAGCTTTAGGGATTAGAATCCCTAATGCAGGTGCTGTTATGTTAATGCAGTTTACCCACTCGGTCCATATGACTGGTCTTAGTCAGGTCAGTTTCTAATTGAGAATTAAGGAGTCAGTGCTTAATGAAGTCTTGTGACAAAAAAGGGTGTTCCTCTCAATCACATTTTTTTGACAGAGATGCTTAAGCTGTGGCTAGACATACAAATGCTGTGTTGCATAAGGCAGCCCTAGCAGTTCTTGCTTCAGCAGTCCTTCCTCTGTTGTGTTATTTGTGGTGGGCCAAAATAGGGAACTGATCTAGCAAAAATGCAACACAACCAAAACAAAAATAAATGTATGTGTATAAATATATGTTTTGAGATCTTGATCAGTTCAATTACTAGCTACACAGCAAGTAGAAACTGTGCCAACACACTGAGGAAAGAACATAAGGCTGGGAAAAGCAACCAATACTACATAAACTGCTACTGCCAACCAAAAGAAAAAAATATAAACAAGTCAGACTGATTTTTGTCTGCTGAGTACTGGTCTGAGGTTAAAGGCAGTTCTGGTAAGTCAGTGAACTTGCATGCATATTGCACTTCTGCCTTGAGCTGTAACCCTGTAACACTGGGTCTGTTCTCATCCTGTTTTCAGTGTTTTGATGACCTATGATCACATAGAAATTACCTTCAGTGACATTGAACCTATGCAAGATGCCTTCAAAGGGACCAAGAAAGGGAGTGTTTTCTTGACTCCCTACCGAGTAAGTAGTAAAAGGCTTTATCTTGTGTAAGGAGATAAGGGCTTTTTGAGATTCTGTGTTTAAATGTCCTCAATGCATGAAAGTCAGGGTAATCTACTACCCCTTGAAGTATGACTTATCCTCTCCCTCCAGGGAGCATTATGAATTCACTGCATGTCCTGTCTGTTTGTCCAAAGATAATAAATTTGATTAGTTCTTTTAATAGGCAGCTGTTTAGTCCATCAGGCATCTCAAGCTTGGAAATTAGCAATGGTCTGGAAATGCTGAGCTACTGAATCATAGCTGTGTGGAGCAGTGATGTCTCTGGAAGCTGGGAGGAGTATAATCTGAGCAAGGGCAGTCTTCCTGGAAGGCTTTATTGGCTTGAGACTTCAGTTTACCCTTGTGGCTGTAGCTTTTGGCTTGCAGAACTGATAAGGAGGTTGAGATGTGGGAGGGAGTTTCAGTCCATCAAATTTCTTCATATAATAAACCAGGGCTGTGCTTCCTGTTTGTTTTAAATAGTCTGTTATTTTCTTTTTCAGGTTATCTTTGTATCGAAGGGAAAGGATGCTATGCAGTCTTTTGTGATGCCCTTTTATTTGTTGAAAGATTGTGAGATTAAGCAACCTGTGTTTGGAGCAAATTATATCAAGGGTACAGTGAAAGCAGAGGCAGGAGGTATGTACAGCACCATGTTCTTTATCTTAGTTCAGCTACAAAATTCTTAGCACAGAAAGCATCTGGTGTAACCCACATTGGTACTGACCAGTGACACTACTGCTAAAATGAGTTTCTTTCTTTGAAACTAGCAGCTAAAAATATTCCCCTTATCTGCATCCTGTGCAGTTACAAAGAACAGATCTGTTCTGCAAACCATCTCACTCCTGCCCTCTGTGGAAAATCCTAAATTCAGTCAGCTGAGTGCTCTCACTGAGTGAACATCAGTGCAGAATTGGGGGGGTGAGGGTGTCAGTTTGTTCTGCTCAGTTGAGGTTCCCTGGTACTTCTGCATCCAGGTCCTCCTGGGCCAAAGACTTGTGATCCTTTCTGTGTCTGTTTGGCTTCTCAGGTGCAGATCTCTAGAGTGCTTTTCTCCATCATCGGTTTCTTGTGCAATTCCAGGAAAGGCATGCAAGAGCTATAGTGCATCTGGGCTGTGAAAGTGGCACTTAAGAGAATGAACTGTCTTGAAATTAGGGAACCTTCAAGGAGCAGTTTCATATTCTGTTCAATGAGAAGGCTGCAGTAAACATTTTCATGAAGCATTTTTTTCTATTCACCACTTTATGGTTGCCCTTTTTACCAGGGGCACATAATTCAGTAAAATACTTCACCCCAACCTTGATTTAGTCTGTTGTGGCCCTGATGCACAGCACAGTGCTTATGAGACCTCAGTCTTTACTCCTGAAATTGGCACTGTAGCTTCTGTATGGGAGCAAAGTGGGACCATCCATTGTCAGAGGAACCTGAAGCAGTAATGACAGACTGTGTAACTGTGTGAAAGGCACATGGTTTAACTAAATCTTTGTGTTTTCCCTGGAGGCTGTTTCCTTTAGTGAGGATGTTGCTTTAACAGCCATGAGAGTCTGGTTTAGCTCAAAAGTCTCTTTAATCTACATGTCCCTGTTTCAGCACTGGCACAGCTCCTGCTTTGATGCCTTGTCAGGACCCTGGGCTGTGCATGTTTTTATTTTTTACTCTGCAATATGAGATGTCACTTATTTTATTATTATTATTATTATTATCCTGACTTGAAACATCTTTCATGGACTTTAATGTCTCTTTGTGGACCGTGTTTTTCATTAAGCTCTCTGCTTCACTGGGCACTCAAACTCCCAAACTAATTTATAGCTGATCACTGGGTGTAGTTGCAAAGGCTTTTTAGGAAATGAGATTAACAAAATCCCTGTCTTCTGCACTAATGTTTACACAAAGCTAGAGCAAAGCCAGTGCTCCTGGTAGCTTGGTCTGTCAGCATCTGGTGTGGAAAGTCACAACTTCAGTAAGCTCTTGTAATGTCTCCCTTACTGATGTTTCTTCTTCAGGTGTCTCTTGACCTGAAAATACTGCCTGGTGGGAATTTTTCTAACAATAGAATAATACTAGCACATTATCTGCATGTTTTCCTTGGATATTTGGGATAAGCTCTTTAAAGCATTATATGCAGGGCATCTGTAGATAAAGCTTAGCAGTTAAATGGCATCAAAACAGCTTTTCCTTGCTTCTGAGTTCTCTCTTTCCTCCCTGCAGGTGGCTGGGAAGGATCTGCCACGTTCAAGATGTCCTTTTTAGCTGGGGGTGCCATTGAGTTTGGGCAGCGCATGCTGCAGGTGGCATCACAAGGTATGGGGGTCTGGTGGTGTCTGCCAAAGAGTTCTGGGGTTTCAGGAGGCCTTAACTTCATCTGACATCAAGGACAGTTTTAGGTTTCAGCAGCTGAAATTAAAATAGGTTCGGGTTTCAGGTTGTATCTGGAACTTGATTGCTTTGAAAAATACCTTTCTCACATCCAGTGAGCAGCAGATTTAGTGGGATGGAGTGTGTTTTTCAGATAAGAACTCTTGCTTGTTGGGGTTCTTGGCCTACAGTTGATGATTTGATGAGGTCAACTTCTCTTTCCTCCTCCAGTCTCCAGAGGTGAAATACCCAACGGAGCTTATGGCTATTCCTATATGCCAAATGGATCCTATGCTTACGCACCAGCTGCAGCTAATGGGGGCTTTCCATACCCACCACCTCCTCCTGGTAAGTCTGGGAATTGAGGATGGGGGATTATTCTAGTTAACAAGAGTTAAAATAGTTAAAAAGGGAAAAATAAAACCCAAATCACAATTTTTATGTAGTGGTTTAGACTGGATCTCATGCCTCAGTTCAACTTTTGCTGACCTTAATTACGTTTTCCTTTGGCTTGTTTTGTCTGTATGCTGTCACCCTCCCAAAGGAGATAACTGTTCTGTTGTGCTCTTTCCTTTCCTGACAGAGTTTTACCCTGGCCCTCCAGGGGCAGGTGGGGACATGGGTTACATGCAGCTTCCACCCCCTCCATACCCAGGGCCCATGGAACCCCCCGCCAGTGGTCCTGACCTGCCTGCCACTCCTGCAGGTAAGGAGTGTGTTGTGAATTAGCTCACAGTGGGTTTTGCAACCCATGAAATTGACCTTGTTTATTGTCTGTTATCTCTTGGGGAACTTAAGAGTCAACATAGAAGCTCCACTTAAATTTAAAATTGTTTAGGAGAAGAATTAGGAAGCTCTACTCATCTCCAGCCTTGTATGTCCAGCTCAGTCTGTAGGCCAGCCTCATTCTTGCCAGGGTAGATACTATTGAATCTTTTGCAGCCGAATTTGATTGTTGTGACAGGAAAAATACAGTCTATGATTCTCCTGCTGTGGTAATCTTGCTCTGAGAGATGAATAAAAAGAAACTGATGGTGAAATGTGTTTCTAGTCCATATTAGTCAGCAATGTGGCTTTGGTGGTATTCACTCCCCCTTCCCCTGTTTCACTCTACCCTGATTACATTTGCTTAATATGGAAAGGATCTGGGAACATATCAATCTTATCTGCACTCATTTGGGAGTGCAATCTAAATGATTTTGATAATGAATTTAAAATGTGGGGGGGGTGGGGAAGAGCTTTTGTGGTTGGACACAACCATAGATCTCCCATGAGTAAGTCTATTTCTATGGATAAGGCTCTAACTTCCATCTTTGGTTTGAAAAAACATCCAGTAATTTTTGAACTATGATTTTGAAAGTGGCACTGATCCAGATGGTTTTTGTATTCTGCAGAAATGGAGGATCTGGATTATATTAATTAATTGCCATTTTTAAAGTTATGAGTCCCCTGAGCTGCTATAAACTTGTGCTGATTTTTGCTTTGTCTTGTGTTTTGTTTTTTTCCATGGAAGCGTGGTTTGTTGACAAGGAGTATTGTCTGTATTTAGGCAAAACACCTGTTACCATTTATCTGTTGGCTGACAGGCAAGTCCCAGGTGACATTTCAATTAAATCTTGGTCTGGTTCATTTCAGACTTGACAATCCTGTGGCAACTGAAGAGAGAATGTTCTATTGTTGTGTAATGCTTGATGGCCAGGAATATGTGGAGGTTTTGGCTGATAGTGAAAATTCTCTGTGCATCCCCAAATCTGTAACATCTTTTTTTCTGACAGCTGAAGCAAAGGCTGCTGAAGCTGCTGCCAGTGCTTACTACAGCCCAGTCAACCCACACAACGTCTATATGCCCAAGGTAAGTTTCTGTGTCATTGGTGGAATTTTTTGTTTGTTTGTTTTGCTTCTTAACCATGAATTGATGTTCTCTCTGTCTTTCTTTCAGGACCAGCCACCCCCTCCTCCATACTTCCCACCAGAGGACAAAAAAACCCAATAAGCTAACACAGAACTTCCTGCAACTCATGCAACTTACTTCCTATTTTTGTCAGACTTTTGCAGTACGGTCCATAGCACTGAGCAGTAGAGCCTTCCCCTGAGGCACATGGCTTTCCTGGACTCTAGGGGCAGGTGTATGCAGGGCAAGGGGAGAGATTTCAGCAGCCTGGGTGACCTCTGGAGAACTCTTGAGGATTCACTGTCCTCCCACAGTTTTCCCTCCTCCCTGTGCATGGCATCGCTACAACTGGAGGTTCTCTTCATCTGTGATTGTTTCCCTGACATCTGTTTTTAAATTATACCACCTTAGAGTAGCTGAATTAATGTAATCATAACATGGAAACAAGGCTTTTGGGTGGGGGGATTTCTCAAATTTACCTTAGTGTGCAGCCAAGAGCATCACTGAACACAGCAATGTCTCTGGTTATTCCTCTCAACCCACAGTATCATGTCCAGCTTTTCCGTCTGCCACTGAGAAAGGGCTTCAAAGGGAACCTCTGTGATCTCAAAAGAAATAGTTGCCTATTACATTTCTCAGATAGTAGCTACTGAGCTTTCTTGGTTTTATTCATCTAAGTCATTCCTGACAATCATAGCAAGCAGTCTGGTAGCTCTTCACATGTTCCTGCTGTGCACTCCATATGATGATGCTGAGGAGCTTACCTTGATTACTAGCATCCAACTAGTTATAGATCATATGGGAACACTAATTTTTGTTGTCTCTTTTCCAGTTTGATATGTGGGCTTGAGGTCACTAAGTCCCAATATTGTCATTATGATGCACTTTTTTCTTTTAATTTGCTGTAAATACAAGTTACACTTTTTGACCAATGAAGTATCTTACTGCTACGCTTAACCAGTGAATTAATAGCTAATGGGGAGAAAGTAGTTGCTTTACTTCTGTCCTGGAAGCACTTGAGAGAATATACAAGATGTTGGAATAAGCTATTTAGTACAACTGAGCTGCTGACTTGAATGTTGTTTAAGGCTGTTGGAGTTCCTGGAATTTACTTCCCAAGTAACTTGAACGTGATTGGAACTGAGGATCCAAACATTTTCCTTGCATAGCATTTAATCACTGATACTATTAGCAATGACTCTAGTTTGCAGAACCTCTGCAGGAATGATCAGAATCCAGGTTGTAAAACTTTGTGTTGTACAAAGCTTTGCACACATCAGATTTCCCTGACTTCTGACAGTGCCTGTAAGAGGGGAAACTCCTTCTCAGCAAGTGTGAAGCAAGATCATGTGCTAGGGAAGTGCCGAGACTTGCTGCATGCAGCCTGCTTGGAGTGAAAAAAGGTCCACCTCTTGTTTTCTTTTTGTTTGAGTCTAGCTGACTAATCAAATTGCTACTGTCTGTGCACTGACTTTTCTAGAATTGCTACTGCAGTGATGTAAAGAAATGTTATTTTAAAAAAATTATTTATTTTGAAATGTTTGATTAATATATTAATGTGAAATGATTTTTGAATGCAGATTTGTTTTGCCAAGACTGTGAAGTAAAGAGAAATCAGCTCAAAACTTACAGAGATTGTGCATTTATGTGTGTGAGGGGTAAAAACCTGATGGTGACTCAGCAGCTTTGCACAGGGAGAGGGAGAATTAAAGAGGAAAATAACTTGGATTTTATACTTTGCTATTCACTTGTGACATAAGTCACTTGATTTCTCAACTGACTTTGTGAAATGAAAGCAAGATGTCAAAACCTTTTAACAAACACCCATTTCACAATTCCTGGTGTAAAGTGGTGAGGTGAGTGCCTAATGCCTCACCCGTGTATTTTCCAAATACTCCTTGTAAATGTTGCAACAACTGCTAGAAACAGCAGGTGAGGAAGGCAGCATAGTTGTTGCTGCTAAAATGTCTCCAATTAGGAGGAATTCATGATCTTACCATCTTTTTTTTAAAGTGTGCTGAGAAGCCTGGGTAGTTCTCAGCTAGGTCTGAACTCCCTCGGGTGCTGTGGTCCCCCTGGAAGAACAGGGAGCTGTTACTCTGCTCCTCCTGGCTGTGCTGCAGCAGTGTGACAGTTGTTCCTGCTGTTGATGAGCAGAGTTAGGTGTGTCCCGATGGTTTGGCAGGGGAGGAGATGTACCATGTGGGATCAGGTCCTGTAGCTGATGAGGTCAGGTAGGACCCTTCAGTTTACACTTACGTGTCAGAAAAGTCACTTAGGAGCTGCTCTGCAGGTAACATCCAAACCTTACTTGGCTTTGTTCCTCCTCCCAGCAGCCACTGGGAGGCTTAATTCTCTTGAACCCCCTTATCAACCAGGATCTTCCAGATTTTGCTTTTCTCCTGCTTCGCTTTTGACTCTCATGTCCTCCCACACGGCTGTTTTACTGCATTTTAAGGCTTCCTGAGCCACTTGGGTTTGTCTTCTGTAGCAAGAGGTGGGTAGGGATGGAAAACATTGAGAAAACCTTACAGCCCAGCAGGAACCTAATAAATCCTGTTCTGTGTATTGAATTACTTCAAATCAAGGTTTCCTGAATCACATCAGTCTGACTGACTGTAAGATGCTGCAGAAATGTCTCTGTACTCTGTCCTAAAATGGTTCCCTCGCAGTTCCCCTCTGCTCCCTGACAGATAATCCTAGAAAACACAGATTGCATGAAGTTTCCAGGCCTCTCAGCCAGCACTGCTTACTGTGACAACAGCCAGCACAAACTCAGGAGTTTTTTTTTTTAAGTCTTTCCTCAATCGTGCTTGAGAGAAAAAACATACAGTGGTCTGCTCTGATGAGAACTTGGCTCCTTGGCTGAAGCAGAGGGACAAATGGTAAGATTTGCATGAGTTTTGCTGCCTGGAAAAAGGAAAATATGTCGAGAGGGTGAGTCAGGATGGAATAAATGAAATGCTTCTCTCCTCAACATGGGTATTGGTAAGCTAAAACAGTGGCTTTTGAGCTGTGTGCTTTTTACAGCACTTTGTTGGTGAATGTCCCTGTTCCTCAGGGATAGAGCTTGGCACAGTCTATGGGGAGAGGCGAGAAGGACCAAGCCAAAATAAAGATATTAATCATAGTCTTTTCAGTGTGTTTGGAGCACGTGGATAAGAAGTGAAGCACATTTTGGGAATGCTGACACTGTGGAACCAAAAGGGTGGGCAAGGCACACGGTCAGCAAGTCTCATACAGGTGTTTGAGTGGAGCAGAAAGATTCCGGAGTGGGAGAATCTCTGCCTCATTAAAAACCTGAAAAAACACATTTGGGAACAGGGACCTGTGCTCTGCTTTGGAAAGGGCTTAAGAGGGGTGGATGGGTCAGCTGGTTCTGCTGCCTGCATAGATTTTAAATATTAAAGCAGAGAAGTGCAATTGAAAGTCTTCTTCTGCTCTGGAAGTGGGGCAGGAGGAAATGTACATTGATGTGGCTTCAGGTCTGGTCCTTGCTTGAATAATAAATCAGCTACACAGCAGAAAGGCTGTCATGGGAAAGCTTGATCCCTACCATTAAATTCCTGTATTTGGATGGTATTACACTAGTGAAGAAAAAGAGAGGGCACTGGGAATACTTAGGGTCAGATCCAGTTAATCTTTTGGCATGGACAGATTTTTCACCACTGTGTACAGTTCTGTATTCTCAGTCTGATTCAGGCTCCTGGTTTGAGAAATCTCCCCCTGCACCTTGTTCCTGCCTCCCTCCTGCAGGGGACTGTGGTGTAATTCGGTATTTCTGAAGTGCTTTGAGTTCTTATGCAAAGAAACTGTTGCTGCAGGACTGCAGGCCCTGCTGACAGCTTTCCTACTGTCAGCCCTGAAATTTCGCTGTTTTCCATGGAGGTTGGGGAGGGTCCTTACCCTGGAAGGAGAGTGTGTGTTTGTGTACTTGCTCAGGAATGCTTCTCACTAAAGGCAAAAGTCCTCTCCCACACCATCCTGCCCAGATGTTACCTTGAGCACTCTCTTTTTGTGCAACTTAATATTGAAGAAAAATAAAATTATTTTTTTTCATTAATAGCTTGGGGAGACGAGCTGAATGGTTGCAGGGACCATGGTTCTGCCTGCCCTCTGTGTCTGTCTCTTCCCTCGGGGACCAGGAGGGCTCCCACCACCCTCTGAGCAGTCAATGACCAAATTGTGTCTCTGTGATTTATGGGCTTGCAGCACCAGCTCCCTTTACAAGCACCATTGGAGGTGGTGGGAGGTGTGGGGTGAAGTTTGGACCCAACTGTGCCCTGAGCAGCCCTCAGCGGTGAGGAGCTGGAATTGGCCAGGGTAGTCACACCACAGATATTTCCATCCATAAACAGCTGCCAGGTTGGTAGCAGAATTTGGGTTTTGCTAAGACAGGCTGCGATCACAAGGTGTTTTGGAGTTTAAAGCTGTACGAGTAGCCCAAGTGACAAATGTCGGTGTTGTGGTTTTTTTTATTTTTGTGGGTGGGTATGAAACGCTGGGAGGTGCAGGGTGGAAAGCTGCATTTTAAGCGAGGGGGTTTTTTGCTGCTGTTCTGGGTATTACTCATGTCTGCTCTCCCACGAGTCAGCTCAAAGAGCTGTAATCATGAGACTGAACTGGAAACTGGTATTTCAGCACCCTCCTTGCTCCAAGGCTGTGCTGCCAGGAGAGGCCACAACAGGATGTGAAGAGACCCACACACGGGTCCTGTACCTGCCATCCAGGAGATCTCCACGAACCACCTCTGCTGCATCCTCCCAGTGTCCTGACAGACATTTCCTACAGTCCCTGGATACTGGAGCAAAAGGTACCAGCCTGGACTCCACTTGTGAGCTGGGTTTAGCATATCCCACCTTTCTAAACCTTCCCTTTTCCTTGCTCAACTCCAGTCTCTCCTCCTCCTCCACCTAGTTTGCTCCATGAGGGCTGGGCTCTGGCTGGGACACGGACACTCCCCTCCCAACATGGATCAGCTGCAGTATCATTCCAGGTTCTGGTGTGTCTGTTTGAGATCTGGGGGCAGTGTGGAGGTTCTGCTCTGCAATCTCCTCCCCTAGTCCAAGCGTGCAGCTCCCTGGGGCTTGGTGGGCTCCTCAGGGGGCTCTGACGTGTGGGGCAGTGGAAGAGCCATGGGGGGACTATTTTGGTGCTGTAATTGGTCCAGAATTTGGGGTGTGTGCTCCAGGATAGGCAAGAAGCTGGTGAATACACACCATGGGGCACACCTGGTACCTGGGTGCCAGACCCAGGTTCTTCCACCTTGACAAACATTCTGCCCTGGTCCCTCCTCAGCTCATGCACATGCTGTAGCTCCCGCTGCTCTCAATTCTATGTCCTGAAACAGCCTTGAAATCTGTGTGTCCCTGGTGAGGGCAGGATAAATCCAGTGGCTGACACTGACTTCATCTCACCAGGAGAGGGAGGGGAAGAAATATTTGCTGTGTACACATGGCAGTGATGGAGAAAACATTTAAAACTGCCACGGGCAAGCCCCAGCAAATGGCACCCAGGTCTGGACGTAAAGTATGTGACCTCCTAAAGGACAGGGCAAAGAGCTGGCGGGGGGGCTGTGTTCTCCCCCTGGCTTGTGCCACCATGCAGTGAGCCAGACACAGGGTTTGAGCTAGGATGGTGTCTGGGCAGGTCAGCCCCTACACTGGGTCCCTGAGAGATGGCAGAGGAGCAGGGTCTGGGTGGGCAGGATATGTTGTACTTGCCTCTTTAGGACCCATCTCAGAGCAGCAGCCATCAGAGCTTGGCATGGTGGTGGGATTTCTTCTGGAAGGGCTGGGACTCTCCTGTGGAGCCCCTCTAGGGTGACCAGGGTGGTGGCAACCTTGTGGGTGGTATGGCTGGAACCATCCTTGATGTCCCCATGGTGGAGCCAGCAGGTCTCATGCCAGCCCCGTGCTCCTGCCTGGGGAAATGCAGCTTCCTCAACCCCTCTGCTCCCCGGGCGTGGCTGGAAGTCCCCTTTGCTCTTCCCAGAAGTCCAGGGTTTGCCTTGATGTCCTTCTAAGATGTCCCAGATGGGGTGGGGGGTGCTGCGTATCCCCCCCAATCCTCCCCAGGTACCATGACCATTTTTTGTGAGGTGGACTCTAAGCACTCAGGAGAGCCTGTGGAAGGAAAGGTGAAGGGGTCAGAGCAGAAATTACTGGAAAGCCCCACAGCAGTCAAGGAGAGGAAGTGACTGACATCCCTCCTGGGTATGAAATCACTGGTCCCAGAGCATGCAGCACCCAGAGACCCTTTAGGAGGACACCTTGGACAGGGAGTCCCAAGGAAGGGGGAGTAGGACCATTCCTGCTCTCATTTTGAAACCCCCTTCCTTCCTCTCCTCCGTGCTCTGCTTTTCCTGCACACCTTGCCACACTCTGGCAGGCACAGCCTGCTCTGCAGAGTCATTGGACCCCGTGTGTAAAAGGAGAAGTAAGGGAGGGACATGTTGAAATAAATTTTTTGACCCTTTGCCCATTTCCAGCCAGGAGATTGAGATAAGGGTGAGGCCAGGCTGCAGCTCCGGGATCATCAAGCCAGAAGGTAGGGAGATAAACTGCTCGCAATGCTTGTAGAGGGTCCTTTCATACTAAGTTTTCCTGTTAAAGGAAAATAACCTTTAAAGAGGGAGATAATTCTTGTTCTTTGGAGAGCTTGGTCTGTCAGCAGCACCTCTAACCTGTGCACCAGGGAACTGTGAACTTGATTTACACAGGGGCAGCCTGTTACAGGGGTAGAGCCTCAAAGCCTGTGAGTAAAAGGGTTTTCCTTTGGGATGACTTGTGATTAAAAGAGTGGAGGGTTATACTTTATATTGAGTTCAGTCTGTATTGTACATAGATACAATACATGCCCCTGGGTTATTTTGGGAGGGGAGATTGATGTTGTGGGGAGGGAGGGCAATTTTAGGAAAACCAAGTCCCTTTACAGGTCCTGACCTGGAGTCTCCATGATGTTTTGCAAGGTCCTGACCAGTTGGCCTGCAGGTTTGGGGCATTGGGATTGTCTCTACTAACCTGGAAATCTGCTAATTTTGGAGCTGCTTTTAGAGCCTTTCTTATTGTTTACTGAATGATGAGTAATTTGAAGTGTAAATATGATATTTTCATCAGTGGTTTTTGTCATGGGTATTCTGTGGAGCAGGTGGCTGCTGGTAAATGCACCCCGCTCGGGGGGGGAGAAGGTATTTGCTGCTCTTGAAACAAGATGACAAAATAACTCTCCCTTAGCACACACAGAAGCTCAAAACCCTAGAGCCCTGCACAGAGACCTTCCCTAAGGGCCATGCTGGCCAGTGACAGGGACATGTGCTGCTGGGCATCTCCAGCTGCTCTTGCAAACTGACCCCAAGCAATGCAGTGACCAGATGGGGAACTGTTGGGGAAAGTGTTTGTAACAGACACTTCCACTCTGAAGCTGAGCTTTTCCTCTCTAAAACCTACAAAACTCCACATCAGTCACCAGCTCTTAGCTGGAGAACCGTTGCCTGATGCTCAGCAATAGGGATGATTGCAGTGGATTTTATTTCTTCAGTGTTACAGGGAAGTGGATTTGAGGATTAACTCTTAGCAGTAGTTGTCTCTGTGCTGCTTGAGGTAAGAGACTTTTTTTTTTTTTTAAACCTCTGTCATTGTTTGTTGGAAAGAAGCAGCAAAAGGCATGAACAGGTAGGAGATGCTGTGTCCATGTCCTGCCTTTGTCTTTGAGGTTGCTCTTTGCTAGGCCAGATTTGGCTTTTGCAATCAAAGCTAAAAGCAAAGATGACAGCAACCATTTTCAAATGCCACAGTGCACACTACCTCTCTACTTTCCACTGACAACATTTTGCAGTGGAGCATGGCACTAATGTCCCAGATCAATAAAGCAGCATTTGAGTGTGTCGAGGGAGGGGGATGCAGAGTGGGTATTGCCTCCTCCACCATATCCTCTCTACCAGCAAGGTAGAAGCAAATGATATGAAGCAAATGCTGGGCTGGACAAAGGCAGGGCTGAGGCGGGCAGGGCTGGGCAAACACTTTTGAGCATTTCTGCCAGCAAAGAGTAGAGTGGCTGCTCCATCCCTAGAAGTGTTCAAGGCGAAGTTGGATGGGGCTTGGAGAAACGTGGGCAGGTGGGAGGTGTCCCTGCCCATGGCACAGGGGTTGGAACAAGATGTTCTTTGAAGTCCCTCCTAACCCAAACCATTCTGTCACTCTATGATCGGGTATCCAGGATCAAGCCAGCCCTTTCTGTGGCTACCTCCTGGGCTGTGGCACTTGTGGTGCCCACCTGTGCCTCCCCCCTGCCATGTGCCATCAGGGCAGGCGTTTTGATAGAGATCTGGGAGGGGTGGGTGCTACTGCTGGCCTGTGACAGCCTGCAATCAGATAAAGCGTTCTCAGGAATGAAAGCTGCCAGTAAAGCACAAGCTTTTAACTTAGTTTCCTGCTGCTTATTTCTCGGTAACCATCCCTTTCATGGTGCCATCCCTGGCATGTGCACTGACTCCATCAGTTCTCAGCCCATCCTCACCAAACACCTGGGTCCTGTGGGGATTTCCAGCCCTGCAGCTTTTGGGGTTTCAAACCCTCTCCATCCCCCAGGGCTGAAAATGTCTCCCGATTTCTGTGGGGTCTGTGCTTGCAGGGCACAATGGATCCCAAATCCATCCTCCACGTTCTCCATCCTCCCCACCACCCCCATTACCCTGCTGGGCTTCAGCTTCCCTATTTTTGCCCGCTTGCTCCCAGTTCCTCTCATAAACAGCAGCAGGGGCTGCATGTCCTTTTGCTCGCATCCCATCTGTGGTACTGAGGACCCTGAGGTCCCCAAGGTCGAGGGGCTGCCCGCGCACGAGGGAGCGGTGAGGAGGCGGGAGGAGGGGGGGGGAGGTGGCCCCGTATCCCCAGGCTTTGCTCGGGGGGGGGTCTGCGCACGTTTCCGCTCCTCCAAACCGTCTCGGGCCAGATAAGGGCTGCGGTTTCCTCCCAGAACGCGAACGAGGAGGAGAGGACGCAGCGAGAGGCAGAGCTGCAGGCGCTGCCCTGCCCCGTGCTGAACATCCCCTGCCCCGAGATGGCTGCTGCTGGGGAGACCCCCGCGGGGACCCTGCCCGGGGACCAGAGCCCTGATGTAGGTGACTTTGGCCCTGGGGAGCGTGTTTGGGGCTGGGGGGGAGTGTGTTTGTTTGGGGTGTGATGATCCTAGGGAGGGGATTGGGTTGGATGTAGCCAGGATGAGAGAGTGTCCCAGTCCCTGGGGCCTTGGGCAACCAGGGCTAAGCAGGAGGTGCCCATGCAGTTGGAACTGGATGATCTTTATGGTCCCTTCCAACCCAAACCATTCTGTGCCTTGGGTGGGAGGCTTTGTGAGGGTGAGCAAGCAGTGGGGGTGGTGAGGTGGAGGTGCCATACCCGTGTGAACATCCACCTGAGGGCTGGGAGGGAGAGGATGGTTGACATGGCTGCAGCTCTGGACCAGCACTGGAGGTTCCCTCTTAGCTTGGCTACAGCCCCTTGGGACTTCCCACTGCCAGTAGATCACCCCCCAAGCCCTCCTTGGCCATCCCAACCAACTTCCTCTGCAGTGGCCGGACAGATGGCGTCCCCATGTCTGTCCCCATGGAGCTGCTGCTCTGCTCCCTGCTGCCAGGATGATCTGTCCTGCTGGCATATCCCCCACCAGGGCTATGTCCACCCTCCTGAGTGCCACCTCTCCACAGCTGAGCATGGGTGACACTGCTGCAGCTGATGGGATATGAGGATGCAGGTGGCTGTATCCAGACCTGGATTTGAGCACCATTCCAGGATTTAAACAACGATCCTAGATTTGAACTGGGCTCTTTGGCGTGGGGATTACCAGCAGTAAACACATCCTGGTGGCTCAGGCCAGATTTAGCTCACCCAGTCCCGTGCACATATGGGCCAGCACAAAGCAGGTGCCACAGCCCCCATCCCCCATGACAGAAGGGAGCAACAGGGATCACCCCCTCCCAAATTAACAGTGATTCCTCCCTCTACCCCCTCCTGCTACTCCTTGTAGCAGTGCATTTCTGATAAAAAGTGACAGCAGAGAAATAAGGTCCTTTTTCTCTCCCCTCCATGCTTGTGACCCTGCTGTGGGGTTCCTCAGGGCAGGGGGTATGGGGGAGCAGAAGGTTTTGGGATGGAGCTTGGGTTAGGGTTTGCCTTGTGCAGGATGGTGCTGGGAGCAGCAGAAGTTGGATGATCCCCTGGGCAGGAGCAGGCAGGGCCCCTCCTGGGTGCTGCAGGTCCCCATTTCACAGCAGCTACTGAGTCTCCCTGGCACCCCTCATCCATTAAAAGAGGGGAGGTGGGGTCAGGTGAGAGAAAAGGGACTCAAGGGTTAAGCTCATTGGGGAGGGGGAGTTCAACTTAGTCCAGATGGCCAGGGGATTATGCCAGCCCAGATTTGCCATAAGCAACCGTTAATGTTATAGCTGTGGGGGTGGTTGTTTTGTTTCGTTCTGTTTTGTTGGGCTTTTTTCTTTCTTTTTCCATTGGGGCGATTCTAAGGTCATTGCAGGGCCTGGGGTGACCCCCAGGTAGGGCTGGGCTGTCCTTCTGTCCCCACATGCCCTGGCACTGAGCACTGGGGGCCATGCTCAGCGAGCGTCCCTTGGCACAGAAAGGGCCAAACATTTTAAAAATTTCTAATAATTTTTTGGCACTGCCAGAGGCTGTAGCAGTGTGAGTCATAGCGGGTGGCACACACAGGGACACCACTTCCCCTCCCTCTGGTTGTGTCACCCAGCTGATGACAGTCACAGTCACCTAGCCAGCTCTGCAGCAGGAATGAGCTGCTCAGCCACGGTGGTGGGTGAATCCAGACCCTGGTTTAGAGAAGCAGCTGCAGGATGGGTTCAGCCTCCACAGTGAGGAGGGGGAAGGGGTGAGGATGGGGTTTGCCATGGAAAAGGAGTATTTTTGGCAGTGGTGGTTTGATCTCCTCGCTGAAGCTATGCAGAGCTGGGATGAGTAGGAGGTGATGTTTGAGGAGGAGGAGGATGGTGGCTGTGTGGGCAGCAGGACCCCCGACTAGCCCTGGGACTGAGCACTGCTGGAGCTGGGCTGTGCTTGCTCTTGTTTTAATGTAATTGACCTTTGGAAAGCAAATGCTATTGCTGGGCACCCTTCAAGTCAGGAATGGACCTTCAGCTCAACAAGAAGCAATGCACTCTTTCTGGCAAGGGGCCTCATGCCCCAAATCCTGATGGCTTTTGGTGTCTCCTTGCCCATATCTGTGTTGGCCAGCCTGCAGCAACTTGCTTTGGATATGGCCTCTCCCTTTGCTGGTTTGCTCCTGCAGCCTGGTCCTGCTGCCTGTGGCATGGCTATCAAGCATCTCTGTGGGGTCAGAGGTGGGTTGCTTGCTTTTATAGGCTTCTATGGGTCACCCCAAATTGCTGTTCCTACGCCCACCAAACCCTTCTCAATTAACGGGGCTTGGTAATGAACCCACCAGTCTGCCCCACTGGTGAGTGACAAAGGACATGGTCTCTCAGCTGTGGAGTGTCACCATGTCCTTTGAGGCATCCCACCTCAATGGACTGTGGGTGATGCCGTCCCATTCCAGCTGCTCTTCCCTGCCCAGCTATGGTTTCCTCCTAAACCCACCTTCTGTCACTAGACCTGAGGGAAACTTCTCTGGTTCTCTTCTTTCTCCAGATGGATCTGTCCCACCGGTTCTCCAAACAAGAGGTACGAATGTGGCTCTGCCACAGGCACGCTTGGTGAAACCAGAGGGGGTGGCAGCACTGCTGATGCTCAGGGACAGCCAGTGGTGGCTGGGCAGGGCTGGATGCTGAGAGAGGAGGTGGCCAGGAGCTTGTGGGGCTGGTGGGGAGGGACACACTGCTAATCCTGGGGCATGCACAGATCAAGTCTCTGCTCTGCTGGCCCCATGTGAGGTGTTGGTGCTCCCACCCACAGCTGTCCCTGCTCTATGAGGAGGTTCTCTACACCATCCAGCACCGCCTGGGCAAACCCGAGCACCACCATGTCGCTGACTCCCGGGAGCTCTATGCCTATGTACAAAAGGTGGGTCCCCAGCTCCCCAGTGGGGTCCCCAAAATCTGACCCCTGTGCGTCCACCCTCCCAGCTAATGGAGTTGTGGAGCACTTGGGGGAAGCTTTTAAGAAGAGCTTTAAAAGACAGAGCAGCAGTGTCCAGCTGGAGAGCTGGGAAAGCTTGGGAGATACAATCCTTAAGGAGAAATATTTATCTTAGGGTGGGGCTGCTGGGAAGAAGGTTCTCCCTTGAGAGCTTTCAAGCTCCACAGCCCTTCTGCTGTTTTTTTTCTCCTCTCTCCTGGAGCTGCAGCTGGCTCCCAGGGAGTGGAGCGAAGTCCCTAGCTGCTCTCCAGCTATGGCCCATCCCTTACCCACCCTGATGTCTCCAACAGGCTTTTGGGATGGATGAGAAGGAGCACAGTGTCATCATGCAGCAGGTCAAGGACCTGGAGGTACACAGACAGTTTCACCAGTATGCTGCAGCCTGGGGGGGGGTTGTCCCTGCATCGGGGTGGTGCTGGGGGACTGCAGGGCTGGGATGGTTGGGCTTTGGGGTCCCCTGGGCTGTCTGGGGGAATCACCCAGGAGATATTTACTGGTCTGAAAAGCAGCTGATGATGTAGTCATCACCTGCTTGAGCCTCATCCTGCCTTGCAGCGTTGGTCACCCTGCTCCCCCTTAATCATTACTTCTTTAATTTCTCCAGAGCCCAATTTTCTGCCTGAAAGCGACCGTGAAGGAAGCCAAGGGGATTCTGGGGAAAGATGTCAGTGGTAAGTTGAGGAGAGGGATGTCCCAACAGAAAAGGGACAGCTGCTGCTCCCGACGGGGACTTGGACTCCTCCACCCTCCCAGGGTTCAGTGACCCGTACTGCCTGCTGGGTATCGAGGCCAGGAGCCAGGAACCAGCACATCTCAACCACAAGAGGCGGATGAAGGCTGTGGTCAAAGACCTCATCCCTGAAGACCAGATCCATCGCACACAAGTCATAAGTCAGACCCTCAGCCCGGTGTGGGATGAGACATTTTTCCTGTAATCCATCGCCCCTTGGCTCTGCTTGGGGTAGGGGGG
>JAAWXA010000030.1:6662831-6752465 GCA_038090715.1 Florisuga fusca | reverse complement strand
GGGGGGGGGGGGGTGCCCAGGGCTCTTGGGGCTGGATAGGTGCAGGGTTCACCACTCACCCCAACCAGGAGCTGGGGTTCAGCTGGTGTGATGCCCACTGAGGCTTGCCAGGTTTCTCTTCTGACTCATGCGGCAAGTCCAGGGAGATGAAAAAGGCAAAAATCCCTCCCTTGGAACCATATCACCAGCCTGTTTGGGGTGGTTTGGAGTGGAGGGGTAACCTGCCTGTGATCCCTGGCTGCCCTGACTGTTTGCTGCTGGTCCCTTGTCTGCTGCTTGAGTAACAGCACCCTGCTGGTGCCTTGCAGGGAATTTGAAGACACAGAGACAGCCAGCTTCCACCTGGACATGTGGTGAGTGGCAGCACCCCTGGCCAGCCACCCAGACCCCCAGCCCTGGGTGGGATTCTGCCTCCTGGGAGGGTCCCTGGGGTGGTTCTTCAGTCGTTCAAAAGCCCCAGAAACCAGCTGGGAACCCCTCTCCCCATTGTTTCCTGACAGAGCAGTGCACAGCAGGATGGGACCAGGTTGGCTTTGTCCAGCCAGGGCTGGTCCTGAGCCCTGATTTTGTTTATGACAAGAAGCCATGTGCTTGCAGATGTGCTGGGCAGCTGGTTTCCCATCGCCCTACCACCACCCTCACAGCACCTTCCCTTCTCCACCAGCACTGCTGATGGGAACCACCCTGATCTGGGTCGCAATCCCTCAGTTTCCTCCTCCCCACCCTCACAGGGACTCGGACATGGTGGAGTCAGTGCGGCACAAGCTGGGGGAGCTGACGGACCTCCACGGCCTCAAAAGGTTGGTGCTGATGTGGCCCAAACCCCTGCTGAGGAAAAAAGGTTTGGGAAAACTCCTATTTGCCTGCTGTATCTTAAAAATTGCCTTTGGAAGGAGGGAGGGAGGACTGCAGGTCTGTGTTCACGCCATCTATACTGGGTCACATTGTCACACCCCCCCCCCAAGAGGCTCGAAAAGACAAAGGGCAGGATGATTTCCTAGGGAATGTGGTTCTTCGCCTGAAGGTGAGCCCTATGGTGCATCTTCTCCTCTAAGTGACTTCTGCAGGGTCCAGACAGGAACCCAGCCCCATGGATCCTCACCCAGGACCCCATCTCAGAGCCATAAATTGATGCCAGGTCCCCTGGTTGGGTGGCAGGTGGCCCCAGCCCCTCCAACACACTCACTCAGTGATGATGTGTCTTTCATTTTTAATTCAATACTAGACTCATCCAATACAGCATCTTCCCAACCCATTAATGCTATGGGACCTGGTCCCTGAGCAAGATCCTTCCCCAGGAGCGCTGCCCAGGGCTTCACCTTTGCCTCCATGCCTGCAGGACCTGCACTGCTGGAATGACCACTGGTACCAGCTGGAGCCACGGACTGAGACGTACCCCAACCGGGGACAGTGCCACCTGCAGTTCCTGCTGACCCACAAGAAGGTAGGGGAGGGGATGGGGGTGCCTTCCCATTGCCTTGGGCAGGACAGAGCAGCTGCCTGTCCCTTGGGGTCACCTCTCCAGAGGTGCCAGCACCATGAGCTGGAAACCTGCTTGACCCTCCCCTGAGCCCAGTGACAGTGTGGGACATCACTCCTGAGGCACCTGCACCCTTTTGCTCGGCTTCAAACAGGGCTCTGTGGCCCCATGCTTTTGGGGTTCCTGTATCCACACTCCCTGAGTGTGTCCCTGTGTGTTCAGACCAGCTGCGATCATGACACACATGGTTTCTATGCCTTGTCTCTTCTCAGAGGGCCACCACGTGCAGCCGGACACAGCCAAGCTACACTGTCCATCGCCACCTCCTGCAGCAGCTGGTGTCCTATGAGATCCTGCAGCACCAGGTAAGGTGGGGAAAAAGCATCTCTCCAGCAGCTGGCTAGGGGTAATCACACCTGAGTGATTGCTGCAAGAAGACAAGGAGGAGGGTCATGATGATGCCTGGCACTTATACGGGGTACCCATCCCTCCTGGAATCCTGCCACACACCTCACCCTGGTGCCTGCTCCCCTCCTCACTCAGCCCAGTTGGCTCCAGGACATGTCACCTCCTTTTGCATCCTTGCAGGCTGGCAACCTCTCCTGGGATGGGGAGCTGAGCAGGGCTGCCAGCACCGTGCTGTACCTGCATGCCACGCAGAAGGACCTCTCTGACTTCCACCAGGTCTTGGCGTGAGTAGTCCCACTCCCGGGGAGCAGTGAGTCAGCATCAGGGTGGGGGGACAAGGGCCCTGACACCTTCCCTGGGGCTGGTCTCTCCCATGAGCGTCATGTGGCTGTTGTTGCCCCTCTGCCCCAGGCAGCACCAGGAGATCTGGGTCCTGCCCCTGCAGTCCCAGCCATAGCCATGGGCAGGGGGCCCCCATGCTGGTCCCAGGGTGCCCCCAGCCCCTAGGGGCTCAGCCCAGCCTCTCCCCTCTCCCCAGGCAGTGGCTGGCATACAGCAAACTATACCAGAGCCTGGAGTTCAACAGCAGCTGCCTGCTCCACCAGATCACCAGCATCGAGTACCAATGGGTGCAGGAGCGCCTGAGGTCAGAGCAGGTGAGGGGGCTCCAGCACCATGCTGGGGACAGGCACTGGGGACATGTGCCCCATGCCTCTCACCTCAGCCTCTCCACCCACCTCCTGGGACCATTTCCCTCCCTGTGCTCCAGGAAGGGTAAGAGGTTGTAGGGTACAGAGGTGGGATTTCTGGGGAGTGACCTGTCAGGGGGACCAGGACCAACCCTTACCCTTTGCACTGCTGTCCTCCTCCTCCATCACTGCTATCAGGGCAATCGTGGACCTCCTGCAAAGAGGTTTCCTTCCCTCTCCCCAGAAAGCAGAGCTGGCAGAGTCCTTCCAGTCCTTGCTGACTTATGGGGTCTCCCTCATCCGGAGGTACCGCATCATTTTCCCCCTCTCTGTCCCGAGGTCCATGGAAAGGCTCCAGTCCCTGCTCCGGTGAGTAGAGCACCTGTGTCGGCTGCTCAGGGGGTCACATGGACACTGGGATGGGTGTAAGCTTGAGCATAAAACCCATACGAGCCCTTTCTGCCCCTTTCTAGGCTGTGGTGACACTTGTCCCACCCTGTCCCTTGTCCTGGGCCCCCCATGGGAAATGCTGGGAGGGGAAGGTCTGTTTGGGTAGGGTGTCCAGGGGAGAGAGGTGGTTGTTTCTAATGGTTTCACTGGAGGTTCTGGCTTTGCAGGGTCGTGGTCCAGATGTGCAAAATGAAAGCTTTCCACGAGCTGTGCACACTCAGCCCTGACCTTCCCCAGATGGTCTCCACGGCACTCAAGGTACCAGGACCTTCTTACCCTTCCCAGCTGTGAGGAGGTGGGATCCTGTGGCTCTTGCTTCCCATCCATCCCTGCCCAAAGCCCATACCTTAGCAAAGCAACACAGATCACCCTGGGTGGGGAAAATACTTGACCTTCTTCAACCTGGTGGTCTCAGCCCATGGTTTCCACCACGTGAAGCTGGGTGCTGCCAACACCGGGGGACTGGGAGGGTGACAGAGCTGGCTCCTCCTGCCATCACACCAGGAGTCCTCTCTTGCAGTCAGGCACCAAGGAGTGGTTCCACATGAAGAAGCAGCACCTCCAGCCTATGGTGAAGGTCAGTTCCCAGCTCTGACTCTCTGACACTGTAAGAAATAATTTGCTGGTCTGGGGATGGGAGGTATGAGGAGATGGGAAGACAAGGCAGAGACAATGCTTCTCCAGTTTTCCGACAGAGCCAAGGCATTTGGGTTTCCAGCTTTAAACACCATGAGCCATGTTACCTGCACCTGTCGAGGTGCATTGAAGCTTCAGGTCTTGGTGTGATGATCAGGAGAACAGGAACTGGTCCCCAACCCATCTCCACAAGCACATGGTGGAGTTTCTTATTGCTCCTGATGTGGATCTAATCATTGGTTGCTGCCCCAGGAGAACAGAGCATAGGAATAAATCAGAGCAGATTAAGGCTCAGAACATGTCAAAATCAGTGAGCATCCAAACCAAGCTGGTCTTTCATTTGCAGAGTGTGGAGGAGAATGGTAAAGCCTTGTCCAGGCTGATCGTGGAGGTGATAGGAGATCTCCAGCAGTGCCAGAAAACCTGGAATAAATTCTTCATCAAGTAGGTTTCAGAGCTTCATCCCACCTCATCCACCTTTCCTGGGGTCAAGAGGGACAGGGCACTTCCGTGCCTCATTCCTTGGCTCTTGGGCTCCACACTAGCACCTGTGGTGCCATTTCTGCCTCTCAGAGCTGTTCTGTCCTTGCCCTTGTGACAAGGACATGGCCTGGAAGGGTTTGCTGGGCTGGATTTGCTGGTCTGGGGTTGTCAGGCTCTGACTCCCTGTTTCCCTCTTGCAGCACCTTGAAGTTGAATCTCTTCTCCATTGCCTACCTGGAGCTGGAGAGGCTGGTGAGTGAACCTGGGCTGCTCTGCACTCTGCAGTAACTATAAACATCGAGCATTATCAGTCCTAGAAGCAGACACTGTCTGAGAAAGTTGCTGTTAATTTCAGCAAATTCAGCTACTTCCAAGAGACTTAGCTGAAAGCAAAAGTACAGGACAGAAAATTATCCTTATCCTGGCCCAAACCAGGTTGAGATTTTTGGCCACTCTTCAGTTGTCAAATGGTTGTTTCAAAACTGGAAAGGAAACTGTGTCTCCCTGCACACCCATAAAGTGACTGTCATGTGATCACTTGACCCAATGAATGTCCTGAAATGTCACCCAGAGGGAAGAGGAGTCCCCCAAGCTGACCCTCACCCCGAGGCTGTAGAGACCCCACAGTAGGCCAAGCTTTCTCTGCTGGACCCTCACTGACAGCTGTCCTCTTGGTCACTGCCAGGTTGCAGAGTATGTCCAGGAGCAGCTGCAGGAGGTTGACAGCAGCATGTCCAAGCCCACAGCTGAGAGCCTTTTCCAGCTCTACATGAACCTGCAGGAGCTCTATCAGATGAAGGACCTTGTCCCAGAGAGGTACCAACCAGGAGAGGGGGGAGATGCTGGGAGGGGTAACCAGCAGTTAGTTCAGAGGAACTCCAGATCCTTCCCATTCACCTCCATCACTAAACCCAAGGCAGGAAGACCTGGTTGTTGGTGTCTGGTGGTGACGTGAGCATCACCAGAAGGATTTCAGGGTCATCCCTTGAGTGGGGTTGATGGAGACCTCAACTTCCAGAGAGGTGAAGATTGATATGTGCTGCCTCTGCCTTGAGGCAGTTTCTTGTCTGTGTCAGCAAGGAGGAGTGGTGGCCCCATGCCATTGCTATGCAGTTTGGAGAATCTGGTGCCTGCATCCACAGGGATGGACCTCTGGCTCTGAGCAATTTCCACCAGTGGTTCAAGGAAGTCGTGCCCCAGTGGCTGCAGAAGGCCTATACCATTGCGCTGGAGAGGACACAGAGGGCCGTCCAGATGGACCAGGTAAGCCAGGGAGGAGAACATCTTCCCCTGTCACTTGGGGACACTCCAGCTCCCTCTGCACCTTGCCATGGTGCCTGGCTCACAGCATTGAGACCACCATGTAGGTACTTCTTGCAGCCCAGGATTGGTTTCTCTCCCAGTTGCATCACAAAGGATATGGTCTCCTGGACCAGCAAATCCCACTCTGCCCCACACCACATCCCCATGCCCTGTCCCTCTCTGCTCTCTGGCAGCCCACACAAGCTGAGAGCCTGTGCTAGGTCTTGCTTTCTCTGCCCTCCCAGCTGATTCCCTTTGGGGAGCACAACAAACACAGCACGTCCACTGTTGACCTGTCCACCTGCTACGCCCAGATTGTGAAGACCTGGCAGCAGCTCAAGTGGCCAGACCCTGAGGAAGCTTTTATGATCATGGTGAAGCTTGTGGAGGTTTGTACACTGGGCTCTGCTGCCAGATCATAGAATCAAATAGTAATTTTGTTTGGAAAAGACCTTTAAGTCCATCAAGTCTAACCATTAACCCAGCACTGAGAAATCCACCACTACACCATGTCCCTAATGCTCATAAGATGCTTATAAATATCAGCATCCCAAGTTCCCTCTCCTGGTCTTGGAGACATGTCCCCATGAATGGGGCCAGTGTCCCATGCCAATGTGGCAGGTTCCTCTGACACCACAGTGGTCTCTGTGCTGCCAGGAGGAGTCTCATTGTCTTCTCTACCCTGCAGGACATGTGTAAGATCTCCCTGATGTACTGCCGGCTCATCAAGGAGAGGGCTGAGGCTCTGTCGCTGCGTGAGCAGAGCGAGGGTGAAGCAGCCAACAGGGTTGGTATCAGGGCAGGGTCCACTGTGGAGGGAGAGGCGAGGCAGGATTTGGCCGTGGTTTCAGGACAGAGAGGGAGAGGAGCACCCACCTGACATCCTAAGTCTGGCTTTCGGGGGGAGCAGTAGACACCCCAATAGCTGTAATTCTGGAGAATCAGGAGGGAAATGGGGGGAGCAAGGGGAGCAGGGTGGGGATGGAGATGGGGATGGTGATGGGGATGAGGATGGGAATGAGGATGGGGGTAGTGATGGAGAGGGGGATGAGGATGGAGATGGATCACCTGGGGGATGGATGCACCAGGGGCTTGTGAGACACCTTGAAGCAGACCCACTTCTCCCAGCTCTGCATCGTGGTGAACAACATCAAGCAGCTGCGGCTGCTGATCCTGAAGCTGCCATCACAGCTGGATTGGGCACAGCTGGAGCAGCGCACGGGGACCATCATCGACCGGCAGCAGATCCAGCACACGCTGCACAGCCAGCTTGACGGTGCTGTCTCCTGCCTGGACCACGAAATCCGGGATGTGGTGCAAGCCTTGGCCACCAAGGTGACAACCTGCCACTGACTCTCCTTGCCCCCTGGCTCAGAGTGGGGAGGTTTCACCTAAGGGGGCCTGGAGCCCACAGTGCTCTTGGGATGGAGTCAAGGTGGACCTGGGAATGAAGCTGGTACAGAGGGCACACACCAAGTGCCTCTGTGCATTTCACCCTGGCAGCTGGAGAAGGGCATTGCCAGACACATCCAAGAGCTCTCATCTTCCAGTGACACCCAAGAACCTGAGGACGTAAGTACCTGACTTGGCCCTTCCTCAACCATCTTTTTTGGGCAGCTGTGAATAACCCTTGCCTGCTTGGTGGAGGCCCCCACCACCCTTCCCCACCTCTCCCTGCCTCAATCATGGGGCACAGGACACCCCAGCACTGGGACTGAGACCTCCATATGCTTCAGTTGATGCCTGCCTTGGCGTCAGGACCAGACTGGGCACTGCCTGCCCATATTCTCACTGTGAGAGGGAACCCATCCAGACCCACCCTGCCCTGCTGGCTCCATCCAGCAGTTCTCTGCCTCTCTCTCTGCCGTGCCCTGCTGGGTGTGGGACCCTCGTGCCCTTCCCAACACCCCTGTCCTCTTGCTGCAGTCCATCATCCCACTCATGAAGTTCCTGGAGTCCGAGCTGCAGTATCTCAATGAGCATCTAGTCCAGGAGAACTTCAAAAGGTGACCAGGGCCCTGGGGATGCTCCATGGTGGGGGCCAGCAGTGTCATGGTCCCTTGGCTGGAGTGTCCTCTCAGTCCCATGGGACTCAGGGACATCCCACTTTGGGGCTGACCACTCAGTCCAGGGGGATGAGCTGGTTCCCTCTGGGGCCTTTTAAAGCCCCTCAGCAGAAGACCAAACCCCCGAACCCACCACCCTGGACACCCTAACAGTGGCCTTCCCTTGCCCACACAGCCTCCTTGCTCTCCTCTGGCATCACACCCTGGATGTGCTCTCAGCAGCTACAGGGCAGCAGGTTCTCTCAGCCCAGCACTACAAGAAGCTTCACTGTGCCCTGAAGGTACCAGGGAGAGGGGGGCAGAGAGGGGAGGCACTGGCAGGGAGAGGGGGTTTGGGTGCCCGCTAATGACATCCTTGTCCCCAGAGTCTGAAGGACAGTTTCTGTGCTGAGGGCTGTGGGCTGCCTCTGGAGGCCCTCCACACTACAGCCTTCCTGGTAGGAGATGCTGGGGGTCCCCAGGATGTCCCCTGGGGCTGTGAACCTGTCTGTGTGTTTGACTGTCACTTCTCGTCCTCCCTGCAGTCCTTGGAGACTCACCTGTCCCTCTGCTCTGCTACCAGCCGCAAGCTCATCCAGAAATACTTCAGCAACAGGATCCAGCAGCAGGTAGGAGCCTGGATGGTGCCCTCAGACCTGGATGGACACCTGAGGATGGTGCCCTAGGACCCTTCCCCACCCCTGGCACAGCCTACCCATGGAAACCCTACCACCCTCTCAGTTTGGGGCTGTTGGGACTGACTTTGCCCCAGCACTGGGCAGGAGGGTGTTGAACTGTATCCCAGAGGATGCCCATCACCCCTTGGTACCCCAAAATACCCACTCAGCCTCCACCAGGCCACGGGCATCCCCTTTGCAAGCATGCTTGATGGGCAGTGCCCTTACTCTTGCTCTCCACCCCTCAGCTGGACACCAACTCGGAGAAGTATGGGGCTGTGACCATCAAAGCCCTGTACTGCCCTTCAGAGCAGAAGCTCCGTGTGGAAGTGCTCAACGCTGTCAACCTCATCCCACTGGACTCCAATGGTGGGTGTGGGTGGGCTGGGGAGACCCAGCACCTCAGGACCCCCTGTCCTCCCTCCCCAGTACACCAACCCTGGGTAGGAGAGATCGTGGCAGTGTTTGGAGTGAACAGGACTTCATCCAAGGAGGTAGATTTGGGAAAGAAGAAGGGGTTATGCCACCAGTCCAGGGTGGTCCTGGGGCATGTGGTAGGCAGGAGCAGGCAGGACACTGCTCACATCTTGCTGCCTTCACTTAGCAGCACAAGCTGTCAGCCAAGGCAGGGAGCTGTTGTCCATCGTACAAAACATCTCAGAATAATTAATAATAATAATAATAATGTGTGTGTGTGTGTGTGTGCCAGGATAAGAAGGGACAGTCTCTCAGGTTGGCTGTTATGTGGGGAGGTCTCCAGGAGAGGTCACTCCTCTTGCAGCCGCCAGTGTCCCATGGATGAGTGGGCAGGGTTGAGGGTGCTCCGGCACCATGCCAGGAGTGTGGGCTGAGAAGGGAAAGGGAAATGGGGAGGTGTGAGAGGGTGCTCTGACCCCCCTCCGCCCCCCCAAGAGTTTCCAGCCCCCCTGGCTGGGCCCAGCCAGCCATGGGGAGGGGGCTGATGTCTGCACTCCCCCAGGCTCGAGTGACCCCTTTGTCCAGCTCACCCTGGAGCCCCGACATGAGTTCCCTGAGGTGGTGGCTCGGGCCACCCAGTGCAAGAGGAACGAGCTGCACCCCCTCTTTGACGAAACCTTCGATTTGTATGTAGGGGCTCACATCCCCTGGGCCCCCCCCCCACCACCACCCCTCAATCCCTTCAGTCCCCCCATGCTTCCACCCAGCCCCTGCTCCACGGACTGGGATTTCATCCCCTGCATCCCCCTGGGGGCTCATCCCTGGGTGCCAGGGTGGGGGCTGGGGTCCTGCATGCTGATGGCAGGCTGTGCCAGGGCCCTGTGCTTTGGAGGGATTGGGGTCAGGGTGGTGGCGGGGGGGCACAGCGCATCACCCTGGGGAAGGCTGTGGAGCCTCTGGAGGGAAGGCTGAGTTTTGGGTCCAAGAGGGGTGGAATGGGATGGAGATGGTCTCCTGCATCCTGATCCCCACCCCCTACCCCCTCCCAGCTTGATCCCCCCTGAGAAGTGCCGGCAGGAAGGGGCCTGTCTGCTGCTGACGGTGTTTGACTACGACACGCTGGGGGCCAACGACCTGGAGGGTGAAGCCTTCCTCCCCCTCTGCCACCTGCCTGGTCTGGATGCTGAGAAGGACCAGGCTGACATGGGACGGGTGCCCCAGACCCGCCTGCCCCTCACCCACCCCAAACCCACTGGTATGTGATTCCCGGTACTCACATCTTGAGTACTGTGTTCAGTTCTGGGCACCTCTCTAGAAGAGGGACATGGAAGTGCTGAGGGAGCTGGGGTCGTTTAGTCTGGAGAAGAGGAGGCTGAGAAGAGACCTCATCACTCTCTTCAACTGCAGGAGGTTGGAGAGAGGAGGGAGACAGCCTCTTCTCCTTAGTAAACTGTGATAGGACCAAAGGGAATGGATGGAAGCTGCACCAGGGGAGGTTTAGGCTGGATGTTAGGAAACATTTTTTTCACTGAGAGGGTTGTCAAGTATTGGGATGTCCCAGGACAGTGGTGGAGTCACCAACCCTGGAGGTATTTAACAGGTGTTTGGACCTGGTCCTTAGGGACATGGTTTAGTAGTTGTATAATGGTGTTGGTCAAAGGTTGGGCTGGATGATCTTGGAGGTCTCTTCCAACCTAAAACATTCGGTGGTGCCACAGCAGGGCTGAGTCCCCCCAAGCCTCCCTCAGGCTTCATGGTGTGGGGAGGGGGCTGTGGCAAGGTGTCCCCCATCCCTCCCCTCCTCTCTGGCAGATGAGATCCTCCGGCTGCTGGAGTCCAGGAAGGGGGACCGAGAGGCCCAGACCTTTGCCAAGCTCCGCAAGCAACGAGCCAAGCAGTCCAAGGAGAGGGAGTGAGAGAGGCAGAGGAACGGGGTCCCAAAATGAGGGGGTCTGCCCCGTGGGACGCCAGGAGCTTTGCCAGTGCTGGAGCTGGAGCCATCTGCATATGACGGGGGAGGGACAAAAGGGGTCCCTGCCCCAAGCCACTTCCCAACATCTGTCTTGCCCCCACCTCCAGGTACCAATGCTCCTGTGAGGGTGGGCATGCTGTGTTTCAGGAGATTTCTTTGCCTGTCTGTACTTGCAACACTACACAGGGGGTGTGAAAGTGTGTGGTTGTCCCAGCCTGTCCCTGTTAGCTTGTCACTGCCAGTGCCACATCACCTGGCCAGGTCCCCAACCGTCCTGCCTACAGCTCGGCCACAGGGCAATGCAAGCCCATCAACATATACTTAGGGTCGAGGCAACCCATAGCCAAACCTACTTTTTTTTTTTTTTTTTTTTTTTCCTTGTGAATAAGCATCTTATTTTAAATTAAAAGCACCAAAGCTGATGAGTGGGCTGAGTCTGGGGCTTTGGGATGGTGGCTGAGCCTTTGGTGAGGGCTTGGCCTTGCTAATTGGCTGGGATGCTTCCCTCTGCAGAGGCTCTGGTTGTGTTGTTTTGTGTTATGTGTTGTTATGAAACATCACCTACACTGAGGTGTAAATCAAAGGGCTGGGAAACCTGGAGGCAGGCAGAACTGAGCAGAGAGCACAGCTGGTGCTACTCAGTGTGCTGCTGGAGCTGAGGTTTGAGCTGTGGAAGAGCCTGGGGACACACATAAAGCCCAGGTCTGGCTCAGGCATGGCAAAAGAGTTCTAGGATGAGCAGTGAGTGGTGGTTTGATGATGAAAAAAAAAAAAGGGCCTCAGGCAGACGTGGGTGTCCTCAGAACTGTGTGGTACTGGGAGAGAAGGGATGGGACACTGCAGGATTCACGCTTGGCACCTCCCTGTGCATCCCACTGAGCTTTGCGTTCTTTTTGATTGATTGTTTGGTTTGGTTGCTAACTATTTGCTGTGAGGTTTTTGGTTTGGGGTTTTTGGTTTTTTTTTTTTTGAGCTTGTCTTAGTTGCAGCTATTCCAAATTATAAACCTGGAGCTGCCTCTGTCCCCACAGCAGCAGGGGGCTGGAATCTGTCATTTCCCTGGGAATTAAAAGCATCATCCTCCTGGTGTCTGAGCACCAGCTGCTTTCTCAGAGGGCAGAGCGGCTGCTGGGTCAGCTCAGGTCAAGCTTTTCATGTGGGGGGTGGGGGAAAAAAAAAATAAAATTCTCCTTTGGTTTTTGTGTGCCATGGCCAGGCTCCATCAAACCCACAGCAGGAGGGATTAAGGCACTGCTTGCACACGAAGAAGCCATTTGCTGGTTTAAATCACTGGTCTCAGTCCCCTCTTATAGCTCTGCAGAGAAATAAGATGCCAGAGAAAAGGCTTTGCTTGACCCAGGACCTCATTTCAGCCAGGATTAATGCTGCTGGGCAGAGGAACCTCCCTGCCTGTGCTCAGCAGCGTTTGGTGCTGCTACCTGCCAGCCATCAGCCTCACATGTTGGTGCCATGCTAAACTATCTGTGGCTGCAGGTCTGGATGTGATTTTAGCTCATTTTTTTTAGCTGGATGTTTAAAAATGGTCGTGCTCTAACTTGCTCTGGGCTGACCATCTCCCACGGTGTCCCTGCTGCAGCAGATAGCATGTCCCAGTGAGCAGGTGGCATGGGCTACCCTCAGTTTTGAGGTCATTTGCATTTTATTATCCAAGGTGTCTTAGTTTGGTTCTTTTTTAAATTATTTTTTTACTCACTCTGGGCAGTTGTGTGTGCGTCTTCTCCCACCCCAAATCACACCCTTTACAGAGAGGGAGTAATAAACCCTAAACAATCTGCGTAACTAATCCCATGGACCAAAATAGCCTAAGCATTAAAAAAATATGCCTTGAAGCCCACAAAACCAGCTCCTAGCAAATACATTGCTGAGGAGGAAGAAATCCCCATCATCATCATCACTGTGGTGAAGAACCCCAACACAGGCAGATGGCTGCACAACACAAGGGAAGGGGGTAGGCACTTATGTCTACCAATTTTGTTGCATTACTAATAATTGAAATTGAGTGATTCAGGTTATTGTTCTGACTGGACTAAGGGTAAGTGGTTGATGTATCTTTGAAGCATGAATTAGACCAAAAATAAAAGGCAGTTCTTGGATCCATGCGTTCATTTGGGTGCCAATGCATGGAACCATCTAGGTAATGATTTAAATGTTCATGTCCCTCACAGCAGCACAAGTACATAGGGGCAGGCAGAGCTCACCTTCACTCAGCCTGGCTCTTGTCCAGACCAGGAATTTGAGTGATGAAACACTCTTTGCTCTGTGGTTTTGCCATTTAACTGCACCGATTTCCCCCTCTTCCATTGCACCCTGACTGTAAATGGGCAGCCCCCTCCCTGAAAAAGGGCTTTGATCCAGAAGGGAGCTCAGGGAGAAATTATTACACAGTAGTGTGAAAGGGAGAAAGCAAAACTGGCCATGGGTTCAGTCTGTTGTTCATAGAATCACAAAATTTCAGGTTAGAAGGGACCTCAAGGATCACCTGGTCCAAACCTTCTGATATTATTATTGATGTGAGATGTCCCAGCACCCTATAGAGCTGAGACTTCAAACTTTCCAAAGTGGGGGAATCCACCATGTCCCTTGGGAGACCATTCCAACGTCTGACTGTCCTCAGAGTGAAAGATTTTCCTCTTGTATTCCAGCAGAATCTTCCCCAGGAGAAACTTGTGCCCATTGCCCCTCGTCTTGTCCACATGACTCCTTGTAAACTGGGAGTCTCCATCTTCTTTGCAGCCACCGTTTAAGCACTGGAACACCAAAAGGTCTCCCTGAAGCCTTCTCTTCTCAAGGCTCAACAAACCCAGTCTTCTCAGCCTCTCCTCATATTGTTTCCAGGGCTCCACCACAAAGATTTTCCCACACCTTCCCACACCCCAGCACAGGCAGAGTTGGGGGCTGCACACCCCACCTTGGTTGGGCATGCATGCACACACACACATGCAAACACTGCTTTAGGATTTATTTTTTTTTTTTTCTTAGGAAAAAAATAAAAATTTATTGTCCTCTAAAAAAAAACAACCAACAAAAAAAAAACAACAAAAAACCAAAAACCCCAACAAACCAAAAAACAAAAACCAACCAAAAAACGCAAATCCATCCTGCCCTTGGAAACTGTGACACAGATTGAGTTCTTTCCAGCCCCACATGCAAGTTCACTCTGCCAAGAAAAGAGTCTAAACCAGGTTTCCGACAGCCAAAACACATATTTACAGAGTACGAGAGAACGACAGCTGAAATCACAGTTCTATACATGGAATCAACAACACAGTTTACACACCACTGATCAACATTCTGCCAACTTCTACATGGACTAGGGGCTCTTCTGCCCAGTGCCCTCTCCTGGGGAAAGCAGGGAAGAGACTGGTCAAGAATTGCCACCAGAAATACTGCAGTGTGTAGTATTATTATTTTTAAAAACGTATATTTATTTTAACATTGGAAGCTACGGAGAGGGGAAGCCCCAGAAATCTCTCCGATGCAGTCACTAGTTTGCAGGAGTATTTCACCTTTTAAAATACTAGGTTTTATATCAGTAACATCTATTTTTTTGCTGTTTGCCATCACTCCAAGGATTATTATAATTCTGGAGGAAAACATTGGTAATATTCTTCCTTCTCAGATGGGGGAAAAGGATAAAAAGAGGTTTGGAGGTTGGTGGCACAGCAATGAGCTACTGAGTCTGTTCAGCATTACGGGCTTCCTCACAGGGTAAGGACTTCTCGTTGTCTCAGCTGCACAAGCCTTGCAAGTGGCTCAGGTTCAGCTTCAGAGATGTACGGAACATGTCAAACCCTTGGGCAGGGTTTAGCTGCAGCCAGCCCCTTTGGGAGGGGGTGTTCTGCTTAAGGGAAATGTTGTGCTCCAGCTCTGAGACTCCCCCAGTCCCTCCTGTGCCACAGCTGGCATGTGGCTACATCATCTAAGGCTGGAGATGATCTGAAAGTGGTCCTATTAGCCCAAAGCGATGCCAAATTTCTTTAGCTCCTGGCTATCATCTACAGCTCTAAGCCTTGCTTTTTGATATCTACCCAGGATAGTGTTGCCTTAAGCCATCTGCTTCTATATTGTTTTTCCATAATAATGTAAAAGTTTATTGACCTTTAAGATACTGTAGTTTCACAACAATCAAAGACTCCCCCAGCTCTTAGCTCAGAAGCATCCAACCTCCATAGTCACTGAGGAGAATGCTTCCAAAGCTGAAAACAAAAATTTGGGGAGGAAAACATTACCTAATAAGGAGTCTGCATAAGGAGGCAGGACCCAGGCATGTTCATGGCTGCTCTGTGGCAGCCAACTGGGCTGCTCATCCAGAAGCCTTGTGGACCAAAACCTTGTTTTGAAGCACGACTTGGCCAAAAAAGCCACCTCAGTTCTGATGTGTTATTGTGTGTCCTGTAAATGGAGTTCCTGCTTCAGAAGGAAGCATGACAGTACATGACAGGGGCTGTACATATTAGCACCAGGTTTATTTCAACAAGACTTTTTTTTGGTTTTTTGTTTGTTTTTTTGTTTGTTTTTTTACACCATCCAAAAGCTGACCACAGACTGTAGCCTCCAGTGCAGTGCTGTGATCGCAGTTCATCCCTCCTGCCTTGGGCAGGCAGCAACAAGTGCTGGAGTGGGACAGAAATACTGCCCCTTTCCCCCTACTCTCACCTCATTCAGTTAGGAAATTGTCATGTATGTGACCCCCCCAAAATATTCACAAAACACTAAAAGATGAAGTTCTCTTTTCCATCTGATGCTTAAGAAAATAATTCACATTTCAGATATCTTTTTTTTTTTTTTTTTAAAGCAGCAAACAAATCCATAGAAACCTAAATTTAGAAGTGTTTCTTAAAGAACCAGAGGAAATAGAGAAATGGTCTATGTGCTTGTGCAAAGAGAGTGCTGCAAAACTATAGGCTGGGGTACAGGGAAGGGGACACAACACCCCAGGGCTAGTGCCAATTCCTTCAGGCTGCTCTGCCATGAGTGCAGTGTGGCAATGGAAATTTAAATTATAAGGGCCAGAAAGAGGGGAAGTTTTGAATTCTTTGGTCCTTCAGTATAAGTTTTAATAACAGAGAAACTGTTTTACTCACAAAAGGGAAAAACACGCTTCTTCTAGCCTGGAATTTTCCTTGTACCCCAACTGACTAAGCAGTGTGCCCCAAAGAACATGGGGACAAATACATCTCTTCCCCCTTGACCTGGCAGCCCTGCATCACATCACAACTGAAGTCCTGTTGAGACAGCCAGAGCTGCCCTCAGGGGACAAGTTCCAGCTGAAGGGACAAAGTGAAGAGCCCCTCTGGGAATGGGATGAAGCTGGGTGCTGGAATAAGAGGGTTGGTTACAGGCAGTGTCACCCTCAACAGTCCCCCAGGGAGACCAGAGAGCAGATAAACCACCAAGGTAATAAAAAGTGTTACAAACCAATAGCCAAAACAGGCTGATGAGCTCTGGTTCTTACAAATATTAAAGACCTGATTCAAGATTTTATTTCCTATGATTTAAATTAGTTACAAAACTGTTTAGCAAATTTATCTTAATTGGGCTTTTTCCCCACCTCCCCCCACTTTTTCTTTTTTTCTTTCTTTTTATTTTTCCTAAAAAAAGAAATGTTCACTGATTTTATTAAAAGGTCTTTCCTTAAGATCAGACCAAGGCAGATGTGCTGCCCCATGGCACAGACATTCAAAGGCTATAACCAAACAACATAGCCACAATAGTCAACAGCGTGTCTCCATTAAAAAAAAATTTAAAAACTGATGCTAGTTACAATAAAATACACATGGAAAAAAAAGCATTTTTACCAAAAAACAAAAAAAAAGTTAATGGGAAAAACATAAAAAAGAACTACACAGAGCTGCACTTAAGAGATCATCTGGGAATGCATGTTAACCCCTTCCATGTAAAGGAAAGGTGGAATTATGGAAGCAAACCTAATTGTCTTTGCATTAAATATGAAGCTTTCTGAGAGGCTCCGGTAAAAATTCGGTTTCCCTACAACAGTGGGCTGCTGGAGGTTCCAGTGCTTTTCCAGGTCAGGGAGGGGTGGCACAGGGAACATCCCTGTGCAAAATAAAAATGTTTAGTCAACTGAGAGGCCTTGTGGTTGAGATCTCAGCAGGTTACTGCAATCCACCTGATGTAAAAACCCAATGGACATACTGGTTAAGAAGGTCACAGGAAAGCTCGGCTGCTACTGATCTAAGCTGGTGGCACTTCTTTGTCACACTGGACTTCCTCTGTCACCACAGGTGTATTTTGATCTCTAGCATGAGGGCTTCTGGATCCAGTAGTCAGCAAGCTACCCTTGAGATGCTGACACAGGAGACATGGACTCTGCTCAACAAAACCATCCTCAGACTACCTGGAATTATATCATGCATTTCAGCAGTGACTATGTATCAGGACCCTCTGGTAAAACCAAAATTAATCTGGTTTGAAACAGTAAAAAGTCTCTAGACAGCCACCAGACAAAGGGGTGCCTGGAGAGAATTAATCTCTGCACCTGTATTTCTTTCCTCAGGGGCTTTAGCTAACTCAAGGGCAATACTTCTACGGCTGGTCAGACCTGGAAATGTCAGCTGTATCAGTAACGAACACCAGGTTACTGAATTTTGGGGCTTGGCTCACTCTAGGTCCAATACTTTTTTTTTTTTCCCTCTTTTCTTCTTTTCATACAAATATACAAAGAGCATTAAAAAAAATTAAAAAGTGAACTTTGCTGATTAAATGACAGACAAAGTTCCTGCACATTCAGAGATCGGCAATGTGAGGCCCACCAGGCAGGCACCCAGCAGAGCTTCCAACAGGAAGGAAGGCTTTAACCAAGCTGGGTCAGTGAAAGAGCAGGAGGACTGAAGACACAAACAAGTCATTTCAGTCCACCTCAATCCTCCCCGTGATCTCAACTCTTCCTCTGGAAAGCACATGGAAGCCCCTCTTGCCCACTCTAAATCCTTCTGGAAATAGTCAAAAATTTATTATCATCTAAATAGAAAAGAGGAGAAAGAGAGACTCTTTGCAAATGGCCCTTTGATCTGTATTAAAAACAGCTCTCAAAGTTCCTCAAGAGTTAGAATTAGTGGGGCACGGGTGAGGGGCAGTTTAGATACGGGATGTAAAATATTAAAAAGTGCTCTGCAACTAATTTTTTGTTTGATGTGTGTATGGGCATGTGTGTGCATATATACACATACACAGACATGCACATACACACACATATATACATATATATATCTACACATACATATATATATGTACACATACATATATATGTACGGATGTATAAAGTTAAAAAGTTCTACACGATATGATTAGAACAAGTGTCCTTGGAAGGTCACGACTGGAGAGAGAGTGGCCTGTTGGGATGGCAGATGGGGCACTCGCCCTCCTCGGCGCAGGTTTCACACAGCACCGCGTGTTGGCACGGTAACACCACCCGGTTCTCCTCCTGACACTTAAGGCATTTCACTGACTGCATCTGAAATACTGCCTGCAAGAAAGGGGGACAGGGCAAAATGTAAGCAGTAAAGTCACAAAGGAAAAGGGCTCCTGGGATAAAAGGTTTGGGGAAACGCAAGGAGGCAGCAGGGGAAGGAATTGGAGCTGCCTGCCCATTTGTCTCCCGAAGGAAAAGCAAAGCAGCATGGCATGATGTCCTCTAGCACCTTTGGGATCAACAGAGCAGCTTTCACTGGCTGAAAGTCTATACTTTAGGCGCAAAGACGATGTAGGTATTTTCCTATAAGCTGGCTAGAACTCACTTTGACTACATACACATGGAATTGCTTTGATAGGCTGCTGATTTCTGTCTGTCTTAAAGAAAAGCTGCAATCTCTTGGAGCAGAGAGAGCAAGACCCTGCCTGCAAATCCCTGGCACTCACCTTATCAACTTTCTCCAGGTTTGCCCGCAGCTGCTTCTGAAGAGTGTAAAGTGAAGAGAGCGAGAGTGTTTCCAGGTCAGAGAAAGAACGCAGAAACTGAGGGTCCTGGCCAGTGTGGATCCTCTCCAACTCCTCCTGCAGTTCCTTCACTTGCAGCTCCAAGGCTTCCCTCTGATCCCGGGCCAGTTCACATTCCATGTTAGCTGTGTTGGCACGATCATTTGCTTCCTCTGCCTCCTTTTTCCAAGCATCACAAGCCTACAAGTTCCAAGAAAGAGGGTAAAAGAGCAGTCTGAAAACCTGGTCAGCCTCCAGTAGAGAATCTCAGGCAGAACTATCCATTTTCATACACTCCTCACCGGGAATGTGGCCTGTCTAATCTGCCCTGTTCTGAAACAACTCTGGAGCTTCACTTCGAAGTGCTGCTCATGGCAGACACCCCATGTGGTTGGGCTGCAGTTCTACAGATTTGGCTCCATCCATTAAGAGGATGAACTTTGCATCCCAGCAAATTGTCATGGATTTAAGTCAAATGCCTGGTGTAAAAGACCATGAAGCACTTCAGTGCATCTGCTGTGACACCTGACCTTGCACATGAACACATCAGGCACAGCAATTTAGTCCTCTTCCCAGGGCAGAAGAAAGAACAAGATTGCTTAAGAGAATCTGTAAAACCTACAGCTCTTCTCATGACCTCAGTGTCTGGAAAGCTTCTCGTTAAAAGGCTGACACCCTCCTACTCCTTTACACTACCTAATCCTGATTCCCTGGAGTAAGTACCTGTTTGGCTTGTTTCCAAGACTCTTCCCACTGCTTTATTGTGCCGTTGGCTTCATCCAGTTCTTGTCGTAGCCGTGCCAGCTCCGCAGCACCTGGACCTGACAGAAACGCAGGTGAGGTACTGGGCGAAAAACTCCCCGAAGCAAAGTGTTCCCATATGCTGCTGTTCATCCCATTTAAACCTGTTTCACAGGGAAATAGAGAGGGTTATGTCACAGGTGCTGGCAATTTCCCCATTTCCTCCCTACCCCTGTGAAATCCAGGATTCAAAAATGGGTATATACAGAAGAGATAATCTTAAGAACTACTTTCATCCCCAGGACTCAGGAATCCATCATAGAAGGACTTGATAGGGGAATTTTCACACCATTAGGCCTTGTCTTTTAAGAATACAGGAAGGACCCTGGAAACTGAGTCAGGGCAACTTTTGAACCTGTTTTTAGAAGCACAGATTTTACAGGAGAGCTGGCTAGTACCTCGAGTCCCCCTTCTCATACGACAACCTCTGAACAGCTTACTATCTTCCTGCTTTTCTATGCAGCCATTGCAACCATTTCTGTGCAGCCATTCTATGCACAGCCACTGGAGCTGGTGAATGGATTGGTACACACAACCTACCCAGGTGATGCTTCCTATCAAACTATACCCTAAAAAAAACATCTGCTTTTGTCTCTCTGCTTGGCACTTAGAAAAGGAGTTTCACTTCCCAAACAACAAGACTAAAGCACACCAACATCATTACTGTTTGCATATGCAAAGAACAGCACTGACTGGAAAACCCTGTTTATAAAAAGTGGTATATACACCAGCTTCACACTCTGGTGTATACCTTCTAACATAAAGATAGTGACTGGCACCGGCTAAGACCAATTAACCACTTCCTTAGCTTAGCTTGTTCAAATAACTTCTCTTTTCAGGAAGAAATTCAAGGTTTAGGAGACAGAGCTGTAGAAAAACAGTTGCAATCAAAATGGTTGGTTTGTTTTTCTTACAGACTCCAAGGTTTGTACTCTTTTCATAACAAAAATACTTTTCCTTAAAATAAGCACCCATACTCTGCACTCTAGGCAGAACTAGTAGGAAAAGCTTGTATCAAGACAGAGCTACTGAGTGATGTGGACTCATATGCACACAGACATGCACCTGTGGGATGTAGGAGTTATTTCCATCCAGAGGTGCTCACCACTGGCTGGGAACACTCCTAAATTTAGCTGCACTTTGGTAACTCTGATCTTACAGCAACTGAACTGACTGTGCCTGCAGGCAAGCCCTGGGCCAGTGGCCTCTCATTGAGGTCTAACCAAACATCACTTACTTCCTATTTAGTGGCAGCCAAGACACACTTTCTCACACACACACACACAAAATAGAGCTGAAAAATAGTAACTTGTCTTCCCTGAGGGCTTAGGTGCATTAACAAGTCATTCAGCAGAGCAACAAGGCCCAGGCCACTTACCATCTGCTCAGAAGCATGCTCAGTTGAGAGCAAGAAGTTTTAATGGAACCTTAACTCACTTTTTTTTTAAAAAAAAAAAAAAAAAAAAAAAAAAAAAAAAAAAAAAAAAAAAAGCAAAAAAAAAGGAAAAAAAAAAGTAAAAAAAAAAAGGAAAAAAAGAAAAAAATAAAAAAAAAGAAAAAGGAAAAAAAAAATAAAAAAGGGAAAAAAAGGAAAAAAAAAAGCAAAAAAAGCAAAAAAAAGCAAAAAAAGCAAAAAAGCAAAAAAAAAAGAAAAAAAAGGAAAAAAAAAGCAAAAAAAACCAAAAAAAAAAAAGTAAAAAAAGGAAAAAAAGAAAAAGAAAAAGAAAAAGAAAAAGAAAAAGAAAAAGAAAAAGAAAAAGAAAAAGAAAAAGAAAAAGAAAAAGAAAAAGAAAAAAGAAAAAAAAAGAAAAAGAAAAAAGAAAAAAAAAAAGAAAAAGAAAAAAGAAAAAAAAAAAAGAAAAAGAAAAAAAAAAAAAGCTCCAGTTTCCCTGAAAGGGAAGTTAGCACTAAGCAGGATTCTGGGAAACCACAAATTCTGACCAAGCATATCTCATTTCTTTTTACTCCTTCTTTCCACCTGCTGTTCTCATTTCACAAGCAAGCCCCCTTTGGCCAGAAATGCCTTCTCTGCATATTTTGCATCTAGTACAGTGGGCGCCTTACCAGCAAGTTTTCCTTTTCTCACTGAAACTGGGATGAACAGTCAGCCTCAACACCAATTAATAGCAGAGGTGCCCTCTGATATCTTTTTCTTATTACAGTAATTATAAAAGCTGCTAAAGCCAAACAAATCGCAGTCGCAAGGCATGGAAGAGTGGTAGTGGCTTATGCAAACAAGGGATGCAGTTACACAGAGAAGGGCATGCAGAAATAGATTACAAAAGCATGTGATAATTTTATTAGGTTAAGCTGAATATTCAAGATCAAAGTGTATCTCAAATGTGAAGAAGCATTTACCTGTAGTATCAACAGAAGGAACTAGTATTTACTGTTAGTAACACAGAGATCAGCAGAGCAAGTGTCACTGTAGCCCTGAGCCTAATAAACAGTTTTATTTCTCAAGGTAACTCTGCATCTGGATAATAAAATAGATTTGACCCTTCAGTTCCCAGTTCTGATACAGCTGAGGCTCCAAAGGAATTTCTCTTCCCTTCACAGTCCCTCATACAGGAAAACAGATCCTCAAGAAGGAAATTTAAACAAAAAACAACAAAAAAGGAATGAAGGGGACAAGGACACCGTAACTTTTTGCAAAGTCCATATTACAACAGTGCATGCAGAGTGCCAAACAGGAGAAAAAAAATACAAAGAACCAAGTTTGTTCTAGCAGCCAATCTGACCTACAAGCAGTCCCAAGGGCAAATTGCAATCCTCTCCTTAACAAAGGAAAGCTGACAATGAAACTCTTGAGTACTGTATTAAAAAAGTCAAGTCTCAGCATGGCATTGGTGGCAGGAAAAGGCAGAGCCCTTTTCCCTGAAAGGCATCATCAGAGCAAGTCACTTAACCTATCTGTGCCTTTTCCTCAAACTAGATCCAGGGAAGCAGAGGGATGTGCTCCCTTGCTCAGAAGGCATTATCCAGTTTTTGGTAAAGCAGCTCTTAGCACTGTGGCTGTTCTCATGGGAAGAAGAGATACAAATGACAGAAGTGAAATAATACATTAAAATTAAAGCTAACTTAAAATAAAATACTTACATGGCACAGACAGGCATGTACATGGGAGACACACTGTGCATTTACCTAATGATCCATGAGAAGCTGATGTCCCCAGAAATGTGTTTTCTGATTGGCTTAAGTGTCCCTGGGGCTGATGAAGGAAATGCGATGAGAGGCTGACCGGTGGAGAAGGAGAGGCAGAGTGAAAGGAGGCAGAGCTTCCAAGGGACCCGGGGATATTTACAGGAGCAGAACTTTGCAGCAAACTCCCACCTGGACAAAGAACACACAGAAAGGATGGCAATGTATGACCATGAAGTATGGGCACAGTGCAGGAATTCAGAGCAGAAGGCATTAGGTTCCCTTTCTGCTCCCTAAGCCCCTTGGGATTTCCTCCACTTCTCAGCACATTTCATCCCCCTCTCAGCCTGCAAGAGGAGCACTGAAACTGCTGTCCTGTGAAACACACAGGTTAAGGCCCTCCAGAACTCAATGGACCCACACTTTCAGTGGCCAAGGCCACAGAAGGTTTTCTGAGCAGAGCTCAGTCCCTATCAGTCTGGAGATGATGAATTTGGTAACTGGTGAAATACTTCGTACTGAAAAATTTACTTCTGAAACATGTGCCTCTGCTTTTAATACTTCCAAACAACCTGTAGTGAGAACACTATGCTCCTGAGTCAGGTCAAGATCTAAACCACCAGAAATCAGTGACTCACTTTAGTCACTTTAGACATCCTGGATTGCCTGGATCTATCAGCAATAAAACCCAAACAAACAAACAATAACCAAACAAAAAACCCAAACAAACACAAAAAACCCCCAAATAAACAAAAGCCCAACCTCAAAACATGCAACACTTTCCCTACACAAGAAGTCATTCTGCCTGCCACACACAGATTGAGGGAGAGCTCATCCCTACTCCTGACTCTCTCCTGATCTTTCTTCTTAGAAGATCACCAGACCTGACATGAATGGAGGAAAAAAGAGTGTGGAAGATCCCTAAGCCACTGCAGACAGGTAGCAGCAGAAGCAGGGCTATCATGCACAGTAAACTCTCTGACCAGGATCTTCCCTTTGGAAGGGAAGTGGAAGTGATATTCTTTAGGGTTCCTTCCACAGGTCCCTGCCTACCTCAAAGCTCCAGACAGCATGGTCCTTTGGAAACCTCCAGACCACCAAAGGTAGCTCTCATTTAAAACCTGTCTTACACAGCAAGGGTTGCCAGAAACTACAACCAAAAAGCTATGAGACTTTTTTTTTTTTCCCCTGGACACTCATTAGAGACAGGCAGAAGAGGCCTTAGCCTACCCCCATGTGTTAAAATGAGACAGACATTACAGGAATCAAATCAGCAGACCATGATGACATTCTGTGACAGATGGATAGCATTACCAGGTCAGTGAGTTTCCTGTTACTACTAGGGACAGTTTTCTGCTTAAGATGCAAGTCATTACACTTTGGCCTGTTTTTAAAGGTATCAGGTGCCTTCTAGAGTCTACTTACATGCTTAAAAAAAATAAAAAAAATCAAGCAAGTCCCATCCAGTCTCAAGAAACATCCCCAAGACACCTGGGCCCAAAGAACTCAGCTCTGCTAGTCAGTAAGGGCAAGCTCTCACTTCAAAGATGCTCGGTGGTTGCCAGAGTTTGTTATAATTGCTGTTTTAAGCAATGTTATTTTGGGACTGGTTTTAGAGCTGTGTTGGGCTGGCTCCACTGAGGTGACTGGGCAACACTTCTTGGCAGAAGATAAAGAAAGCTCTTTTGCTTTCATGTACCTATCATGATGCCACTCGTGTGGGGCACTGTGCTGCTGTCAAATGTCTTCTCCAGGGCAGCCACTCCGAATTCATTCAGGTCCAGGTCATCCAAGGCAGATTCTGCCAGACACAGAGGTACCAATTATGTTATAAAGGACCAACAACTTCAAGAGATAGGATGGCCCAAAGAGCCTACATGCAGAGGAGCCTTTGCTCTCTATTTGTCAGTCTGCACGGCCCTACTCTTTGCCCTGTACAACACTATTCTTAAATGGTTTGGCAGAAGTGTCATGGGCAGCTTTTCAATTCAGGTTTATTTTTGTTTTAGATTTTTTTGCCTGATCTGATTTCTTTTTGTCTCAAAGCATTCCCAAATGTTATAAGAAAACAAACATTTGGTGAAACAACAGCAGTTCCCATAAGTCTTCCCCAAACTACTCTTTCAAGCCTGTCCATAATATGCAGTAACACTGGCCTATGAAATGTTTGGGCCTGGTTTGTGTTTTGCCCATACTTTGCTGAAGAGCCATTCTGAAAAGAAGTACCAATGGAAGGGAACACTTGATAAACATCTCTGAGGTTCAAAGATCGGGTAAACCAAAAAAAGCTTATGAATGCCTGCAAACATTCTATGTATTTGAACATGCCTCATCACTAATTGTTATCAATACAATTTCATCCCACACATGCCCACTCTTTTCTATTATTATTTTTAACAAATTAGTGAGATCACCTCAGAAACGTTAGGGGAAAAAAAAAAAAAGAAAAACAAGAAAAACAAGTGACCAAAAAACCTGCACCTATCTCAGAGAAGTGACTCCACTCACTGGACTCTCCTGTTCTCCTTTTTCTTACAGCCTCTGTCCCATACTCTCTGAAGAACAATCTACCTTACAGTCCCCTCACAATCTACCTGGTGGTAACCCTCACTATAAAATTTGTCATTTACAATGTAAGGGGTTGTAACTGTGGAAAATTCCTCTCTGATTTCCTGCCTATTCCAAGACCTCTCTGTAACTTTGACAGACCTAAGACTAGGGCCCTTTACAGCATCTAACATTCTGAGTAAATGGCTCAGAGGCCTTCTCTTGGTCCCACAGGTGAATTTCATCCATAATGACCTGCAGAAAACATCAGATGTATCACAGTCGCAGAAAAATCTTAAAAGCCTCAAGAAATCTGCCAACACTGAGGCAAAAAGAAAAAACTGGAGCTGATGGGAACACCCACACTGTTCCAATCCTCACACCTAGTGATCCATGGCTGAGGAGGCCCTATCAGCATCAGTAAAAAAGGTGAAGTTACCTATAACAGACTCAACGGTGTCACTGGTTGGGTAGAAAGGAAGGGCATTGGCATTCATGCCTGGTATGCTGCTGGTGCCTGCAGGGCTGGGTGGTGTTGCAGCCAGGCTGGAGGTGATACTAGAGGAGATGCTGGATGTCAGCGGGCTCCCTACTGGGAGAATACCCAGGATGTCCTGAAACAAAGAGTTTTAAGGGGAAGAGATAGGAAATAAAACATCTTCAGAGAAGAATCCCCTCAGAAACATGCGGGGCTGAGCCAAAGATCAGCAGCAAACCTGCTCCTGCCTGCTTCCAACCTGACAGATGGCTGGTGCTGCTACTGGGCTGGGGGGTGGGGGAAAGATTAACAGCTTTTCTTTAATTTCTGCCGACTGTTCTCTGTTCTGTGCCCCTTCATATCCCCACTCCCCACCCCAGCACTACAAACAACCTTCAGGCTTCCCCAGAATTAACTCCTATGATTCCCAGCTTGCATGCAATCATAGGGATGGATCACTCACTCAAACTCAGCTCAGCACATGACTTAGAACCTGATATTAAATTTTCTTTGCTGAATCCTTGAACTTAGATGACTCCAGAGATCCATTCCAGCTCAATTTTCTGTTATTTGGAGACTCTCTCCAGCACGGTTCAGGCCTACAAATCTATCCTGAATTCACACAGGTCTGGTCATTCACAAATAACACCCCGCAAATCATCCCACCTTGCTTCATAAATTAATCCCTGAAGATGAGCATCCTGATGGTGTCTGGACTGTCATTTACTCCCTGCAGAGTTGTCCGGATCCACAGAGATTTCTCGTGTCCTTGTCTGTGGTGGTGAGAGCATTGAGCTATGTTCAGAGCCCTGCTAGCAGTACCATACCTGTTTGGGTTGTAACAAAGGTTGATCCTGGCTCCTGTGCTCCAGTGAGTGGGACTTCATTTTTCCTTGCTGCAGTAAAGACACAGAATAAGACAACCAGAGGGATTAGCAGCAAAATTAAAAATGGCTGAGTGCTGGCTTTGGAGAGGCCATGGGAACCACAGTCCCTTCCTCTCTTATAGCCAGCTCTGGGCACTAGAGAATTCAGAGCGCAGGAATGCAGAGCAAACTGAAAACATGCCAGATAATTTGCTGTCTATATACCAAGCCATCACCCCTGGAGTTATGCAAAGACTTGTAACAATCACTTTTGCCTTCAACACTGCTTTAGGTCCTCTACTAGTACAAAGGACACCTCAAGAATCAAGACCAAGAGTGAATTATTTTGCCTTGCTATAAATAACTCATCAGCTTCACTGGTATCCAAAAAAGCTTTGGGGAAATAAAGTATGCAGATTATATTTTCCCTCAAACTATTCAATCTCTTAACAAGAATTGCAAAATAAAATACAATGATAACCAACAAATTTTAAAAGCAACATCATCAAAACTGATTTTAAAAAGAAAAAAAACAAACAAAAATCTTCCCCATTAATGTAAAGCTCAAAGCTCAAAGTAAGTGAGGTGAAGACTGTCTGGAATTGCAGAACTGTATGTATGCCAACATGTATTTAGAATTCCACTACTTAGCCTGAAATTTCAGCTTAAGGACCTTCCAGCACTATATCCTTTACAGGTGCCAACCCTCTGGCCTCACATCAGTCAGTCCTAAGTTACAATAACCAGAGCTGGGAAGGAAGTGGCCCCCTGAGCTTGCCAGCCTGTACAGTCTGTTCTGCTGTCCCTGCTCTGCTCAATGCATAGGGCACAGGGAGATCAATCATATCCTCTGTGCACAAAGAAGTGCTAAGAGTCAGGGTTGCTTCTTTACTCACTGTCCAACCCTCCCGTTCTGAACCAGACACACATCCCAGGCAAAAGATCTGCTCAATCGTGTTTATTGCCGAGGCAGTCAGTCAGCATCTCTGCAGGAGAGATCCAGGCACAACAGCAGCACGTGAGACACCCCACTGACCTGAAGTGATATGCCTTGACTTTTTTTGGCTTAAAGAGCCTTATGAAAAAGATAAGTGATTGCTGGAGAGGGATGACATAACCAGACAGGCAAAAGAGCAGCAGCAGATTTCTTGCTTCTTGCTTCCCTTCCTTGGTTTTACTTAATGAAATAATTTTCTCTGCTCAACTGTGTGCCTGTGGGCAGATGGGGGGAGGTCAAAGCTTGGCAAACAGGCAGCTGAGATACAGACACAAAAATCCTTCTGTGGTGGGTACCATCCTCTCATGCTTCCCTGAACAACATACAGCAACATTCCCACCCAGCTGATCCCAAACACGTTTTCCTTTGCGTGCAGTAGATTCCTTACGTGAGTGCATCTGTGTGTGTCTGATAACACGCCTGCTAGATTATCCAACACATCCCTACCCTGCTGACACTCATTTGAACACAAAATGTGCTATCAACAGCCGTCAGAGGCTGAAGGGAAAGCACATATGCATCCATGCTCCCCCCCAAGGAGAGGCTCCCTGCCAATTGAGCGAGCTGGCTCTGGTGCAGTTAAGTCTTACTGGAAGGGGTTTTTTCTCTTTAAGGAGGAGAAAAAGTGAACACGTTTCTAGGCTAGTCCCAGTTCCCACTGCCTTGAATTCATGTAACACAAGTGAAAAACAAAGCAAACCAATTGTCACCACTGAGCCAGTCTCCTTTGGCTCTGAATAACATTAAAAAGGGCATGCATCGAGACAAATTGAAAGGGCAGGCTGTAATTCTTCAGCTCACTCTGTTGCAGTCAGGGAAGAATAAATTACCGGTGAAACTGAATGTTTTCCAACCAGCATGGTACAAACCCACTGTACTGTGTGTCAGCACTTGGGAGCACCTCATGGTCATGGCACTCAACTCCTTCCAGGGCTGCCAGCATTATTCCGGCTTGCTAAACCTTTTGGGACTCAGGAAATTTATTTTTAGCTTTAACTGCTGGCTCAGCCTTAACCACAAACTATGTGGAACCTAATAACACAGAAGGTGCATTTTTCATTCTAATAAGACAGAAGCTATTTATACTAATTCTACAGAGGAAAAATGTCAAGCCTATTGCAGAGCTGAGCCAAAGCCTCTCAAGTTTTCAGATGCGAGTGAACAAGTTAAATGCCTAATTATTGGTCCAATTTACAGAGTGTATGAGAACCTCTGGTGCCCACTGCGGCCAAAGGGAATTGCAGAGGACTTAAAGAAGTAATTATAGATTAAAATAAATCAGGACATTTATGAGACACCTAATTTTGTCTGTAGAAAGCAAGCACAAGGCAACTGTGATTACTTCCATCTATATCTTAATAGCTACTTATTCCAGACATTTAACACAGGTTTTTGGTTAATTAAAGCCACCTGAGTAAGAAGCTACCCAAATACAGTATCTTTGTAGCAGAGTCTGGGCTTCAGATATAAATTCTCATCATCTGGCCCTCCTTTTAAAAGTCCTATTCATGCCCCATCCCCTTTCTCCTTGGCTTAGGCTTGATGCCCATTTTCTGCAAAGCAGGGCCTCCCTGGCACCCTGCCCCTGCTGGCAGGAAAGAGGGGTTCTCTCAGTCCTTCAGCTTTGGGTTCCCTCCTCCTTTGCAGCAGAGGCAATAGAGAACCAGCACATGGTTCTTCTTTTGTTTCTAAACAACTGCTACAAGCTGCTGTGCCTGCCAGAAGTGCCAGGATCACAACATGGTCTGCTCTTTACCCCAAAGACGTTTTGCATCAATTTGCAATTTCCTAAGCCACATCCACATTAAGCAAGACAATGGAAGCATTTATAAGAAGGCATCCATGCATATAGCTTCATCTGTATTTGTCACTAAATCATTTTAATTAGACTAAACACTGTTCAAGATGTGTCCTACCATGAAGTTTGGTCATATCTTGCCAAAGATGTTAAAATAAATAAAACAAAGCCCACAGAGTCTGCTTCTAAAACCAGCTACTTTACTTTTTTTTAGTCTTGTCTGGATGGGATATTTCAACTATTTTCTCACAGCAGTGCAATACTGATGCAGCAGTATACATTTATAAAGGCTACATTCTTTCATATTAGACACGAGTTTAAACATAGCCAGGCTGAAGGCAGGATTTCCTGCTATTTGTTTTCAAACATATACCAGGTATATTTATTCCTTTTTACTTTATTTTTTTTAAGACCTGTAGGAAATATTTTCCCAGGCATCTCTTTATAGAAGTATCTGTTCCCGACACTAGATTGAGATGTTCCGTTCATTTATAAGCCCCATGAGGAACAGAAACTGAGACCCTGAGCTCTGTGTTTGACTCAGCTGACTTGGAAGAGATGGTGCAGAGAAAGTGTCAACTGTAACATCAAGAAAGGAAATTCACAACAAGAAATTGACAGTGGGAAAGCTCATGCATGGCAGAGAGTTCTAGGCTTAAGGAATCTTAACAAAGCATTACACCAAGGAGAAGTCTGAGGAAGCAGCAAGGCAAGACTGGGATATCCAAAAGGGGTAAGAGGGAATGTCATGAGAGATGCCAGTTGGGAAAGATTGCAGAGGGTTTGTAGATTTGAATTCCTCACTTGTATTTAACAGAGAAGCCAAAGGAGAGAGACACGGATCAGAATGGTACAGCCAGAGAACCAAGAAACAACCAAAGTGCCATTTTTTAATACACCAGAGAAATTAATGGTGAAAACAGAAGACGAACCAAGTCATGGAGATCAGTGTAAGTCTGGCGTGAGAACAGAGAAGGGAGGATGAGCTTCCATGAGAAAATACAGGAAAAGAAACAGCAACTCTTGGCAAGGACCTAAGTATGAAAAAAGAAAGAGCAAGAAGTGGTATGTGGGGAGCTACCTGGGGTCAACACAGGCCAGAAGTTGTGAAGGATTAGGAAACAAGCAGCAGCTTCACTTCCACAAACTGAGTGTGTGATGGCAGCTAGGAAGACAAGAACAGATGTAAGATGGAAGAGACAGGAAAAGAGGCTGAAAGCAACAGCAGAGATCTGAAAATACCTAATGAGAATAGTTCTCTCTCATTTTTTGTTCCTTGAAAAATAAAAATACATTCAAGCTCAACTGGGAAATTTCTCACTCTTCCTCATCCCCCAACTCTTCCCAGCCAACATTCCCAACTAACCTGGCATTTGAAACTCTTCAAATACTCGGCCCCCACCTGATCTTCTCGCTCAAACCCCGGTGCTTTCTTGTAGCTGCCAGCTGTTGTTACTGAGTCTGGAGGAAAACCAATGGTCTCCAGGCTGTGTGGCTTTCCAATCGCACCAGGAGGAGACCCACATATATTAGATGGGCTTCCGAGGCTGCTGTTCCTACAAAGAATCTAATAGAAGGAATAAGAGTCAGCAAAGCACAGCCAGCAGCAACAACTCAAAGAGGAGAGGAATCCCACAGAAGAGTTCATTTACTTCACTGTTTGCGCATTGATTATACTGACAGTCAACACAAACTTGCAACCTTCCAACAAACAGTAATTAAAAACCAGGAAAAAACTAGTAGATACTGGATTTATACAGTCCCACAATTATGGTTTTGTTGTCATTACTTTGTACTGGAGTGCAATCTTGTAAGAACCAACCTACAGATCTTGTGACATCTATTCTTTCTGAGGCCTCAGATGCAATTGTTCAAGTTTCCAAAACTGACCACAACTCCCTTTACATTCCTTAAGCTACAGTGGATCCTGTCTGCACTTTGAGCAGTAGTGTGAAGCCTGGGAAGTTGCTATGGCAGTCAGAACAACCAAGTATATCTGAGCTACATGTCTTATTGTCTCTTTTGCTTTCCAGTCGGAAATCTGAAAGTTTTAATGCAGGCACAAGTGAAATATCAACAGCTGCATTAAAAACCTCAAGGATTTCCAACAGTTCCATTCTTGGGACTATAACCAGGGACCACAACCACATGCAACAAGGCTGGTTTTGCACTGTAGATGAAGACACAGACAGCACCAAAGGAGATTGTGATGAGTCTTAGAGACAGTGCCTACATGGATCACTGCAGATACACCATTTCTCTGGGACAAGAAATCATTTGCCTGCCCTAGCAAGCATTTAGACAGCTACTGCTACCACAGATTCAAATGTGGCACAGTTTGGGCTGGCATGAGAAAGAAGGAGCATCCTACAATGTTTTGATTTTATTTTTATACAGACATTCTGCTGTCCATGCTTCCCTACAGTCGCAAAGATACTACTCACTGTGGTGGAGGTGGGACTAGTTGGCAGAGTTCCTGATTTATTCCACACCTACAGTACAAATACAAAACAGAACAGGCCATGTGAGGCTAGCTGCTAGAGGGACCTTTTTCTCTGATTAATTCATCATGTAAAATGATCACCAGCAAAACCATATTTGTTTGCAAGCTACATGCAGATGTCCTGTGGAGTGATGAAGTCACAGAAAGACACGTGTTGCCGTTTGGCATATATCCAAAGATTAGGAAAGACTGTTTAAATTGACTGAGAGCTTGAGATAAAGGACCTGAACAGTCTATCAAGTGGCAGATATCTTCAATTTCATTGCAGTTTTCAGAGAATTTAGATGACATAACGAAGGGGATTTGGTTTTTTAGTGCTTTCCACAATGCTATTTAGTGAGAGAAAATATTACGTTCAGACATTTCAAACTCTCTTTGTAATTCTAGCTACAATCAAATTCAGGAGAATTATGAACTGCTAGGTTGGCTAATAAAATGTTAGGTTGACCAATAAAATCAAACTATCAGCTTCTCTTTTCAAAGCAGGATAATAAAATAAAACAGAAGTCCTAAATGAGTCCACCTAATTCTGACCAGTTTCAAATGAGTTAAGTTTATGTCACTTTACCTTCTCAAAACCTCGACCAACCATGTGAAAAGGTTACAGACCTTATGAACAGTAGTGCAAACAGGAAAGATTTAAACACCAAAAAACAAAAATCTCAGCAAAAATGAAGTAGTCCAGCATTCCACCGGCTGCATATCTGCCTGTGTGTATTTGTTTGGTGTTTAAAGATCCCCCTTCTTGCATGTATGACTAGAAGTACTACCAGCCATCTGGGGCATTACTCAAAAGTATTACAGAGTTGAAGTATCTCCAGAAGTAGGAGAGGGAAGGAATCAACGATATCCTATAATGTAACACAATATGCACAGGTTAAGCATCTGAGATTACGTATGTAAACAAACTTGACTGTAGTTAAGTATTTTACTGGCCCACAGCCTTTAATTAGAGTACTTGGAAACTAAGCCAAATCTGTACCTCCAGACAGGAAGGAGCTGTACTTCACGTGCGGATGTATTCCACTTTCCTGAAAGTACATCAACAAATTGCACAGAAAGGAAGGCTTGGAAATTTTATAGGTGAGAGGACAATGCTGAATGGTATGCTCCAAACAGATCACTCTAAAAAATGTGGAGCTGAGATCTAGAAGGAAACCACCATCTCTTTTGGATACTTAAGATTTCTCTTCTTGGGGGAGAGAAGTACAATGACCCAGAGAAACCCAGATTTATAAAATATGGACAAGGCTTCCCCACAGTGCTACATACATTGCTAAGGTCTGGGGCATGTGGACTGGAGGGGCTGACTGGAACAGAGTCACCAGCTGCTGATGGCATATACATCACGGGGCCTGTCTGTGTCGGGCTAGACACAGCTGAGGATTGCTGTAAATCTTCACTAAGGGCAGGCTCTGGAAGAAATAAAAGCACACAGAATGTTACTCAAAGCTGCACAACTGCAGTGAAGCACACGATGTTTAAGAACAAGAATATCCAGATATTCTCAAGAAAAGAAATATTCTACAAGCATCTACTTATAAGCACAGAAGCAAGGAGAAATCTTATCTGGCAAAAGGCTACTACTTATCTAATATTCTGTGCTGCTCTTTAGTCCATTAAAGCTGCTCCAAATTATCTTTCCTGCATAAATTGTGTTATTCATTCAATTCTCTTGAACTAAGCAGAGCTTCCCTCATTGCTAGGCACAAAATTGATGGGTGCATTATAATTAGCTGAGGGAGGTAATTTCCCATCTGCACTCAGTACAAAGCATTGCCCAAAAAAGTCATGTGCATGGAAAGGCATACACAGAAAGAAAGTGTCATTGGCTTAGTGGGTAAAGCAGAGATGCTGTGGATTTGTAGTATTTACATCTAACACAACTCAGCATCTTTACAAAAACTGTAACTGACTCTACAGCTCCATTGAAATCTTTAAAGTTTTAACACATTTCTTGCCAACAATCAGCATAACTCATGCTAAGATCAGAGATAATGGACTCCTATTATTAGCTGAAATAGGCCCTCAGTGTTCACCTTGCTAAGAAAGACCTAAAAGATAACAATTCCATAAGGGAGCACAAGAAATAACAAGGCTGGAATGACCAAAGTGCCACAGAATATTACTCTGACTTTAAGTATTATAGTACCAAGCACAGTCATCTTGTTAGTAATATGGCTTCTCCTAAAAAAACCTAGAATACTATGTTATATACAAGGGAGTTCGCTAAACACTGTTTATCAAGATTTCATTCTCTCTTAAGCTTGATGGATCATACTGTGTCATTGCACTCCTGTGTTTTGGGCCCTTAATGGCCAACAGCTCTACCTTGGTCAAGGCTTCCTATGAAAGGAACTCCATAACCTGTAAGGAAGGTCAAGGCTTCCTATGAAAGGAACTCCATAACCTGTAATGAACTTACTCTCACAATTCCTTGACAAAGGCAGCAGTTACTAATTCCACCATTTACAAAGGAAAATCAAATAACAAAGCAGCTTGCTCAAGGCCATGTAGTGAGTCAGTATCAGAGCCAATCTACTGACTTCTGAGTAACCTGCTTTCATTGCTGCAAATTCAAGTGTGACTGAAGTGCTCTGAGTAGAAGCCATAGGACCATCTATCTATGAATATTAGTGCCCACCTGAACTCCCACAAAACAGCATCACTAGTTTACAGATGATGGAAATGTGGATTTAAAAAATTCTCAATAAATCAGGGAGCTATAGAGAGGAAGGTATGAGGAAAAGCAGACAAGAAACCTGCATATTTTTCTTTTCCAACCTGACTTAAAGATTTATACTCTAAGCAAAAGTTCATAAAGAGTAAAATAGTAAAATTTAAAAATGGATCAATATATTATCTAAAATTAGCAATTTTATCCTCAGCTTTTTAAACTACAACTTTGCAACTTAGCTAGGTACAGTTCATCCATATACAGAAGAGCAAAAGCTTTCTCTTGTTTCTGTCCCTCCTAAACTGGCAAACAGAGAACTGAGCAAGTGAGAGGGACAGAGGGAGATACTCGAAGAGGGAGTACAGTGAGAGCTAAGGGCTGAGTCCTACAGACTTATCTGATGCCTTCATCTCTGCCTACACCTCCCACATGAGCACAGGTTTATAGAAATTACTGACGTTAATACTTGGTTTCTGAAAACCCTTCCCAGAAGCTCAAGTGTAGCAGCCCTATAGTTTAAACTATCTATTTTGGCCAGAAACTCTCAATAGCTCCAATATCCATGAAAGATGAGAGAAGCAGCCCACATACGTTCTACGTGTGCAAAGGCACAGAAGGGTCCTCGGGGACAGCTGCCAGACTGCTGCATATCATTGCATTTGGTGGATTTGTAGATCTAAAGATAGGGAAAAAAAAGAAAAAAAGAAAAAAACCACAGACATGAACAGGAAAGAAAACAAGTGACCAGCCCAGTTACAAAAATACTACACAGAAACTTGACAGCAAGAATACAAGGCGCAAAGGCCAGCAGAGTTCAGGGTGACCATTCCAAGTGCTTTGCTTCAAAGAAAGGAAAACCCACTATAGTTACAGAAACACCAAGATATGCCCATCACAGCTCAAGCTCACCCATAGATAAACCCACCACACGTCAGCTCACGCAGAGATCACCATTTGCCACTAAGTCCCTCAAGTCTCACTGGAAGCTCCATGAATATTACAAATGGTAAAAGGTAAGAAACAGCTGACAGATGACAGCACAGAAGGTTGCAGCCACATGTTTGCAAGTAAAATAACAAACCATTGACAATGATGGTAGGAAATGGACTATTCCCCTTCCCCCCAGTTTGACAGGCGGTGACAATGGTTACCGTGCTGATACAGGCCCAGCAAAGCTTTTCAACACTGGAACATGAAGCAGACTAGGAGAAGGACTTAATTACACTTTCTGTAAGGATACTGGGATGCTCTGGGCATGCTCACAACTAAGAGCTTAGTATTTTTAAGCACCAGTCTGTGGTTATCTATGGCTTAATGGGATCATTATCAACCAAGAACTTTTTTTTAAGGAAACAGATGCTCATGGGCAAACCTACATCACACTTTGAAAAGGACTCCCATACATGAGACTGCTCTTACACTGGAGTTTTCCCCTACATTTCTTACCTCCTCCCATAATACTGACCTAACAAAAACTCACCCCTGTCAAGCACCTGAATTTCAGCGTACTTCCAACGTGCAGTTTTCTGTACCCCAGGACCACACCACAAGCAGCCCACATGTCCTCCCAGCTGGCATATTAATTTACTTCATAAGACTGGAGCAGTTTTGCTTTTCTAGTCAGGTGCCAAACAGAGTGAGCAGGTTACTGTACCTCTGGGTGGAACTGCTGTTCTGTGCGAGTGTGGCAGTATTGGCATGAGTCTCCATTTTCACACTTACTGGGATCTCCCCACTCGTCTCCATGTTTCACACTGGGACATGGTGAAGATCTGTGTAAATAAGGTAGCAGGAGAATGCATCAGACTCAACCATGCTTTGAGCTTTGCTTCCTCCATCAGGAGGCAGGTTTGGCTGGCTGCTGTTGTCCTATTCCCTCCCTCCCCCCACTGCTATTGCCTCTTCTTCCATTTCTGATTTCCCAATGAAAGAAACATGGCTTAACTCTCCTTCTGAAACCAAACACAACCTGATCCAACATAACAATACTGGCAGCTGATGTGATCAGTGTCAGGGATGCTGGGTCTGGTTTCTGGTTTGGAACTGTAAATTCATAGAAAGCTAATAAGTTAATTGGCTAAACCTAAAACCCATAATACCCTTACAGGGGTATGTTTCCAGGGTTCTAGTATGGCCACGTGGAAAAGAGGCTGAGTCAGGTCACTGGGGAAAAGGCAAGTCCATTTTATTTCTCCCTGCTAGTAACAGTTCTTTTTCCCGGTTCTGAATTTTTATGGTGACCTACTTCCCCTGCTCTTTATGCTCTTAACCATCCCCTCAAACAACAGCAGAGGGAAGCAGATAGCAGCAGCAGAGGCCTGCCTGAAAGGCAGCCACCATCAGCTGGGGGTGGGGAAAGCAACACAGAAGTGACTGGAGATCAGGACAGCTTTCAGCTCTTCCCAAAGAAGGGAAGGGGCATAAAGCACATAGCTGATGCCTGAAGACTGCCTTAGTGTTTCTGTTTCCCCTGAAAATGTCGGAATTAATGTTCCTTTGATATTTTTTTTTTAATGCAGGATTTTCAGTGCCAATTCAAAAATTTCTGTGAATGTTGCGGGTGGGGAAGGGAAGTGAGAACATCCATGGTATTTTCTCTTCTGGCTTCCTGGTCTGCTCTTATGTTTTTCAAAAAGGAACTAAGGAAAAGCCCCACTGAGACCACAACAAAAGCTCTTTTGTGTTGGAGGAAATGATGGCCTATAATTTGGATAAAACGTGTTCAGGGGGATGCAGCATGCTGAAAAATCCAGCAACAGCTGAGTGGCAAGAACACCCTGGTGCCTCAAAAGCACAGTCTGCAGCAGCTAGTTAGGTATGCATCTTCACTGGTCACTCCATGCCTCACAATCCCCATCAACAGGCACACCCAACAAGCAGCCTGTTGATTGTGAATCCTTGACCATGAAAATGTTTTCTGTCAGTCTGTTCCTAGATGGAGATTAAGACTTAACCCTTTTGCCTGCACTTCTTTCTAAAGCCAGAATGTATATGGTAAAAAGCAGCCAGACAGGTTCTGTTTGCTATAAAATCAGTCTTGTAGCATGATCTACCAAGGCATTTTTAGAGATGCTGGTTCCTATATACAGCAAAATTCTTGTCTGATTTGTTATCCTTCTCCGAGGCAGAAAAAACAGTCCAATACTTCTGTCAGTACAGACCTTGGAGACACACTGAAAAACTATCTACTGGACAAAATCCTAGATTCTTCATTACAGATTCCTACCTCACCACTCATCTGGGAAACAGAATATCCAGGACCACAGTACCTGTATTTATGTTTTCTTGGGCTTCTTCTTCTGTCTTTGCTATTGTGGTAGTAGGGACAGGCATAACCCTGGCGGCAGAGACGGGGGGGTTTCTTACACTGCTCTGTCTTGTAATTTCCCAACACATATGTTGTATCTGCAAAAGAAGCCATAAGTTAGTGGGAGATGACCATGAACTATATTCACTATACAAAAAAATTTGACAGGAGCGGGCACTCCATAAACACCAGATTTTCACAGACCTTAAGTTACACTCACCTTGCCACCTTGGCTCCTCACTGAGTATTTTCTCTATCATAGCATGGCTAGCAGCAACTGCAGACTGACCTTCTATGCCACCTTCTGATGTAGTCTGACCATTCTGCAAAGCCTCCATCGCCTGCAGTTCCCTTCATGGACAGAGTTAAATGAACATACAGACTGAGCAGATGAAGAGATGGATAAAACCATACAAAAACTGACACACTGGAGCATGGTAACAACTCTTAAGTGGGTGTATTTCATTCATGCCTTTTTTTGTCAGAACATCTTTAGTCAAACCACAACTGCAATACATGTTCTTCATTCCCTGGGAATTCCAAATGCATTACTTTGGCCCCCTCATCAGACTCCAAACCACAGCATAACTAGTTTAAAGTGCACTCCCTTCCCCCATTTTAAGCATCCTCCCTGGAGATTGTGTAGAGTTGCCTTATTAGGAAGGGATACATTACCATCACTCCAACACTAACCGTTTTATGCTGAAGTAGCACTGTCCTTCAAACATGTGACTTTCCATTTGGGTAGGGAAATTACTGTTTTCTCACAGAACCCAAACCCGTACCAACCTAATGTCGTACACCGGAGATCGAAGGTCATGGGGCCCGTGCGCAAACGCGCAGTGGACTCCATTCTTCGTGCAGTTTCCCTTGGAGTCTGTCTCATGAATGCAGATTCCAGTTTTGTAGTAGCGCAAGTGATACCTCCTCTCTGTGTCTCCAGTAGTTCTATGCAAGTAGGGACACCTGAGGTACAGAAGAGCAAAGTTTAGTCACACAGGATGATGGGCTCAAAGTTACCAGGATGCTGCAGTTGACACCACCTTTGCTAACTCCACCTCTTCTCTTACACTGTGCCCTCCAGCACTATGCAGAAACACCAAAACTGTCACTACACAGTTGTTAATGGTTTCCTTTCCAAAAAGAAAACTGGACTATTAAGCCAGCAGCAGCTTCTTATTCTAGTAGAGAGATTGCTAGGGATCTGGAAAAAAGCAAGGACTCTATCAAGGTGTTCAGATATACCAGTTGTGACTGAAGGGACATCACATGGCACATACCATTTCCCCACCAGCCCATCTTGACTTTCTGCTGTTACTGTTTCCTGCTGTGATAGTCTATCTATAGCCAGATGCATCCTTTATGCAGAGCATGAGACAAGAAAAGAGAATTACACTACTATTTTAACTTAGGTTTTGTGTTTCCTCTTAAGCAGGCAGAAAAAGAATAGTCTACACTGAGAAATAAAAAAAGAACAAGATGGAATAGGTGAAGTTTAGATATTGCAGCATCAAGCTAAAAAAGAAAAATCAAAGACTTCTAAGATGGCATCAGCTTTTGTTCACTGAGTTTGTGCCAGATATCAACCAGTCATCTCGAAGCCAAAGCCCACAAATATACTATTTCCAGCCCCTTCCAGTTCTAACAAGGAAGAAAGTATAGAAACTGAGGCTTCAGGTTGGTAGAATATTCCTTTCTGCTGTAGTCACAAGATCTTTAATCAGTAAAGAAGATTTCTGTTTTCCCAATAAATAGCATTTTTCTGTGTTTATACTGGCACCATGAATGGGAACTGAAATTCCATCTTTCTGTAGCACTCCCTATACTTGATCACAGTTTGGCTACACTGTTTATTCTTACATATCTGTCACATGTCTGGTTATATATTACAGGGTTAACCCTCCAAATGCTGGGGACTGCTCCTGCATAGCAGAAACAGTTGCATCTCTGCTCCATTTAAACTGATGGCAGTCATGGGGAGAGACAACCCAATAAAACAAACTCTTCCTCATGTTCCTTCATTGTGGGTACTTGTCATTTGCCTGCTGGCTTCTTACAAGTTAAGGAAGACAAAATACATGGGCAAGTAACCAGGCAGACTAGAGGATGAAGCTCCACCTCTTTCTTCAGTCTGTTAAAAACTAAGCTACCCTGCTAGGGAGCAAGAGCTGTTATTTGGCAGTCAGACACTTAGGGAGCAGAGTCTTTCAGAGTCAGTTGTCAGCAAGCTGTTTTTCCCACCTCATCTCCGCTGAAGATGCCAATGCTCCCAAGGACCGCAAACAATGCATGAGCTGAGTTCCCAAGTCACCCTTAGTATCATCTCTGCAACAGGCCTGGATTGCCATTACATTTTTTACATCTGTTCTCATGTTACGTGTGTTACAAAGCTGCTTTACTGCCGACTTGCCTCATCTCTACAAGAACTGGCTGGAATCATCACCCCTGGGACTGATCCCAAAAGCCTAATGCCTGAAAAGCAGGGTGCAGCCTTTACTTACTCATCTCCTTCTGGGCAGATTCCTGTGGTCTCATCATACTTGGTACAGTAAATGTCAGGGCTGTAGTTAAATGTCCCATCCCGGCGGCGGATGGACCTGCGACGGCGCTGGTTGACAAAGTGCCAGTGGAAACAAGTGTAGGGCCGGTGTTGAGTGCACTTGTGCTGCACAAAAAGAGGGCACTGCTCCGTGCGGAATTCCTTCAGGTAACTGCAGGCAGAAATCCAACAGGAGGAGATTAGGACTGGGATGGTTGCAGAGGCAACATCCAACAACCACCTCACAAAGTCCAGCCCAACCTCAACTGCATCCATCACAGAGATGCCCACTGTCCTTCCCACACCCTCCCCAGATTCTGCTATCAGTAATGGAGGTTGGAAGCTGATGATTGCCTGCAAGGAGTAGATACCAGTTACCAGATCAGTTAACACAAACAGGAATGCTAAGAAAGCTGAAATCACTTTCACCTTTTGCTATTAATTTGAAGAGGCTTTTCATGATCATAGAAAACAGATGGTGAGAAAAAAAGAACTAAGTACCTTTCTATTTCTATCTCAAAATCTGAGATGTAACTGGACAAAAAGAAGTTTCCTTCCTATATGTTCGGTTTAAAAAAACCAACCCAACAAACACAACAACCCATAAAGAATATATACTTTCATTGTAGACATGTTTAAAGTTCCAAGCTACTCAGACAGAAAGATTTGTAAATGACTCTTTCATGCCTTGTCCTCCTGGCTTAACTCTGCTTCTTCAGTACATGATCAACTATGAAATTAAAATTAATTCATTTCTCTCCTGTAATTTTGTGAATTCAGGACTCAGTCTTGAAAAGTGGCATAACTATACTCAAACTGTTGTTTTTATTTTAATTTTAATATGTAATTCTCTGGAAGTATGTGGGTTGTTTTATCCAGAGAACTAAAGAAGCCACAAGCTTTTATTTGTGACACTAATAACAGTCTCTAAACCCAGATTGTAGAGGATTACAAAATGGTTTAGATCAACATAATGATCCGACTGTGATCTCTGTGTAGGTGCTTACAAAATCCACACTATCTGAAACCTACCAGTTGCCCCGTATTTATAGGAAACATACGAACAGTTCAAGGATCTCATACCCAAATCCCACCAGGTTTGGTCTCGGACACCTCCAAGAACAACACAGAAAGTCTGGAGCATTCTGGTCTCTTATGTTTAGAGGTAATTTTAAACAGCAAGTAACAAAATCTGCTGTTCAAACCAAAACTACCAGCATTCTGCTGGAAGCAACAGGATGTGGATGTGGATTCATTTTAAACTGTACAAGTACTCCGAGCCAGGAAAACAAAGTATAGGAATTTGTCAAGTATTCATTCCTGTATCAGACCATCTTTCTATTGTGTTTCTAAATATATGGAAAGATACCTGATGCGCAAAGTTGTATCTGCAGATAATATCATCATGCTAACTTCAATCTGAAAGCAACATCTGTAAATAAAGCCTCCTCTCCTCTTCAACCCCATCTGAAGAGAAAGCCTCAAGAAAACGCATGAACTCAACCAACATGGTTTTATTTGTTTGCTGTGAAGAGAGTATCACTGGCAAGAGCTTTCCTACATTGGATTTTGCAAGCATGAAAGGATAGAATCTCTCCTCTTCAGCTTCCAAATATACATGAGACCTGCAGGTTCCACTGCTTCAGAGCTGCTAGGGGCTGGAGAGCCCCTACAGCCACTGTGAGCCCTTTTCCACCCCAGCCCATCTGTCCCCTGCAAAACAACGTGGCTGGAACAGTATCTGCAGTGGGGCCCAAGGCTTAACATCAGAAAAACCACAGCCAGCATGCAGAAACAGAGCTGTTTCAAGTAGGTAAGGGCGAACAATGTCGCTTTGTTCTTTTTCACTTTTAAAAAGATGTACCTGTTCAAATGGAGATCCCTAGTCCAACCACAGCAGCAATTCAGCTGAAAAACCAATGCCACAATAAAATTAATCCGTTCTTGAAAAGCTTTCTAAGCTGTTGGACCAAGTACAGTTGTAAAAGGTGGAATTCCACAGATTATCTTATCAGCATGCTAATGAGACTTAGAACAAAAGTGACTGTAACAACATTTAGGTTAGAAAGTGCGTAAAGTAAACTTTAGCAGCATGATACGTTGACTGCTGTTCACAGATGCTGCACAGTCATCAAGCAGTCCCTTCCACCCATATATCTCCACTTACACAAACCGTAGAGACATGAGATTTAAGTTACTTCCATTTTATATACAGACAAACTGCAGAAGAGCTGGCTGTGTACCCTGCCAGTATCACCCAGCAGCTGGTGCTGGTGACAGAAACCAAGAGGATTTAAACTCCTTCACTGTCAATGAAGTGAGTCCTGAGCTTAATTTGAGGGACAGCATCCTGAAAGTTTTCAACAGTTTGGAAACTAAGGAGAGATAGAAGACCTAAACAACCTGGGTCTCCAGCCCCACACTCTGGACTTGTAGTGATAGACATGTACAAAACACTGTTAAAAACACTAGAATTTAACAACTGCACAATAAACTGAGCTGAAACAGCTTTCCCTAACACAGGAGAATTTTAAAATGTACACACTGACTAGGGATTTTGGCCTCTGGAGTGTCAATTGTTGCTGAAGAGCATTAGAAAATTAACTGAATTTCATGACTGGCTAAACTCCCTGGAGAAATATTTATTATAATGTAAATGAGAAATAATTACATAAGCAAATGGTTCACCTGAAAAGTGTTTAACACCTAACTTGCTTCATTAGAAAATCATTCTTTAATGCTGTCTATTAAAAGGATATCTCACTCTTAATTTCAAAGCAAGTCCTGCCAACAGGTAACACTGAGCTCCACACAAAGCATTAACTGTGCATGATCACCTCTGCAACAGACCCTAAAGATGAACAATTGTTGTCGCATTAACTCAGTCATTTCAAGCCTTTCAGTCACTATTTTTGGGGTTTTCCTTTTTTTTTTTTTTTCTCTAGCCTCTACAGCATTTTAAATTATCCTCCTCCACAATAGCCTGAATGGTAAATTGCCTTATAGCCCTGTATTTTCTTGATCCATGAAGTGAGTTTTGGCTCCTCTGGGAGAAGGTGGCCCACTCAACCAGCCACTTTGTATTAAAATATACGGAAGGCATCTCAACCACATGTGTTTTGGGAACATAGAAAGGATACACAGACCACACTACTGCTATGTGATGTCTCAGAAAACAAAAAGCTATTAATATTTCAGTAGCCTGTTTGCAAAAGGCTCTAAAGAGAAACACAGAAAACACCATCATAACAGATCCTTCTACTGCCAATGGGCTAATTTTTCTCTCAGAACAGCCAAGAGAAGGAATTTTTTGAGCAACCCTTGAAACTGGAAACAAGTTGATAAATAGTATGCATTTCACAGCGTGTTAGCCAAATGCTGTGTCTGTACAGGAAGAGGAAATCCAGCAATGATAACTTGCATTTCTCAACCCTCAGGAAACTCTACAGCCCCCACGTGAGAGGCAGAAGCAAACCAACATAAAACTAGTAAGTTCTGTGCTAATCTACTTTACAGGCACTTTATTTTGTGTGTGTATATGTCATATTTTCAAACCTATATAAGTTTTTTAAAAGTGGGATGCACATAGCAGGGGCTTCTAATACTGCATTAACAGCAACACCCAAATTCCTGGAGGAAATGTTATCATTTATGAGTTCTGCTAAACAAAGACAAAAGCAATTCTAAACAAAGAGGACAAGCCTGGACAGAACAATGCAGATCAAAGTCCCCAGGCTGGACTGAACTTGCTGTCAAACAGGATGGACGCTACTGGAAACGAAAGCTTCTTACAGTGGGAAGAGGAGAGGTTCGAGACTTGGCTTTGGGAACTCCCCGAGACTGACAGGAGCAGCAAAGTATTAAGAAAAAACCTAATGCTACTTTCCTAAAGTTCCACCTTCCCGAGGATGAGACGTGGGAAGGGGCAGTAATTACTCTCTGCAAGAATTTACACTAACCCGGGCACTGCTCAGCGGCTCTAATTGCCAGGAGCAGCTCCAGTCTCCAGGACAGAGCAGCAAGTGCTCACACCTGCAGGGGTAATTGGAGCTGCTTCCCTCTCTGCCCTGGAGGAATTGAACGGCAACCTGCTGTGGAAGCTAGGGGAAAGCCGAACAGGGTAGGAGAAAAAAAAGATACTTCCAGCTACCATCAACAGCAGCAAAAATAAATAAAATCGAGCCCAGAAAGAGGGGGGAAAAATAAATGAACCAAGAGGAAACTCTAACCTAGAATCTTAATTTTTAAACTCAACAATTGCAACCTTGTCCCGGTCCTGTTCACTGCCTGCTGCTGCAGATTTGCTTTGCAGCAGCCTCACTGGTTTGGCTCTGCTCACACTCGGCGCAGTCAAGCAGCTCAGTACGAGGGGATCCCTGCATCCTTACCACAGGCCAGGGCTGCAGACCTCCTGCCAAAGTGGAGATAAGTGGTGTCAGCTCCATTCAGGAGAATGTGCTGGTAGTGCAGGAGGACAGCTGAGCTCCAAATTCCTCATTGAAAGCCTTACCCAAAGCTCCCTTGAATCACTGGAAAATACAGACTGATGCCAAGAAAGAAGTCTCTGCTTTGTAACAGAGGGATGAAGAAGACCTGGGAAAGAAACAATATTGAGAAGCATGGAAATGAGAGGATAAAACCAACTCTTCCAACCCCTTGTTGCTCCAATAGTGCAAAGCCAGGCCCCCCTTTGCTTCCAACACTCTCTGTGCTATTGGAAATCTTCATGTAGAGCCCAAGGCAAGCTCCTCTCCTTTGCTTCTCCCAGTCAATCCCCTTTCTGCCAGAATTCCTTCTGGGCCCAAAGAGAGTGTGGAGGCTCATAAGCAGGATCTGAATCTCCACAGCAGTGTGACACCAGAGGGAAAACCATCAGATAATGGTTTGTCTCATCCAGAATAAGACACTGCCTGTGAATGTAGGACAATAGTGAGATCTAATACCACCATCATCTAGATTTTACGTACATGTGGGTGTGCGTTTACTCCCATGAAACTATGCTAAAGCACCTTTATACTAAAGTGATTGGTACCAGCACTGTTTAACTGGTGTATAAGACCAGTGTAAACTACCAACACCTTCTACACTAGTGGACAGGTCCAGGAACCACAGATTGGCTGCTGGACCTGCTCCTTGGTCACGAGAAGCAAACCCAGGGAAGGCAGCCCAGGCCACTTCAGACAGACTTACTCTGTAAAGTCCAGCCCATGCAGACACTTCACTTTAGCATTAACACTAATATTAGGAAGTACTAGTTCAAAGCTGCATAGATTCTTAGTACTGGCCCCTGTCCAAAAGAGCCCAGAGAGACAAGCATGTCTCATGTGATGTTTTTTTTAAATAATGCTTAAGCTCCTGGTAAGATTTCAGGTATCAGGAAGAAAACGCTCTTCTCCCATTACCATTTAATTTTGTCCTGTCTGCCTTCCCTCAGTAGAGGACCACACTGGCAAAGACAATTTCCTCTGCACACAAGTACATAGGAATGCTGGGGACTTCTGGCACGCTTACATCAATTATGTCCTGCTGCTTCAGACAGAACTGAATGAAACCATGGACCTCTCAGTAAAGTTTCAGATGGTCCCAGTTCACCTCATTTGTAGACAGATGACCCTCCTGATTATTGCAGTCTGAATGACAGAGGTCACTGCTCTCAGCTGCTCATCACCTTTGCTTTGCTAGATTGGCACTGATCTGTCTAGACAGCAGGCTGGCAAAGTTTTCCTAATTCAGTTTGGGTAAAATAAATAAATTGATCAATTTTTAAAAATCACTAGCTTAGCTTTAAAGTTTCAATTAGTGGTTTAAGCTAATACAGATAAAATTCTCTAAAGTAACCTGTGGTGTGCTTACCTAACAGACTTTGCAATAGCTTTGCAAAACCCAGGAGGAAATACCTAATGGTAGCTGTGGATATATCTAATCCAATAATACTTTCCTATTGAAAATATTTTCAAAACTGCTATTTTCTTCTTAAGCTTAAAGAACTAGCCCAACACAAGAGGAAAAGAGCTGTCCATATTTAATAAGTGCTCTAAATTCATTTCACCCTCATAAAATTTTATTGCAAAAGATGATATCAGAAACACTAAGTAAGAAACCCATGACTCAATTATTTTCTTTTACTGAACTGTGGTATTCCAATTGCAATGAGTCAGTGGTGCATGACAGAATCTACTTATTCCAACAGGATACTAAATAAAAATCCTGCTAATGCACCTTTCATTTAACGTAGCATTACTGATAGAGAAAACTCATGATATGCAGCTCTGACATAGCTCAGGAGTTTTTGCTCTTTGGGCAAAGAAGATATTCCAGAGTAAGAGGAAAAAAAAAAAAAATAAAATAAAAGGGGGGATTTAAACTATAGTGTTGCTATTTCCCTATAACACCCCTACACATCATCTAGGACTACTGGAAGGCATGGCTTTTCTACCTTGGGGCTTTTATTGCTTCCAGTTACCAGCATTCCCACAGTGCCTTACAAAAGGCTGGCATTCCAATGCAAAGCAAGATTCCTGACAGGGTACATAGGCTTTGACTCCCATAGCTTTTTGGGATTTAGGAAAAAAAAACCGAAATAAACAATCTAACTTTTTAGGAGTTGTGGGACCTTGTTCCCTGAGGTGGGCACAAGGTAAGCAAATCCCTCACTGACAGCTGCAAACTGCCAGCAGCCTGGTTTACAACCAGCCTAAACCTCTGTGAAAAAATGTTGAACATCCTTCTAATAAGTGCAGTAGTTAAGACAAGCCTGTTTCAATAAACAGTATTTTTTTACTCACTGGTGGATGTAATCAAACATTGAAACAGAACCTCACGCAAATCACTGCTGAATATCAAAAAACAACACTTTTACCAGCAATGTTGAAGGTGTTCACCATTACTTCAGGAAGAGCTCTGACTAGGTTCCACAAGCAATCTTTACCAGTTACTATGGGATATTTCCCCATTTTCCATATATTTTTCTGAATACCCTCACAGACCTGACCAAACCCTGACACTTCACACCAAGGCTTTTGTATATGCCATGTATCACTTGACCCAAAACACAAACATCTCTCCTCTGTACATCCCAATAACAATCAGTCTATTTGCTTTACCATACTCTTAACAGCCAAGTGCAGCTTTGTAAACGTTGAAAAGATTAGAAAGCATTTAAAACTCAAGTGAAAAAAAAATATGGATCACTTTATAAAAACAAAGGCTGACTGTGAATGTGGGGAAGGAGAAAAGGATGAGGAAAAAGTTTCAGTAAGCTCATATCTGTCAAGAAGATAGACTTCACATGCCTCAGTGTTTTCTTTATCACCTAAATAAATTGAACCATCAACTGGAAAAAGGTCACACAGCAGACAGCACCGTGTGACTTTAAAGCTCTTAGATTTCCCCTTCTCCATTAGAGCTTGACAACAATATCAGTCTAAGGGCAAATAAAGTGAGAGTTGGAGAGACTTATTACAGATGCATGGAGCTGGGCTTGTTCGGTTGTGGTGGGATTTTTTAGGTTCATACAGCTCATTGGGTACCTTGCTGATCAAAAAGACAACTGCTCCCATCCATAGCCTGTGGCTCCCCCATTTTTTTGCTACAGAAACAAACAGGCAGCTACAGGCAGCCTCACAAACTCACAAGTTTTCCTTTTTCTAGGAACCTCATTGATATAGCAAGTAAAGCTGAGCTGGAAGCTTTCAGATAAATGCTGAAGGATAGTGGGTACTGCAGAAGGTAAAGCACAAACCTAGAAACACTAGATACAGAAAAGCAAGGATAACACACCAACTAGTCCAATAGTCAGGCAACAGTAACTTGATCACTATTGTAACTCTATTTCTGGGTTTCAAAGCAGATCACGGGATGAACAGTGCAACTAATTCAACTCAGCCACTAGGAAAGAACTAAACACTGTCCGTACTTGATGGATAAGAACTCTGAGTGTCTGCATAACTCCATGCTAAAAGTAACAAGTTGGCAACTATCAGAAATGATCAGAATATTTTCCAATTAAAACAAAAATGTCAGAGACAAAGAGCTGTGTCTTGTCAGCGCTGAGAAACTAAGGAAAAACAGTGCCACTACAGCACCGTGCCAGCCCATCAGAGGAAGACAGCCTCACACAAATTCAGGCAAACATTGTTTGCAGTTAGAGCAAAAATGGCTTTGTTTGGAGAGACCATGTTGTAGCTAAGTAGCTCACCAATGCTCTGTCTTGATGAGGAAAGAAAATCAAAGCTTTCAGCTGGGAGTCAAGTCAATAAAATGAACATTTCTCACAGTTGTGAACAGCCAAGACACCAGCTCCACTGACTCACAATTGTGCTGCAGTCTGCAGGCATCAGGGAGAGGTTCCTGTTCTGACTGCCCTGGAGCTGGGCATCCCTGGGGCCTGGCACACAGAGAGTTCTGTCATTCAAATCTGACAAATGAAAACAACTGGAGTCATTTTTTTGGCAGTCTGCTCTCTTTAAAAAGCATAAACTTGTTGCCTCAGTAGACCATGAAATGTATATGACCAAGCCATACCAATAAAACCCATTTTAAACGTGTTTGTTTACACAGAGCTTCCACCTTTTTAACTAAAACAATCCAAGCACGGGCATAGGCAAACATTTAACTGCACTCCATTTCAGAAATGTTTCCTCAAAAGCCATTCAGCAAGATCCAGAACTCTATACAATGCCTTGAGTTTACATTTCCTTGAGTTTGATCTCTTTTTTTCCAAATTAACAGGCTATGAATACGAATACGACCTCAAAATTAACTCAGCATTTAGACAGTCCATGCAAGGCTTTAAAAACACAACCAATTTTTTTTCCACGCTTAAATAACACCTTTTCCCTTTGATACCACTACTTCACATAAATAACACAGCTGCAACTAACCTACACCTCCCTGTTTTGAAACATCATCATCTCCAGTTGGAACAACCTTATGACTTAGTGGGTTGGTTTGTGCTCTACAAACTATTCAGCTGCCATTTATCTTTCCCTACAGCACCCATGCAAGTGCTGAGTCTATGAAAACTGGATCAGACTGAAATAATTATTTTTCAGTAACATGTGGGTTGAGCCTGTTTCAGAGAAAATACTGGTGCTTACTGCATCCAGGCAGCTGTACACTCTTGAAGGCTTATACCTGGTTTAATTGTCAGCACATTGTACCAGGACATGTTTAAATATGAGCAGTTATTTTACTACTGATTCCTTCACAAAAACATCAACCCACAGATTTTTCTTTTACTGTAATTTATTAGGCTTATATCAAGATAATTGTTCTGCCTTGTATTAACTGGATTGGGCAGGTGATGCTTCTTCAAACTGGTGTTAGAGCTTGTAGCCTCAGACACATGGAGTTGCCTGCAGAACAGGTAAGAGTTCAAATGGACTTAACAACCATGGGGTTTGCTGCACTAGAGTACAATGAATTGAGTTATGAAAAATACACTGATGTCCTATGCTGTAACAATTCAAGTTCCAGCTTCCAGAAAATTTTTCCAGCCCTGTATTCCTCTCACCAGCAACTCAATCACTAACAAAGCCTACCCAGGGCTAGAAACCGTAGAAACACAAGTGAAGGCTGGAAACTGGGCTGGGCTGCTTTAAAACTTGTGTTACTCACTCTGCTAGTTCTCTAAACCAAAACATCCCACATACAAGAATTCATAAAAGCTAGTTCAGAAAAATATTATTTCCATACAAGCCATTACATAGCTCAGGGCTTCAGTTACAGATTTTTATGACCATTTTTAGACAGCTAACCTTCAACATCCTGTCTCATAAGGGGTACTTCAGAAATAGAGCACAGTAGCCTTCCTTCTCCTGACCATACCAGGAACCCCCATGATTTAACCAACAGCTTGTAGATCAGTTGCAGCCCCACACTCACAATAGTTTTAAGTACATGAACTCTTTGCAGGCCTGTACCTACAGTGGACCAAAACCAGAAAACCAAAGCTACGCAAGAAAGGGCAGCTCTATAATGCGCTCAGCCAGACCAGTCTACATCTTAAAATGAAATGGCATCTGCTTCTTCTCAGGTTTAATGCCAACCAGATTTGCAGCAGCTTCGTTCGAAAGGCCTTCATTTGTGAACAGACATTTGCTGTTGTGAGTTTGAAATGAAACAATGTGATGATCCAACAAGCACGAACCTGCATCCCATAACACACGTGCCAGCACAAAGATAAAAGCCAACCCTTCCCGGCTGATTCTGAAGAATCAATGTCAGCCATTGAGTCCATCTTCTGTTCTGTTCAGCACTCAGATCAGACTTCATCCCTGTCCCACTATAGCCCAGTGGGTTCTTTGGACACACATAAAGCAGGTACACCTCAGAGCAAAAGTCCTACACATGCAGACAGTTGGGTTCCACAGCACCACTGCACAACCCTGTGCTAGCCTGTGCTCCAGGCAGGTACACTGACAACCAGGTGTACACCAGCTCTCCAGCAAGGGGAAAGCAGTCAAATCCCAGCTTCTGATTTTCCATTTTGACTGATCAATACATGAATAAATCTAGCAACACTTTCAAGTTCTTTTACATGTGCAAACAATGCTCTTTTTTGTTGTTGTTGTTGCTGTAAAGCTGCACAATCGCCCAGAGGCAACTGCTGGTTTTATTTCTGCTATGATGGTAATATTGAAGTGCTACTAATGAAAGCTCACAGTCTATTGAAAACTTGAGAAGAAAAACATTGAGCATATTGGGTGTGGACTGGCAGCTTCTTTTTGATCTGCGATGACATGCCAAAGATGAAGACTAATAAGTAAAAAATATTGACTTTAATGTATACAGATTTTTCCAGATATTCATCAAGTATAGTTTCAAGAAACTGCTTCCCTTTCCACATGTGCCTGACTGCTTATTAATCTGAAGAAATTTGAGATAAAAAGCAAACTAACCTTAGTATCTTAACTGTGATTAACAGTGTCATGATTCTTAATAACCTAGGATGTTCTACTGAAATGTATATTAAATTTTTGACCAGCAAACAGCTAGGAATGGTCTAAGATTTTTCTTGCTGACCACAAACTCAGTCTAAGTTTCTCTTCTGACAGTGTTCTGACAACTACATTCAGCTAAATGTCTCTGAGTTTTAACAGGACACAAGAATCAGGACAGTATCAAGCATTTCAGTGAGCTACCACTCTTACTGTCATCGTTGCATTTTAGCATTGCATTTGTTCTTCAAATAAAATCTGTAAGTTTTCCTATTGTAACAACAACCTTCTAAAACTGAATGAACACTACAACAAGATGAAGGTGTACAACTCAGGAGACAGCAGGCAACAAAGCTCAGCAGAGATTGCTGGTGCTCATTTTAAGGGAACATTCATACCAACCGATATGTCAAAAGTCAACCCGGTATTAGCTGCATCAAGCCCTGATCAAAATACACAAGCGAGTGCTGAGAAAATTATCACAAGTATCTAAATTGGTTGTCATCACTAGATGGAGTTTGAGCAAGTACAAAGCCTTTATCATCTCCCTGTGTACTCTTCTGGTGAGGCTTTGTATTTTTGATTGCCTCAATACAAAAAACAAACTACCTCGCAATAAAGTAGAGAAAAAAGGTAGCTAAGAAATTGCACCTGCTCTACAGCCTGCTGGCATGTGATCCTTCATGAATTGAGGACACACGGGGAACTGCTGGCTGGCTCTGTGCATGCACTGGGCATAGCTTTCAGTAACACCTTTGTACCTGATTTGCAAGGGATGTGCTGAATATTGCAGTTTAGAGAGTACATAAAGCCTCTCTAAGATGGAAACGTTCTGTGATGGTCTCCCACTTGTAGTCAACAGTTGCACCAAAATCTAGTTGAAGGAGTTTCTGAGGAGGAAACTAACAGACACAATATTAAAAAAGCAGTTGCAGGTAGTAAAAAACATAATTCCTAGAATCAGTTTAAATGTAGGGGATTCCACTAGGCAATGGCATGGATGGGGTAACTTCTCACCATCTCTTCCATCCCTGTCTTTTGTGCTTTCAAAAAATCTATTAAGTTTTTAAAAAATAAAAAGTTAACAGAAGGAGTAAAACCCCACCTCAACATCCTCTGGAAACAAACACAGATCTTAAGGTCCTGCAAAGCAGGTTCTCATGAGCTTGGGAGCAGCAATTTAAGACATTATTGGTGCAGCTCTTTATTTTGCTCCTCTCTCAGAAGTTACAGCTCCTTACAACAGGGTTAGCAGAAGGGAATATGTCCCTGCTCTCTGACTGCCCCAGTTCACAGCCTGTTGTATTAATACTACCAGTGACAGTTAGCTCATGCTAATATGCTACACAATAAGTGTGATTAACTGAAGGACTGACATATTCCCCCCTGCCACGTTGTTACAGGGGCAGAACATCAGTGAACAGCCAGGCAGACACTGCAGGAAGATTTTTCCAGAGGACATTGCTCAAACCCTTTGTAACAAGAAGGCTGCACATTCCAGCTGCTTGTAGATCTTAGGAAAACCTTATTGCAGTGGAAAGACTAGATCTGAAGTAAATAAACTACTGAATTCCAGCAGATTTTCCTTAAAATATACCCACAAAATATAAAAAATATTCGGCAATACATAAACCTACAAAATGAGAAAACTGGTGTCTTGGGAAACTCTAAGATTTTCCTAAATAATTATTTAGGACTCCTATGTCACAAAAACATTGCCCTATGTGCCAATGTAATCTATGTATAAGGATTACTATCACACTTTTTTAAAAAGCAAAAAAAGAAAAGAGCCATTTTTCAAGTCGGAACAATTCTGTGTGCTGCATCCCTCTCCTCTTGCAGAGAGTTTTGGATTTTTTAAATACCAAGCCTAGCCAGACCAAAACTAATTCTGAAAATGTCAAAGCAGTACATGAAGCTTTTCACTCTGCAAAATATTGATATGCCACCTATACAGCCGTTCTCTCTATGTGAATTCCCTGTTACTTTCATATCCAAAACCACCCCCTTAGTAAGCACAAACATAGCAAGCACACCACAGCTCCAGTCCCACTTCAAGACAAGGGGAAAACCCCTCACGACCTCACCATGTGCATTACCCAGTAGGACAGCACAGCCGCCACAAGCCCCTCATCCAAACTGCAGGATTTCAACACTCATCCTTTGAGGAACCATAAAATCTGGAGTGTTTCAGTTGCCCAGCCTGATGCTGCTCCAATGTCTGTGTTCAGTAGTAAAGGCAGGCAGTGAATGCAGCCCTTCCCGTTCACACTCCACTTTTTTTTTTCCAACTTCCTGTAACTATTCACACTTCCTAAGAACAGCTTGCGGTGGACATATTTTCAGTGAAGTTCATGCAAACTTCAAAAAACAGCAATAATAACCAGCTTATTCTTGCCTGGTAAGATGACAGTAGACTGCTGGTAAGTCCCTGGTTTAGAAGCACTGACTTACTCTGTGCTTTCTCAACTATTACCAAGGTTATTACCAAATCTGAAACCTGAAAATGTATGGGGGATCTTTTTTGCTGTTGTTTTCTTTTCTGGGCTGTTATTGATTTGTTTTCTGTTTATTTTGTTTTTTGTTTTGTTTAAACAACACAGCTAGTTTCTATTTTTGTATAAGTACTATCAGCTTATTGATCTAAGGATTGCCACTAGTAAAAACCAAAACAGAAATAGGGCAACAGTTTGTTATTTTAAGAGTTCTGATGTTTTAAAAAGGACACAAAAGGTTTCTAAAAACACTTTCAAAAGCACAAATGTATTTAAATGGTTGTGAAGACCACCCCAATTCAAGCACATCAAAAGAATATACTAACAGACTTTGCAGACAAATGCTAAGAACAAGACACAAAAAACAAAAAAACCCACCAAAAAACAAAACAAAAAAACCCCCACACAACCACCAAATGAAAAAAAAAGTAACAACTCTGAAAGTGTTTAGCTACACATCTGGTTTTTTGTTTTCTTTCCACAGTCAGTCTGCACATCTGAGATCAGACATGCTGTGTTCGCCCTGACAGTGATAAGACACTGTCCACTGATAAGATAATGATTACTCTCTGCTACTACAAATGCTTCGAAGTACGTTTTTGTGTGTCTTTTGTTTTGAGTAAGAATCCAAACCTATGATTTTGAGATAAGTAAGCCTGTGCATGCAATCTCTTCATTGAAACCTACCTTTGATCTTGCTATTGTTTTTATTTTTTCTTCACCCATATTTCCATCACTGTCCTACTCAGAGTTCCTATTCAAGGCCAAGAAACCACCAGACAAGGAACCACTAAAAAACACGTACGCAGAAAAACATCTTTGATTTGAGCTACAACTACAGCGTTGCACCAACCTGATTCTCAACCCTGTTTAAAATATCCTTCACTCAAGCACACTAATCCTTCTACCTCTGGATGGCTGGCATCAAGGTGGTTGCACAATAAAGCTCAGGTGATTGCAAGCCAGCACTTGCTAACATGACATGACCAACCATGGGGATGTAGTTCTAGCACTACATCCAAGGCAGTTGAAATTTTCAGGAATTTCCAACCATTCCTTCCCTCATGCAACAGGAAAGAAAGCTTGCGCTTTTTTTTTTTTTTTTTTTGTATGTGTCTTTGACACTGCAATGGCATAACTGCAAAACTCATCTTGTACAAAGGATGCCTCCCAGGCATCAATTGAGGGTACAGCCTAGGGAGACATGGAAACCTGAAGTTTATTTAGAGCATGGCTGCTTGTATTTAAGACAAGAACACTCAAGAAAATCTTGAGTAGCAATGATACGAGTTATGTCCAACCAGTCTGTATCCCAAAAGGTTTATCAGTGAAATTTGAATATTTTTGACACTGCTTCTGAGCAGTGAGTAGACGGGAATAAAGAAATTCTTCACTTTTTTTATTAAACGGGTTAATTTATCTCCACCTGAACGACTGCTGTCCCGCAGTTATTAAACTGACTTCCAGGTGAATGCACAGCAAACAAAGGACTGCTCTACTTTCACTTTATCTAAACTTTGCCAGATCAATCACCACCCCAGCAGCGGATACAATCTTTACAATTCACAACTGAAGAGCCTGACTGAGCCTGCTCTGACTGAAAACCAATGAGGATGCCAACAGCTTAATTTGAGAGACTGTCCCAGAACAAAACTACACCATGGTGCTCGCTATCCACACCTCCAAGTGACTGATAGTTTGCTTTCAGTTTCTTTGAACTCAGTCTCCAAGCCACATTAGTGGGTAATACTGAAGATGGAGACTGATGTACAGAAATAACTGTGCCAGACAGAGCTATGAAACGGTGCAGAGTCAACACTGAGCTGAGGTTTGACATAGCATACCCACAGCAAATCCACTTCCCACTGCCAGCAATCAACTAATCCCTGCACAGCACATGGCCTGGAGTGGATCAAAGCCTCCTCAGCCTGTGGGTACCCCAGGAACGAGCCCATCTCCCCTCGCTGTTTCAAGGAATGCTGTAAGTTCCACCCCACATGGGAGCTGTGGGATGGTGAGGAACAGCCACAGGCAGAGATCTCTAATCCAGCAACCCAGAGAGACCATAGCAGCAGTTGTTGGGTATTTCATTGCTCTCTTAAATGCTACAAACAGCATACGAAGCTTCCGGATGAGAAACACACCATTCATAATTAAGTCACCAAGTTTGGTGACTGGCAGTCTGGCAGATACCAGTTCTGGCAGATACCAGAATGACTTGGTCTACAGGAGTATCAGCTGCACACTACAACTGAACCCAGGACACAATCAAAGGGGGTTTTTTAGGTTCTTCTTCCACCAGCAAACACCCAAAAGGGTGAGATAACATCAATAACATGGGGGTTTTTTCAGATATTTTTTTGCTGGGCATCTAGAACAAATAAAAAGGCCTCCTGGCAGGATCTAGCACTGCAGTTCTAAGCACCTAAATTTTCATGCAAATAATACCAAGAGTTCAGAAACTGACACTAAACAGAAATTGGAACATTTCCTAAAAAATACAACCAAAACTTTCCAAGACAGAGATCCCCAGCACCAGATTGCCTGTCCCCAGGGAACAGCAAAGTATGCAGATAATTAGGCTTACTTGAGTTTACAACTTGTAACCGGCATGTCATTTTATGGAAACAAACTATATTTAAGGGGAAAAAGAAGAGGAAGAAAATATTTACATTTTGACAACATAAAACTTGTTCACATGAACAACCACCAAATAAGTTCCCATATGTTATCAGGAGGAGGTTTACACTATGATGTGACCTAGTGTACAAATCCAAGACTTATAAAGTATGGCTTACACCTCGTTGTCAGCACTCAGCAGCCCCCGTACCCATCCTGCACTTATGGTTATTCAGCTTCTCTGCAACTGTTTGAACTGAAGTATTTTTAGCAGCCATCTGAAAATACACATTTTGCCCTCTGGAAAGACCCTAACTGTACCACCACCTTTATTTCCTACTGTCCCATTTTCCTCCTCTGTCCTTTACAGCTACTGGGTCCCAGTCTCCCTTGTTGTCCTCCCATTTCCTGCACTCCTTCTTTCCTTATCTCCTTGTTACCTGTTCTTTTTCCCGTCTCTTTAGACCAGTGGCTTCTCTGGTATTGCAGTCACTCCACCTGTACCCTCTTCTGCCATGACAGCAACAGCCCTGGTAGACTCCTTCATCCCAGCTCATCCCATAAGGTGGTCATCCTTAAGACTGTAGGCATCACCAGAAATTAAGTAACCGCTGAGGCTATGACTTGCCAGCTCCCTGAAGATCACAACAGGATCTTCATGGAAACCTGGAAGGCCTCATTCTGACATAGTCTGAACAGCCTCTGGTCCCTGCAGCAGGCATAGGGGTCATAGGGATCCACACCTCCTTATTTCTGCAGCTCTGTTTATTCCATGCATCACAGTGCAAAGGCAGGGAAAAAGCCCATCATGACCCTTATGAGAGCACAACTAAAAGAGCACAGGCCACTCTCTGAACCTGCCCTTCTCATGGTTGGTGGGTGGGGGCATCAAGACAAGCAAAAGATATGGGTAATATGTATGACATTTTTTTCTGTATGTGGACAACACCCTAAAACGATAAGGACAGACAGTTGGGCACATGTATTTTGTTCACAAAGAATAGCCCCAAACTTATTCTAAGGAGGACAGGGAACAGCTGACCTATTTCCATCCATTCCACATCCATCACTAGCCCATGCTCCCAAAGACACTGCTCACCCTCAATCCACCCTCTTATCCCTCCTGCATTAAGAGAACTGAACATCATCACCCCAACTTCCAACTCAAACTTCTCACAGGCCGAGTCCACACAGCACAAGCTCCAGGAGCTCACTTATCCTTGGGACAACACTGCAAACCACTGCCAGGAACTGTTTTTTTCCTTTGGGAAGACACATTCCAGCACCAAACCTCCACTGAGGTGATAGACACCAAGAACTACCTTCAGAACAGACCCACACCTCAGTGGTGGAAGAAAAGGTGTGGAGAAGACACACTTTCTCATGATAATGTTTCTGGTATTTCCCACACACGCCTGGGCAAGATGTCCCCATTGCTTGCCAACTCCTCAGACACCTGTCCTGAGGTGGGAACCTCAGCTCCATCCACCCCTCACAGAGCAGAAGGATTGGGGACCACCATGCAACCCATCTGCTCACGACGACGCTTTCCACAGGTGCACCTGTGGAAGGCGTCGTCGTGAGCAGAAACTCCTCAGAGTGTGGCAGCCCGGGCTGACACCACCCGAGCCCACCTCCCCCATCCCCGGACTGAGGGGAAGGGGACAGCTCCCCGAGCTGCCATGGCGGCCTCCCCGCCACAGGAGCCGGGCCTCCCCCTCACACACCCGAGGGGGAGCTACGGGAAGGAAGGCCAAGGCCGCCGGTTGTTTCCCGGTGCATCACGGTCGCTCATCCCCCGCCTTCCCCCCGCCCCCNAGGCGCCGCCGCCGCCATTGCCGCCCCGGTTACGCGGGGCCGGGTGGGACTTGTAGTCCCGCCGAGAGAACGAGCTCCGCCAAATCCGGGACGAGGCGGGCGGCGTCTTCCGGACGGCGGGACTACAACTCCCAGAGGCGCCCCGCGGCAGCGATGCCCGCTCTTCCTGCCGCGCGGGGCATGACGGGAGTTGTAGTCCTAGGGAGGGGTGGACAGCGCGCCGCGGCGCCCTCCGCAGGCCGGGCGGGATGGAGCCCCCTGCCAGGAACCGAGCCCCGGGAACGGCGCAGCCCGGGCGTCCCTGCCCCTCCAGGCAGGCGGGGGAGGTTGGACCAGGAGGCCTGTGAGAGGATGAGGAGTTACTTGTGGCAGGCAGCCTCACTTCCTTCCTCCCCCCACTCCCCCCCGCCGCGTCCTTTTTTCCGCCTCAGGGAGTGAGTGTGTACTCGGGAGCTCGGCGTCCCGGACAGAGGGTTATTTTAGTGATGGCATCGCTCATCTCTCTGTGGCCTTCTCCACCCACGGGACAACGCTGTCCAGGAAGTGCCCGGGAATAGCACTTCAGTCTCGAGGAGGAGGAGAAGAAGAAGGAGGAGAAAGGCCCAGCAAGCCACATGGAGAACATACCTCTGTGTAGGTGACACCAATGGCCCCTGGATGCTGGGTCATCAGAGGATCGCAGGGGCTCCCTGTCCTCCCCCCGGAGAAATTCCCCCCCAGAAGAAGCCGTGTCCAAGGAAACAGCTGGATTCCCATGCGAAGAGCTTCCTCCGTAAATTAACTTCTATCCCAGGGGAGGAAATGATCTGAGTTTCTTTTAATAGGACTTTGATCTCTTGGGCTCTACACAGAACCGCTTCCCTTGCTGGCATCTTCCAGCCCCGTGTGGTAAAGGGCACTGAGGATTTATAAGGCAAACACCTTTTTTTAACTCTGCCAGAACACACAGGGTGAATGATGTTAATAATAAACTTCTGGGCCTGGTCTGCATGCTGCCCGAGCAGCTGATTTGGGGAGGGAAATAAAATCCTTCTTTACCCTGATTCAGCACCCACTGTGGTCTGGCTTTTCCTGGAGTCATTTAATATTCCCCTGCATTGGCAGGAATAAGTCATAGGATATCAGTACCTTCCTATTGACCTAACAACCCTCTGTGGGAGGCTGGAGTACTGTAATTATGGAGCTCTTAGTCAAGTGGGATGACTTTTCATAATTCCATGCATGTGGAGCTGTTGCAGTTAATACCTACATATACACACACATGTACTCAACATAAAATCCTGGTCAGCATTGAAAAAAACCCTTCAGTTATCTGTCATCGTGTGCTTCGTGCCGAGGGATCAGAAACCATGGGCTCGAATCATGATGTTTAATCAACAATGCTGACAGACTTTTCTTTTCCAGGTCTCTTTTGTTTCACAGGCAGGATAACTCACTGCAGGCTCTGCCAGGCAGCAGGGAAATGTTTCAGCCACATCAGGTATGTGTGTCCAGGACACATTTAATTCCATCTTTGCACAGGTCCTGTTTAATTCTGCTCATATTCTCTCTCCAGCTCTGGCATGTGTGCCTTTCCCTCAGCCTGTTCCATCCAAAAAGAATGCACAGCTTTTCTCCAGTCTTAAAACAAACAAACAAACAAACAAAATCAACAGTATCTCTAAAATGAGAAGTGTAAGCATCCACAAAACCACGGGAAAGGAAATAGCAACAGAGGCTCTCAACACCTGGTGACAAACATGATGCGCTGGTCTCCTGGCACTAGTGACAGCATAGCATGATCTTAGAAATAATAAATTTGAAGGATATGCCATCACCATCAGAACAGGTTTCTAGATTTCATCTTCCTAGGACTGAACAACTCGGATGAAAGGGGAATTCTTTAATCCTATTCTTCCAAAACACATACAACGCATGAGCCTTGACCTGCACCTCCAGAGTCACTTTACACACCCACAGCTTTCTGCCTCTGTTAAATAATTAACATTTTCCTTTACAAGAAAGGAAGTTAACCTGGAAACAAGAACCAAAGGCAGAGGAGATGCACAGGAGACAACATCCCTCTGGCAGCCCTGGCCAGGCCACACGTGATGCTCCTCTCACACCATTTTGGTGCTCGACTTCCCCAAGCAGGAGATGTACTCCCTACATGCTGAGCTCCTATGCTGCGGCAATCCTCACCCTGCCCAACACCGGACTTGTGTTTTTGGGGAGGATGCAAAACCTCATGCAAAGTCTGCTTGATGACAGCTGTGTTCAGGTTTGCAGACCATGGATACCTTTCAGAGCGGCGGTTAAGCAGGCAGCTGTTTGTCATCCCTACGTATGCTACGCCTTGAAAACCGCCGGGCATTTGGGACCTGTTCTTCCCAACCTAGGTGCCCTTCCCATGGCAGGGACCTGCCTGCCCTCTCAGCAGTCTCTTCAAATCCAATGAAACAGTTATATGCCACAAGGTGTAACTCTTAAGGCAGCAACATCCCCCAATAAAAGTCTTTTTGTTACTATTTATCTTCCTAGATGCTACCAACAGGGAACATACATACTGGCTTCCTACTTGCAGTGAAACTTTGCCGCTTGCTTTGGCGTTGGGAGTTGGATGGCAACCCCCAGTCAGTGAGGTTCGGGGGATGCAGGCGCACAGCCTCAACCACTGCCTGCCCCCAGCGCTGGCTCCCGGCGCCGAGGGTCAGCACGCCCCGGCTGCGGGGAGCGACAGCCCCGCAGAGCCCCATTCACCCCCCGGGACAGCATTCCCGGGCTGATAAAGCCAGCCAAGAAATACCGCAGGCGCTGCCGGAGCCTTTTCCCATGCGAGAGGTTTCGCTCGTCCCCCAGACACACACCCATATCAGGGGTTTGGGCCCCCGGCCCGGCGCCCCCCCCCTGCGGCTCTTGAGGGAGGGCGAGACCCAGTGCCCCCTCAGGTGGCCCCGCAGCCTGGCCCTGCCCTCGCCGCTCGGAGTCCCCCCGGGTCTCCTGCGCTCCACAGGCCAGGAAAGCCGCTTTAAGACAGGGGCCGGTGAACTCCCCTCACCACCCCTCACCACCCGGGGTGGTGAGGGGCGGTCACCACCCCTCACCACCCCCTCTGCCCCGCTCCTATTGACTCCCATTGTGGAGCTTTGCAACAAAGAGTAGGATCCAAACCCTGTCCCGTTTCGTCCAATCAGCGCGCAGAGCTCCCGCCCGCCGCCGATTGGCTCCTTCCCGGCTCACAATGCCCAATCAGACGTCTACTTTAACAACCAATCAGCGACCAGGTACGCGCCCAATCCGCGCTGAGGAACCGGAGCACGGCCTTTGTGTGTCGTGACGCCACGGCGCCGGCGGAGGTCCCGGCCAATAGTAGGGCGCGCTGCTCCTAGGTATTGTGAGGTCACCGCGCCGTGCGCCGCCCCCTCTATAAAAAGCGGGCCCCAGCGACGGGGAGGGCGCAGTGAGGGGGTAGTTGGTTACGGTGTGGTAGTTGGCAGGAGAAGCGCAGACTTCGGTGTGAAGCGCCACCGGCATCCGGTGCTTCTTTCTTCTTCCAGCGGTGAGTGGAGGGCGCGTTGCGTGGAGGGCGGGCTGTGCTGCGCTGCGCGGCCCTTGGAGACCTCGGTTTCTGCTGGTGACTGGCGGACAGACTGGGCCTTGCCTACGTGCTTTGCGCCATGGCCGGTTCTCGTCTTCCTCTCCCTCCATCGGGGTGGCCTGGGAGGAAGCAGGAGGCAGCGTGACTCAGTTTGCTTCCCCCGGGGAGGGGAGCGGCGCGGCCGGGCGACGACGCGAGTGGGGGTGGAGGGGGGGAACCGTGACTCCTCCTTCCCCGGGGGAGGCCGCTGGCCGCCTGCCCGCCTCAGCGGCGGGTGAGAAGGGGGGGGCGTGCGCTGACATCTGCCGTTTCTGGGGCTTCAAGAGATTGGACGTTGGAGCGGGGCGGGGGGAGCTGGGCACATACCGGGCCTGGCGGGACGTGTTGCCTCGGGGTTGTGGAGAGCTGGGCCCTTTGTCACGGCTGCCTCTCTCCATAGGTAAGTGAAGAAAAATGGCCCGTACAAAGCAGACCGCTCGTAAGTCCACTGGGGGGAAGGCTCCGCGTAAGCAGCTGGCCACCAAGGCGGCCCGGAAAAGCGCTCCCTCTACTGGTGGCGTCAAGAAGCCTCATCGCTACAGGTAAGGCCGCCAGCACGGCCCGGCGCTGCCGCAGCGCCTGCCCTGCCTCACCCTGCCCCGGCTAACCCGCTCTCTTCTTCTTCCTCTAACCAGGCCGGGCACAGTCGCCCTCCGTGAAATCCGTCGCTACCAAAAGTCAACCGAGCTTCTGATCCGCAAGCTGCCCTTCCAGCGGCTGGTCCGGGAAATCGCCCAAGATTTCAAAACAGACTTGAGGTTCCAGAGTGCGGCCATCGGTGCGCTGCAGGTACTGCTAGTGGCCGGCTGGGCCTCGGCACTCGCGGAGCTGAGTGCATCGCTGAGGGTTTCTAACAACATTTCTTCTTGTCCTCTTGAAACAGGAAGCCAGTGAAGCGTATCTGGTGGGTCTGTTTGAAGATACAAACCTGTGCGCCATCCATGCCAAGAGAGTCACCATCATGCCCAAAGATATCCAGTTGGCTCGCAGGATACGGGGGGAGAGAGCTTAAGTGAAGGCTGTTTTTATGGTGTTTTGTAGTAAATTCTGTAAAATACTTTGGTTTTAATTTGTGACTTTTTTTGTAAGAAATTGTTTATAATATGTTGCATTTGTACTTAAGTCATTCCATCTTTCACTCAGGATGAATGCTAAAAGTGACTGTTCACATAAACCTCAGTGATGTTGAGCCTTGTTGCTCAGGAGTGACAAGTTGCTAATATGCAGAAGGGGATGGGTGATCTTTCTTGCTTCTCATGCATGTTTCTGTATGTTAATGACTTGTTGGGTAGCTAAACTTGTAAGGTACTAGAATTGATATAAATGTGTACAGGGTCCTTTTGCAATAAAACTGGTTATGACTTGATCCAAGTGTTTAACAATTGGGGCTGTTAGTCTGACCATACATCACTGTGATCAAATGTGGACTTTTCAGAGGGTGAAACTACAAGTCTTAACCACAGTGTAACTTACAGTTTCCTAAAAAAAAAAAAAAAGTAAACCTGGCAGCTATAGAATACACTATGTGCATTTATAATAGCTATTTTATATATTGTAGTGTCAACATTTTTAAATTAAATGTTTTACATTCACATGTAAGGAGTCTTTGTCATTTGGTTTGTATGGGCTGGAAGAAACTTCCTCCTGGCTCTAGTAGGGCAGCAGTAAATGCTGGTAAGCCTGGACTGCTGTGGCAACTTAAATTCTAATTGTCTTGTCAACAGAATGGAGAACATGGGCTTTTTGGAGACTTTCAGAAGCTTGAGTCATCATTGGCCAGGGAGAGCAGGGCTGAGGAGGAAACAGCCTGACTGACAGTCCCAGGCTCAGCAGCACCTTCTGCCTCTTGTGGGGGCTCCTGGCGTTTTTTTAAAGCTCAGCTGCCACAGGGTCAGCTCTTCAGGCACAGCTCTAGCTAGGCTCTTTTCTCCTTTCATGAGGATGAAGGGGAAGTTAATTTTGGTGGTGTGACTGCTCTGTCCAAAGCAAAAGCAGCAGGTGGGTGTTGGTGCTGACTGTGTGAGGAAGTCCCAGTTCATTCCAGCAGCAGGGTGGGGTGTGAGTGTTGGAGCAAATTTCACAGCTGAGAACATAAGGGCTGACGGGCAGGCTGGGATGGGAGCTCTGCAAGATGCTTATTTTCTTTTCTAAGCTTTTTTGAGGCCGGGGTTATATGCAAACCAGAAGAGCTTTAGACAGGGCGGTTTCCTGAGCAGAGACTCTGGGAACAGCTGTACCCAGTTAGGCTGTGGGTGAGGAAAGCTGCTCAGACTGAAATACGGGTAATTAGCCTCTAAATTGCCTTGCTTGGCTTCTGAATAACAGGCTACACTAGTGAGGCTGGAGCTGGTATGGAGATGTAGCACAGGGAAGTAGTTCAGCTCACTCACCTGGATTTATTTCAATGAAATCAAAGGCTGTGACAGAAGTGGTGTTCAGGGGAGGAAGAGGAGCTCTGGTTCGTTCCACCAAGCAGGCGGTCGGTCAGTGTCGGGTGTCTGCGCCATTGTCTGCAAAGCGGACGCCTTCACCGCGCTTCCTTCCACACCGACAGCCCAAGAACCACCCCCACGCTGGCTCCAGGGAGCCGGGGCCTGCGGCGCTCGGGGCTGGAGCCAGGGCTCTGCTTATCAGACAAACCACTCGGTGTGCTGAAACCCTGCAGCTGGAGGAACAGGCTCCGTACCAGACAGTGACACCACTCCACGCCTTTCCCTGCCCCGTTCCAAGTGTGGTTGGACCAGACACAGGCTCTGGTTAACACCCTGATACCTGCCACAGAGCTGCTAAAAATCATTGATCTAAAATTAACCAAGACTACTTGTTTTTTGTTTGCTTGGTTTGGGTTTTTTTGTTGTGTTTTGGTTTTTGTTTTTTTCTTTTACAAAACCATTTTCCTCACTGCTAAGCCTATTAGGAAAAGGATTTTGTTGCATCTACATTGTAAAATTAATTGCTGTAAAGGCCAGGACCAAAGTTAAATGTCACCACAAGCTTTAGCTGACCCTAGGATGCTCTCTGGTGTATCACCCAGGAGGTCTGTCCTGAGGGTCACTTGGTAGGGATGCCCCCTCAAAAAGCCTGAGGGTCCTCAGTGAGCCAGTAGTCACAACTTGGGAAGCAGCTTGCATTTACAAGCTTGCATTTAAACAGGTTAAAAATAAAATTATTAATTTAGAATTACAAGTGATGGTATTTCAGAAGTGATTTGGGACTGACCAGTAGCAGGCTGGGCTCCTGCAGGAAAAGTCTATTTTAAAATAACATCCCTCAAAAACAATGTTTCCTCCAAGCTCTTAGTGGAAACAATAAACCATCTGGCTATGCCTAGAAGCTGTGTCTTATAATAAAAACATTGTCTAGCAGTTAAAAACAACAACAAAAATAAAGGAAGAAAAACCAAAACCAACAAACCTTGCAAGACAAACCCCCAAACCAGCAGAAAACTGTATTAAAGTATCTTTTCATCTTAGTAGCCTCAACAGAAAGAAATTAGATGGTGTGGGGGGGACCAGAACAACTATTCCTGGTGTTCTATGCTCTCATTGTGATACCTGAAGACATAAACCCTTCCCTTACCCATTCTTCTGATGATTTCCTCGCATTCTTGCTCAGAACTTGATGCAAACACCAGGCAGTCAAACGTGCTCCCATCCGGGCTCTCTCTCGAAGTGCTAAAAATGGAAACACCTATATGAGCCAGCAGAAAGAGCAGCTCTGACAGCCCAGCCCAGGTTTGTAACCACACCACAGCCCCCAGTGCGGGGCTGGATGGCTCTTGGATTTTTTCTAGGACCCACATCTCTCCACATCTCCCTCCCCATGCAGCACTTATGCCACGCAGAAAGCAAATAAATTGCTGCTGTCCACACAATGTCCCATGCAGGAGATGGTGGGGTAGGGGTAGCTGCACAGGAGCTGTGCAGGAAGGAGGTGACCTTGGGGGCTGTGGTCATTCCTGTCCCTCCCACAATCCTGATTTAAGCTGGCCCCATGACCCCTCCAGCCAGCCCACAAGATCGGCAGCTTCAGGAGTCACCTGGGGCTTTGGGTGTCAGCCAGTCAGTCACTCACTCACTCACCTTGGAAGAAGTCTTCTCCTGTACCAGGACTTCTGCTTCCTTCACGTCAAATATAACTTCCTGTATGGAAGATGGAGGGGAAAGAAGCCCTGATCATTACAGTGCCTGAACTGTTTTTCATAAGACCCTTACAGAGAGATGATTCAGAAGCAGAGGTGATGAAGCCCAGTCGAGAACAGCTTTTTTCAAGGGATTTTCTCTGTGCTGTCCTTTTTTTCACCACCTAGTGCTCTCACACTTGAATGTTTTCACAACCCCCCCAGAGGCTCAACTAACAGTGAGCTGAGCCCTAAAGCACCCCCAGAACCAGGTTCAGCCTCCCCAGTTTTCCAAGTGGTTGCATTTTTTAATTTTAGTACCCCCCCTCTCCCCAGAGCTCTTTCCTATCCTGCAGAGATGCTTCTAAACAGAAAAAAACCATCCCACAGGGCTGGGGGGTGTTAGGCCAAGAAAACCTGGGGACAGCAGGAAAAAATATCCCAGGGCAGAGACCATATTCCCCTGCACTTTGGGCACCAAGCCCTTCCTGGGATGCCCCCAGCCCTGTTGCTCACCTGTGCTGTCAAGTGCCTCTCCAGCACAGCAGGGATGGCACGGTCAAGCACCTCTTTCCCACCATACTGAAACAGTGCAGGAAGGAGGGAATAAGCCATGGGTACATGAAAAGAAAACCAGAACAAACCATTTACCCTGAGACACATCTCTGCCCCATCACCTCACCTTCCCAATGCTCATCTGTCCCAGGTACCACAGGTTGTAGAGCAGCCTGGGGGAGAAAAGGACTCGGGAGCATCAGAACAAGGACCCCCACATATCCTCCTCCTGCTCTTAGCAGGGAAAGACACTCAGAGCACCCCAGCACTCCCAGGCCACAGGGGCAGCTTTGGTCCCTCAGCCTTCAGTAGAGAGCAGGAATAGCATGGGCATGGGGCTGCCCCATCCCTTAGACCTCCAGCCCAACCCTGGGGCCTTCCCACACTGCTGGACCTACCTGCCCCCCTGCAGCCTGCAGGGCCCCCCCTCAACCCTGTGCCGGGGGTTGTGCTGGAGCTGGAAGTGGGGCTCCTTCTCCTTCAGGATCTTCAGGTAGGGCAGCAGTGGCTCATAGACCTCCCCATTGTGCCACTGCCACTGCAGCAGGTGGAAGCTCAGTGGTTGTCCCTTCAGCTTCTGCAGCACAGCCCCAGCCTGGAGGGATGGCAGGGGAAGGAGAGAGAAGGATGGGGAGGGGGGGGGACACAACAGGAAAAGGGGAGGTTGGGGGGACATTCCAGCCCTCCATGCCCACCCACCTGCCCACTGTAGGCATTTCTTAGTAAGCAGCCATTGATCTCATTGAGGATGTCACCAGCCAGCACCACCTCATCCACCTCTGCCTGGCTCTCGGGGAGCACCTCAGTGACAAAGACTTGGCCATCCACATACCTGGGAGTACAGCTGAGCCCCAGCTCAGCACTGAGGACCCAGCCTGGCTCCCTGAGCCCTTCCATACCATCAGGCAGGCTGGGGACCAAGCAGGGAAAAGCCACCCTGTGGACAGCAGAGCCCAGTAGGCCTGAGCCAATGGGGAGAAAAGCACTTGAGATAGCCCCAGTGCTCTCAGCAGGGTATTTTTCTCCCCTTTTTGTAAAGGTTTGACTACCATGGTATCCAAATACCACTGGAGAGCAGAGAGGAGGATCTAGAGCTCCTACCTGAGCACCATCCCTGGCGCTCGACATGGGACCATCTCGTAAGTGATGCACACCTGGAAGAGAGTGGCCAGTGACAGTGGCCCTAACGATGACCACAGGATCTCCAAGAAACATGACCAGGACAGAGGGGAGCATGGCTTATTTCTGACACTGATGCCAAACCAGGGCTTTGGGAGCCCAGGGAGAGGTCAGTACAGCCTGGGACACTGGGTGGCTGCCTGTCCCTGTCCTCTCCTGGGCTTCAGCTGTGCCCAGACCCTCAAGGGACAAACCTGCTGGATGCATGGGATGGCAAAACAGCAGGTGAACCCTTCACTCACCCATGATCTCCTCACCCTCACCCCCACGTCCTTCTGCAGCGGGGGAGAGCTGCAGCCCCTCCCCAGAGCAGCTGCCACTTGCAACAGCACTTACTGTCACATCTCATTAGCCAGGGACACAGAACATGACCAGCTTGGCTGGTTGCACTTGCTGTTAGAAATGTCCAAAAGCCAGCAGGATCCCAACCTTCATGGTTTAGTGTGCACCCTTAGCAGCCCCCAAAGCCACAATTCTTTTTAATTCTTTTGTGTGAAAAAGGCAGGAGAGGAATGCTCATAATTTTTAAAAGACATAGAGGCATCCCCTGCTGTTCTCAATAAATGCAGCAATATTTCACTGAGCAAAACCAAGAGTGAAACCCACTGACAAGTAATCTCTGTCAGCCCAGGGAAATGGGGATTTTTTGGCAAGAAATCAGGGAGGGGAGCATGGGAAAACATTTCTGTCAGTGATTTAGGCCCAGGTAGTATTCTAGTTTGGTTTTACACCCAGCAATGCTAGGATCTGCTCCTGGTGGCAGCACAGGCACCCTGGTCAGAACCTGGGTGTCAGAGGCAGCCCTGCTGGTGCTGGTGAGCCTGAGCTAGTGCATTCCCTGCTGCATGGCAACCCTCCCCTCCAAGACTTTCCTCATCTTCCTCATTTGACTTCCTGGAGAGGGCCAGGTGGCAGAAGGTCGGTTCTGGGGAGAGTGGAGCTCTTACTGGCAGCAGCCAACTTTCATCCAAGAAGCTGCAGTTCTACAAACAAAAAAGAGTGTCAGCACCATCAGTCCTGATGAGGAAAGGGCCAGTCATGTGCTGGCCACCACCCCACCGATTTGTCACTGTACCTGCAGGTCTAGAGAGAAATCCATCTCTGTCACCACCAGAAGCAGTGAGAGGAAAGGCTCTGCAGAGGGACAGGGATGGAGAGGCAGTGTCACCACCAGGCTCCCAGCAGTCACAGCCTAGCAGGGACTTAAATAAGCAGAGGTCTTAATAAAGCCACTTTTGGTTTGACCAATGAGCCCTGGAGAGCAAGGTACTGTAGCACCCAGTACTGTAGCACCCAGGCTGCTGCTGGAGGCATACCCCTGACTTCTGCTGCCAGAACCTGCAGCTCAACACCCAGTTCCCTTGAGTTTAGACCAAGGCTGACAGCAAACACTGCTGCCAAGAAACTCCCTCTCCATTTCTCCCCCTAGATGCAAAGCTGCCCAAGCCGTGCTGTCCAAGCCTTGCAATTACCCTGACGGAGACCCCCAGACGGGACCAGGGCCCAGCTGCCACTGGCTCCCCTCAAAGCCAGACTGCTGGATCTGCTTAAAGCACATTCTTTGGTACAAAGTAGTAACACAACACTTCATAAGCTGTGTTCCTAACCTAGTCATCCACTAAAACCATCCTTAGATGGATTCAAACAGTGTTTAAATATTTACACCCCTTTTCCCACCACTGCACTAGATTGCAGCACCAAGTTTGGCTTTAAAAAAACATTAAAAAAAAAAATCAGCAGACTATTTTACTTCCACCTTGCTGCCACAGGGTGCTGTAACAGCCACCCTGGGGCAGGTTACATCCCACCTCAGAGAAACTGTGGTCTTACCCAGGAGGGTTTCATGGCAGAGGATGGAGCTCACTGGATCATAAAACTGAAACACAGAGGAACGCCAGTGTTATGCCGCCCTTATACTGCCCCTTGCCCACCAGCAGTGATTGCTTCCCATGTGCTGCACACCTCCAGGAGCCGGGGGGCCCTCACCAGCTGCCGCACGGCTTCTTCCAGCACCTTCCCCTGCAGAGCCAAGCACAGGAAGTGCCGCCCACGGCCCTGGGCTGTCAGCACCTCCCGGCAGCTGCCTGCCCGCCCGCTGGATGCTGGTGGAGAGCGGGGTGGGCCTGTTTGGGAAGAGCGGAAGCAGCTGGGGAATGAAACTTCAGTGGCATAAGGGAGCATCCTACCCACTCCCGGGGTCTTTGGCATGAGCACATCATGATGGACACAACCACAGATCAGTTTGGGTTTTTTTTTATCCTCAGGTTTGGGGGCTGCTCACCTGCTGCCGTCCCCCACGGGAAGCTGCTGCCAGTAGTCCTTTCTGAACCCCCAGGGTGGCTCTGCAAGAGGAAAGCAGTGTGAGGCCACTCGCTGCGGGCACAGGGACCCTGCCACCCCCCTGCCCGGGCGCAAAAGGTCACTCACGTTGCATCCCTTTTCGCAACATCATCTCCAGCAGCTGGCAGAAGGAGGTGAGGTGTGGCGAGGTACCAGTGCAGGGCCCTCTGCCCTCCCGCAGCCGCAGCACCCCACCTGTGGTCAGGGGAACATCAGCACCCATGGGTGCTCCAGCTTGGCAGCGGAATGAGGGAGGGGCACCCATGGGAGTAGCCCTGTGCACAGCTCCGGGGTGGTGCTGCAGGATGTGACCCACCCCGGGTAGGTCACATGAGTTGACTCAGGTCAACTTCCTGACAGCCAAAGCCAAGGGGGTGGGAGAAAGGGGGGGTGGGGTGAAGGCAGCGCGAGTGCAAACCCCGGTGGGGTGGAGGAGCTGGTCCTGCCACGGCAGCCCCTGGCCCGTCCAGCCCCCGCCGTCCGGCCAGCCGAACCGGTGCGGCGAGGCGCCGGACCCCGGAGCTACCAGGGGAAGTAGATACTAGCCCTGGTGGGAGGGACACGCTCACCATTAAGGGCGCTCGGCAGCGGCTCCTTCCTGGCCATGAGCTCGTCCCGCCGCCAAGGTAGCAGCTGTGGAGGGGCGGAAACCGGGAACGGGCGCCGTCCCGGGAGCGAAGCGGAGCAGCCCGGCCCCAGGGCGGGAGGTGAAACCTGCTGGCTAACACCCCCCTTCCTCTGCCGTATTTATACGTATGTGCCTGTCCATATAAGAGGCTCCGGGGTAGGGGCATGGGTATAGATACACGTGTCAAAAATTCCCAGGCAGCGGCACTGCTGCAGGCACCCGCAGGTACAGCTGTGTACCTGTGTGCACAGCTGTGTACAGGTGTGCATGATTCTCGCTCTGCCTATAGAAAAACACCAACAGCGTTTCCGAGGCAGCAGCACGGCCCGAGGGAAGGGGTTGCCAGGGCCAGGAAGGGCCCCCCAGCTACCCCTCAGCCCAACTAGTTCCAGCTCGGCCACCAGCGGAGAGGCACCGAGACAGGCACCGGGGGCGGAGCGGGTCCGAGGGCGGTGCAGGGCGGAGTGGAGCGGCCATGGCGGATCGCGGGTCTCTCCAGCTGCTGGCGGCAGCGCTCCGGGCGCACGAAGCGGCTTTCGGGAGGGCGGCGGTGCTGGCGGTCTGGGCCCCCGGCCGGGTCAACCTCATCGGCGAGCACACCGACTACAACGGTGGCTTCGTGCTGCCCATGGTAAGGGTTGTGTTCCATCGCCTCGGCACCGTGATTTCATGCTGTTACCCTTCCAGGTCCCCCATTCGGCCTCCTGGGGTGCCCGGCCGCCGTTTCCCCCCTCCTTCCTTTGGGATCCCTCCCCCAGAACCCTAAAGGATTCCTTGGGATCCCCAAGCGCTCCCGGCAGCGCGGCAGCTCCCCGCAGAGCGGCTCCTAACTCACTGCAGAGAAGACGTGATGCCCCCTCTCCGGTCGCCTTTTTTTCTGCAACCCCGCCAACGAATCTTTCCTTTCTGGAGAGCAATATTTTGGTAGCAGCGATGGTTCAAAGCAGCTGGAGCTTCCTGCCCTCCTGCAGCTCGCCTAGGAAGCCCCTGCTCGGTCCTAAAAAAAACAGCTAATTATTTTGAAGCCGAGGAGTGTGGGAGCAGGTCAGCTGAATTCCTCTGCAGGCAAGAAAACTTCCCGGAGTCTCTCATGTCCTTGTCGTGGGCTTTCACTCCCCCAGAGCCCAGCAGCCAGCACCCTGGAGCTGACCTGGGACGGTTGGTCACCACATTTCTGTGCTGACTGACCCTGTGTAGCATTAAATAGCCAGAAAGTGCAATGCTGTGACAAGCCAGAGTGTGCAGTGGGAGGTGACAGCTCTGTAAGGACAGGGTTAAGGGGAACACGTCTTGGGTACTGCTGGGTGTGGAGTTACCCAGCCTCACAGCTGTCCCCAGCCACCAGTGGGGATGCTCCAAGAGATGCTGCAGGGTCTGAGCCCCCCTTTGCCTCTCCCAGGCCCTGCAGATGGGGACAGTGCTGGTGGGATCCCCCACGCAGGATGGAACCATCTCTATCGTCACTACTGCAGTGGAGGTGGATGAACCCCACAGGGTGCAGTTCCCGGCTCCCTGCCAAGGCAGCCCTCTGAGCCCAGGGCCACCTCGCTGGGCCAATTACATCAAGGGTGTCATCCAGCACTACCGGGGTAAGGCCCCCTTCCTTGCCTGGGGATGGTGCTCAGTGCTCCACTTTTGGTGTGCGCCAGCATAATCCCAGAGCTGCTGCTGGAGCCGGGATCCAGTAGAGACACTCTCAGCTCCGAAGCCCCCTGTGCTTGAGCACTGGGCATGCCTGGGTCACATTCTGCTGTGGGTCACCCTAAAATGGGGTATCAGAGTAGCAGAAGGGGGTCCTTTCTGTTGGGAGCTGTTTCCCGTGAGCTGTGAGGCAGGTCTGCCTCCAGCCCTCCAGGAGCTCATAGCACCCCTCCTCCCTTCTGTTCCTGCAGGTGGTCCCGTGCCAGGCTTCAGTGCTGTGGTGGCCAGTGACATCCCCCTGGGTGGGGGCCTCTCCAGCTCAGCTGCTCTGGAGGTGGCTACTTACACCTTCCTTCAGCAGCTCTGCCCTGGTAAGGCTTTTCCCATTCCCTCAGGAAAGCAGCCCTTTACCTTCAGGTTTGCTCCCCCTGCACCAGGGCAAGGGGCAAAGATCCCAGAGTCGCTAATCTGTGTCTCTCTGCTCTGGCACAGATGATGGGGATTTGGTAGCCAAGGCATTGGCGTGCCAGAAAGCAGAGCACATTTTTGCTGGCATGCCCTGTGGGATCATGGACCAGTTCATATCTGTCATGGGCAAGGAAGGACACGCACTGCTCATCGACTGCAGGTCAGAGCCCAGCTCACTGTGCCATGCCTTCTTGGGCAGGTGCGGACAGGCTGGTACCACGGCCATGAAATGAATGCAGTAGTGCAGGGAGAGGGTCAACCATTTAGAATCTCAGGGCAGGGCTGGGGGTCCCTGCAGTTTAATTCCTGTGTCTCGATCCCTCCTCCTGCATCCTTTCTGCTTCTTGCCTGGGCTGTCTTGCCTGCAATACCATTAGGGTCTGTTATGGGACTAATAATTGGGAGGGAGTGAAATGCTTGAGTGAAATCATAAACCACTTGGACTTTGCCTCCATGGGGCAGCAGCTCCCTGCCACGTGGCCTCTCCCAGATGGCGGAGGGCTGGAGAGGGCAGGGGAACAGACACACGGCCTGTGCTGAGCTCTTGCTGCAGGTCCCTGGAGACTGTCCTTGTCCCACTGACCGACGCCAGCTTGGCCATCCTCATCACCAACTCCAATGTGCGGCACACGCTGACGGGCAGCGAGTACCCCACGCGCCGGCGGCAGTGTGAGGAGGCAGCAGCAGTGCTGGGCAAGGCCAGCCTGAGAGATGCCACCATGGCCGAGCTGGAAGGTGGGGACAGTTCCAGATGGCACGGGCTGAGACTGTGGGGCAGCATCTGAGGCAGGTCCCCCACTGTGATGGGAGCGTGCTTTGAGTTAGAGAAGCTCTGGCACAGGATGGTTGCGGAATGCAGCCGTGCTCACCCCAGCAGCATCCCTCAGACCTCAGGGGCTTTGCTGCAGGGATACATGTGTCTCTGCAGTGGCCAGGAGCCAGCTGGGTGAGGAAGTGTACTGGCGGGCCAGGCACGTCATTGGCGAGATAGCACGGACAGCCCAGGCAGCTCAGGCACTGCAGGACAAGGACTACAGAACGTTTGGGAGGCTGATGGTGGAGAGTCATAACTCTCTCAGGTGAGGATGTACCACCCCTGGGGCAGGGCAGGCTGTGCTAGGGCCACCAGCATAAAAGTTCTCATGGGGTTCCCTGACCTGTGGGTGCATCACTGGGAGCAGCCAGCACCATGTCCTGCCCCGTGTCTCTCACAGGTCAGCCTTCCAGGTAGTTTTTAAAAAAGCCCCACAGGCTTCTGCTATGGGGGATGCTGGGAGGAGACAGTCATACATTACAGATGTGGCTGCTCACAGCAGCACCCAGCAGGCTCCTGGTGCTCACAGCCTTGCCCATACATGTATGTGTGCACTTAAAGGCAGAGAGCAGGACTGGGATCTGCAGCATCCTGCATTGCTGCAGTTTGTTGTGGCCATGGATGCACCACAACATGTGTTTCAGCCCTTCGTGGTGCAGGGGCTACGGCCCCAGAGCAGGACAGGGCTGACCATGGGTGTCATCTCTCCAGGGACAACTACCAAGTGAGCTGCCCAGAGTTGGATGAGCTGGTCGCAGCAGCCCTGGAGGTCGATGGGGTTTATGGCAGCAGGATGACTGGGGGAGGCTTTGGAGGCTGCACAGTGACACTGCTGGAGGCTGGGGCTGCAGAGAGAGCCCAGCGCCACATCCAGGTATGCTGCAGAAAAGTGCCAGAAGATCAGATTGAAGACTCCAAGCATGACCTGGGGATGCTCTTGATGCAGTCCATCAGGTGCCTCAGAGATAGTCCCAAGTCTGTCGATGCTATGAAGCTCTTGCAGACAGCTCAGCACTGTGCTGGTCACAGAGCACTGCCCAAGGCCTCACTACACTTAGAAAGTGAGGGAAAAGATGCTGCTGAGCTTCAGCAAGGCAAAAATCTATCTAGGGAAAAGTAGTCAAAGCTGAACTTAGGCAATGCTGAGCTTAATGTCAGCAGTTATTGCCCAGAAAAGATCAGTGCTGTCATCAGTGTGCTCTAAAACAGCTGCTCAGCATGCACTGGTGGCTAAAAACAACAGCAAAAGGGGGGTGTCAGAAAGAGGGGTTGGGAATGAGGCAGAGCCTCTTTTTGCTGTTACATGAGATCACAGTGGGACCTTAGGGGTTGGGAGATAAAAAAGGGGCAGAGGAAGGTGTTGTGAAACAAGGAGAGAGACCGAAAGAGCTGTGCCTCTGCTGTCTGATAAGCTGGGAGGGCGGGAACCTGACCAGGAGTTACAAAACAGCAAAGGGAGTAGATACGGTGAGTGTGGAACTGACCATTAAATTCTCAAAAATAAAGACCAGTGACCACTGGATGAGTTTGGAGAAAAGCAGAGCTGAGGAAGCACCAGGCAGAGCTGGTGGGGAGTGCTCTGCTGCTGCCAGGGGCTGTGGAGGTCAGCGGCACCAGCAGAGTCAAAAGCTGTTGGAAAAACTTATGGAGGATGATCCAGTAGGGGGCTGCTGAAGGGTCAGCTTGGAGTTGTGTTGCTAATATCCCTGCCCATGCTGTGGGTGGACCAAGGGACCCCAGGACAGCACGCTGTCCCCCCCAAAAAAAATATCTCACATGGCTGTTGTTGGACCAGATGAACTTACCAGCCAGGCCTTCCTCACAACTGGCTCCACCATGCCCCAGCCTGGCCCCTTGCTGTGGCCATGGTATGGCCACAAAGCACCAGCATCACTGCTCCTCTTGTCTCCTAGGAGAAATACAGCGGCACAGCCACCTTCTACCTCACCAAACCCTCCGGAGGGGCAAAGCTGCTGCCCTTGTAGAGAAGCCACCAGCTCACCTGGGCTGGGATTGCCTCCCTGGGGTAGGCTGCTGCTCTCCTCACTTCACAAGGGAGCCAATTTGTCTGTCTGCATCATTTGCCTAATAAATGCAGAACATTTACACAGTCATTCTGCGTCCACCTGAGCCAAGCTCTGAAAGTCCCTGGGGAACCTTTCCTGGGAGGAGACTGGTTTAACTCTAGTTTGCACTGGGGTAATGAGCCATTAGTGAGGACCCAGGGTCCAGGAATGCTGCAGTAGCAGGAGAGGATGGTGGTGGAAAAGCAGCAGGCTCTGACACTTGGCAGAAACCCCTGCTTGGGTATTTGCTTCTGACATGTGACCATCTGCTGCTGCAGACAGAAGGTAGTGGAGTGGAATGATTTTTTTTTTTTCTTTTTTCCCCAATTATTATTTTTCTGAAGAAAAAGGAAGAGAGAGATTGTAGGGAAAACATTTATTGAGTGTGGCACCTGATCAAAGACCTACTCTCAGAGCAGGCGGATGGGTCTACCTTGGAAAGGTTGAAGCACTACCAACCCCAACGATCAGATGAAAATGAAAAAGTGACCCTGTGGTAGTGTGAGGCATGGGTTAGGTGTGCAGTTCCTTGGGTGTGGGGATGTATTGGGGAGCAGCAGCTGAAGAGCTGTGCTCTCCTCTTGGATAACAGCATAATCTTTGGTTAAAATGCTTGGAAGTGGGCCTCCTTTTTCAGGCAGTTTCCAGCATTCCTAGACCACAAAGTTCAGGGAAAGGGTCATGGAGTCCTTGTGCAGCAGGAGACACATGAGCTGGAGAGGAAACCACAAAGGTGAGATGGGAGACAGGCAGGCTAATGCCACTGGTACCTGCTCAGGACAAGTGAGTGCTGCTTGAAGGCACAGAGCTGGGTGAAATATCGCTGGACTCAAGTTCAAGACTAACCTAGCTCCAGCTGCAGTCCTGGAGACTCCTGTGGACTTTATTCACCCACATGTGTCTTTGGTGTAAACACATTCAACCCATCCCACTCAAGTGAGCAGCCTGGAGAGGAGAGGGACCTCTTGGTGGTGTCAGTGGTGGGAAATCTTCCTCCGAGTCAAAAAAATTAGAATAATAAACACACACACACACACAGAGAAACCTAAACAAAAAAAAAAACCAAAACCCCAACCAAAACCAAATAAGCCAATTTCCAGCATCAGATCAAATCAGGTGATGCTGCCAGAGAGACTGTGCAGCAGCTGTTTTGGTTGGAAGCTCTGCTGCTGAATGGCAGCAGCTGCTGCTTGGGGCAGGATCCCAGCTTTCAGCAGGCTCCTTGCCTGCTCCAGTGTAGCCAGGGAAACGTGCTGCTCGGCGAGACCTCCAGCCCCATTGTTCTCCTTGGCAGAGGGCAGACAGACGCCAGGCATGGTGCCCAGAGCTAGGGAACTGGAGCCCAGCAAGGTCTCAGCTCAGCCCTGCAGCTGGCACCGAGTGAGGACAGCTAAATCTGAGGCAAGCTCAGAGTCGTGTCCAGAATGATGAAGGCACCTGCTCTGTCCAGGCTTGCTCTTCCTTGTGCTTACTGAGGCATCACAGGTCCCCTTATGGACATTGCTTTTGGGCAAAAGGGCTTTCAAAGGAGATACCCATCATTTTCTGCCCCAAAATCTCATGCTCCCCATACCAGCCATGTAAGAAATCGCAGGCACGCTTCCCCTCTCCAGGCACCACTCCCTGAGCCACCCAATCCCTCACTTCCAGGCAGCTCCCAGCCTTTCCACTTGCGGTTTTCTGCTGGAGTCTCCAGTGCTGGAGGGTATGAGACCTATGGTAGAGCCTACCAGCTCATCAACAGGGTTTCCACAGGCTTTGGTGTCAACTGGGTTAAGCCCTGAACTAATTTCTTCCAGTTAATCACATTTTTCAGCAGCCATAGCCCATGTTGCCACCCATGTGGCCACCACATTCAGCACAGATCTCATCCACCTCTTTTTTTAAAAAATAAAAAAATAAAATACATTTATATATATTGTTATATATACTATGAAAACTGTACAATATTGTATGCAAACAAAATCCATCCAGAGGTCATAATGAGTAACACAATGAGTGAAAGGCAATGCTTTGTTATCATGGTTCCAAATGTTAGCAGCGAAGGACAGGCACAAGTAAGAAAGCACAGGTCATCCCCAACCCCCTGCCTGGCAGCTCTCATACAAAAAACCCAAACACAACAAAATAACCATCTCCAGGGGACAGGCAAATTGCCAAAGAGCCTGGAAAAAAGAGGGAAAGGTGACCCTCTATAAATCAGGATTACACCAGCTGTGATCCTCTCAAAAGTGAGGACCTGAAAATAAATCATTCTGTTCCATTTATCTGGGGAGGTTGGAGCCATCGAGACACCCACGTTTCAGCAGGTGCATTTGGAAGGGTGGGCAGTGAGGAATGGTATTGGAGTGAGTGGTGATTGTTTATGGAAGACGTGGGCTCTGCAGAGCTGAGCCCCTGCAGAGCAGGATAGGGTGAAGAAGTCCTGAAAGATGAGCACACACCTGATGAGCCAACTGTGCCAGAGCTTTCAGTGTGCTGGGCTCCAAAGGCAATGTCCAGAGCTTGAAGTGCCATGGTGGTTCTCTGTCCACAGGAGGAGCTGCCCAGGCACCATGGCAGTGTCTGGATAAAGCACCCTTGGCTTGTTCCACAAACTCCTGCTGTCTGAACACAAATGTCACACTGGCAGAGAGCCTGCCCTGGTTCAGGCCTCATAGAACTGCCTCTCCATCTGTTTGGTGAGAGTCCCACTGGACATCACGGTCCGGCTCACAAACTCTTTGGTGACCTGTTTGGTGAGGGTGCTGCTGGCACTTTCCACTCGCTGGGCTGTCATGAGCATGCCATCTGCAACAAGAAGCTCAGTGATCAGGACACCTTGTTAAGTGAATAGGATCAGCCCAACCTGGTGACTCCTGGCAGAGGTTTCACCTTAAATACCATTTTCACTGATGCAAAACCTCTTCAGATCAAGTGACTCAGTACTTTGCTATCAGTCAATACTTCCCCAAACTCTGTGATACAGCATGAACCTACCAGCCCATGAGATCAAGTGGGACAACAACACTGGTGTAATTAGAGATGCTCATCACACTTCTCTGGTATTTTTTTTCAGGCACTGAAGAGATCTAACCTTGTAGAAAGAGCTATGGTTTGGTCCCAAGTGGTAGCCCTGGGGAACTTTGAAAGCTCAGTTCCCTCTGTGAGTGGGCAGCACATGGGGAAACAACTGCAACTACCCCTGGGGCTGAGCAGGGACTCAGTGTAGGGGAGAGTCTGGTCCTCTCCATCAATCCTGCCTAATGGAGCCTTTGATGAGGTAAAAGACTTCTGGACAAGCAGAGTTATCCTTTACTTTCCAAGGGTTTCAAAGCAGACAGCAAGCCCCTACCTGTGAAGTGGGGATCCAGAGAGGAATGGCTGATGCTGGTTTTGGTGGTGTATTCAGTGGGGAAGTTGTACACTTCTTCTCTCATGTACTGCTGTCCTCCAAACTGGGAGAAAGTGCCTGAGGAGAAGGAAAAGGGACAAGTCAGCCAGGAAACAACAAGGAACTTCTAACCCCTCAACACTGCACAGTGAGCACCAACGGTCAGCTCAAGAGGTTTCTTGCTGACATCAGAGCCAGGTTTAGGAAGAACTGGAAAGACAAGACTGGGAAGCTCTTACACTGTACAGTGGAAGAAGGTACTTCCAGGTACTGTGAACAAGCAGGCATAAGACAGAGATTTCATAATAAATTAAAACCTGTCAGGTTCTCAATGATTTTCTCTCACTTAGTGCACCCAGATCGGGACAGTGGTCACAAGGCACAGTGTTGTCTTCATGGAAGACAATGTCTCCAAGTCTTTCACAGAAAAGGGAGTCACCAGAAGAGCTGGAAAAGGATGCCAGGAGCTGTGTTCTCTGCCCTGTGAGGTTTCTTATATTTGTAGCTCCACAGACACATGGTACTGTACCTCCATCCTGAGATTCAATGGTGATGATGCCTTCTCTCTCTGGTCCAAAGCCTTGGGTTGTCTTGGCTTGCACTTTGAACTTGTATGGGATGTTCTCACTCAGGTGGGGCACAGTCAGAGTAGTTTCTGGATTGTCTCCTTCAACATAGATATTCCTGGGCTCCCCTAATCCACACAGGACAACCAGTTGTGAAGACAGACAGGAGTGATGGTCCTTCCCAATACAGTCTGCCCAACTCTGGCTGCTCTCTTGGCTTTTCCTGAGCTTTGTGCCACCCACAGACTCTGATCACTCCCAGTTCTACTCAGGTTCCAGACGACCCTGGTTTAATACAGCAGTGATCCTCAACATCCAACCTCCACTAGGTTTGAGCTGTAATAAGCTATAGGTCCTTCCTCTTTCCACCACATTTGTTACACCAGACCACACAATCCCACAAAGCATCAGTAGCTCCCAGGCCAGGAATCAGCATCAGGTCCCTGATTTATCTGCACCAACATAAGCAGACATCTGTGTTGCTGGTCCCAGCAAAAATGCAGCAAGTTGCTCTCTACAGAGGAAGCTGGGCTCCTACAGGCTGATAACATACCTCCTCCATGCAGCATCTCACAGGTGATCATATAGCCCAAGATGGACCCATTTGGCTTGCGGGGTCTCTCCCAGCTGAGCTGGAGGGATTCAGGGCTAAGGGCAGTGAAAACTAGGGGTCCTGGAGCACTGGGTGTGCTAAGTGTGAAGGGTGAACCTGCAGGGGCATGAGCAAGAGGTCATCATCACAGAAGGTGGGGAGAAATCTGCACACAGCATTTATAAAACAAGCTGGAAGGTCTGAGGTGTCTAAACAACCAGTGGAAGGTGTGCATGGGAAGGAAGGTCCCATTTCTAAACAAAAGGAAGGAAAGGAGAGCTCAGGATGTGTAAAGCAGAAGAAAACAGCAAAGCAAGCACTGTAGACAGCAGCAGAGGTATCAGTGCTGCCCTTCTCCTGTCCCCCAACCCACCTCACCTGGTACAGGACTGAGCGGGCTCTGCGGGTCCACCTGGGACTCTATGGTGATGACTCCTTCCCTCTCAGGGCCCCAGCCTTCCTCACTCTGTGCCTTCACCTTGAAGATGTAGGAGTGGTTGGGCAGCAGGTCCTCTACCACCACCGAGTTCTGGCTGGGGCTGGGAATGGTGAGTCGGTGCACCTCTCCTGGGACACATAGGGAAGGGTGTAAAAATAAGAGATCTTAATTCCAATTCTTCCTTCAAATCCAGCATGATGAAAAAGCCCTCCAACTAAGATGTTTGGGCTGGTGAAGAATGAGTCTAAGGTTTTTTGGGGGAGGAGTGACTCCTCAAGCAATGCCAGGAATTATCCCCACAGAAGAAATGGGGAATTAGAGTGGGGTGGTTGAGATATTTCCTCAACGCTACACAAAAAGCAGAGTTGGGACCAGTCCCCAAACCCTGGAATAGCTGAGGCTGGAAAAGACCTCTGGAGGTCACCTGGTCCAACTCTTCCTGCACAAGTAGGGTCACCCAGAGCCAGTTTTTCAGAAGATGACCCAAGATTGTACTCTTCACCACCAGACACTCCCACCACCAATTGCCTGGTGGACCCTGGCTGCCTGTTCACTGACCTCCATTGATGAGCTGGTACTGTACGCTGTAGCCCTGCACCTCCTTCTCACAGTGTGGCTCCTGCCAGCTCACCTTCAGGGAGGTAGGTCCCAGGGCAGAGAACACCAGGCGTGTGGGGGTGTCAGGGATGCCCAATGGTAGCCTGGAGTCTGAGACAAAAAGGAGACATCAGGGTGGAGATCTGGGGTCTGGGGGGTAAGGGATCTAGGAGGGAGGAGGGAGAGGCACACGCAAGCGTGGGATGGTCCTGATGGTCCAGGGAGAATGTGGTGAGATGTCATCTCTGCAAGCTGGCCTGTCATGAGGTGGGACTGGGTGGCTCTGTACACCTACAGGGACATCTCACAGCCTTAGGGTGCCAACCTTGTGTGGGATAAGTCAAGGTAAGCTTTGTGTCTGTGTGGTAGGGAGACCAGAGCAGGGACCTGGGTGCTGTATGTGGCTCTCCTTGCTCACCCCAAAGCACCCTGTCCAGTCTACCAAGAGCTTCACAGACATCTTCAGATGTAGCTCAGTTAAGATTGGCTCTGGCCTATAAGTAAAGCAGCCCAACACCTCCAGGCACTGTTCAAGGACCAGGACTGGGTATAACCTGGACCTCCCTTCACCTCATCCCACTTGGACACAAAGTTCATGGTGAGCAGAGCTGCCTCACAGGTGACACCCAGGGACTGAAAACCCTCATTGACATAGCTTTGGCCAAGCAGCTTGCAGAGGGACATCTTGTATGGAGCACATGTTCTCCCCAAGAGTCCTCCAAAGGCCTGTGGGGTAAAGCTGAGAACAAGCTTGTTAGAAATGAAGATGATGGGGATAATGAGCTGATCAGTGGTGGCAGTGGTTGTGAGTGTTAATCAGCTCATGTGGGTTGAAATTCAGCTGAAGTCACCTGCAAATGGAAAGGTGGTGAGATGGAGGCACGGGCCAGGTCAGGAGGAAGATCAGTGTGGTGCACAGCAAGCCATGGGGAGAGTTTAAGATGAGCACCGGATGGCAACAGCTCGTGGATGGCCAGTGAGTGGCTCAGGTGTGGCTGGGAGGAGGAGACACTGCACAAAGCTGTACCTATGTACTTGCAAATCCCTGCAGACCCATCAGTCATGATTATAGAGTCCCGAAAGCCAGTGCTGGGGTAGTAACCCTTCACCTTTGCCCTGCTCTTGAAACCCACATCCCGGGGCTGTGGGATTGTCCTCCCAGCATCTTCATGGATGGGAGGGAGGAGTGTCCCCGGGTAATCTACAGAAGCAATGCAACAGAAAGAGAAAAACACCATTGGAGACTTCAGAGACGGTTCAGCCCAGGTGCTGGCTCCTGCAGAGGTGATTTTTTAAGGGTCAGATTTAAAGAGCCTTTTAACAACTTCCTGTCAGCAACAGCTGATGAACACACATGGAGCTGAAAGGCAACTGTGCTGCTAGGGTAAGGAGAGACATGTGCCCTTGTTGGAATGCATGGGTCCAAGGAGAGTCATGGGGGTGGAAGGAAAGGACAGATCCCACAACCACAGTACTCACCGTGCCCCATCATCATTGTGGAGTATTCTCTTGTCAGTGAGGAGCTCCCCATCACCCTGTGCTCCTGCTGCATGTGTTGGCTCAGCTGGTGGTAGCTGGTGTTTGCTGTCCTGGTCAGTGTCCCACTGCCACTGCCAGGGAAGGAGAAGTCCACCCGGCCATTCAGCAAGTGCTCTGTTAAAGAAGTCACACTGTGAGGAACATGGCTGTGGACAGGGCTGCTGCTCCAGTTTCCATGGGGAGGAAGCAGGAGCCATCATGGTGCACTCTGTCTTGTCTGCATCCCAGCTTCAGACACTCTGGAAAGTTGCTCTGGAGCACTACATCTAAAACAAGCCACAGTCACCCAACATGATGATGGGGAAACAAATAGGTAAATGCAGATTTTGTCCTACACCCAGCACTAGAGACACCCATGGTGCCCAAGGTAACTCCAGACCTCAGCCTTACTGGGGCACTGCCTTGTTGTTCTTGCCATGTTCTCTCTCCTTAGACACAAGCATACATTTATAATCCCAAGATTTAAAAAAAAAGTGGAAGAAGGAAAAAAAAGCCCTTTATGAAGGAAAAAAAAAAAAAAATTCACTCTGGATCCCATCTCAGCTGGGTCTGAAAAGCAAACTCTGCTCCTTCTTTCTGGTCCTTGACAGACTCCACCCCTTCTCAGCAGACCAGGGGAGTTCAGCTACCCATGAGAGAGTGGTTTCTTTTTAACAGTCCAGCAGATCTGCCCCAGAAGCTCAGGGCTTCATTAAGGTGAAGAGCTGCCCTTGGAGGTGGCACTTAGCAGGTATCACCTGAGTTTGCTCCTGCCTTGAAGGTCCAGCCTTTTGTAGAAGCAACTTGCTAGCAGGCTCCCAAGTCCATGCCGAGATGGGGGTTACCTTGACACTCTCATGAGCAGACACACCAGGACAAAGTTTGGAAGCAGATTACAGGACGTGAACAGTGCATCACACCAACACAAGGATGGGCACACGAGAGGAGGAAGGGGCACATGAACTGGGGCAGACTCCAGGCGCTGGCCCCTTGGCTCAGAGCAGGACCAGACAGGATCTCAGTGCTGGAACAAAGCTGTCCTTCACCTGCTTGGGGCCGGGGTGTCCCACTCCTCCTCAGGCTGCCAGTAGCCATGTTGCTGTCCTCCTCATGGAGGAGACCCTCGGTGTCCGAGGAGAAGCGGCTGCTGCCAGAGAGGCGGGGAATGGTTTCAGGTGGGAGCCTCCAGGTGATGTGGCGAAGATCCAAGTCTTCTCCCAGCAGCTGCACATATTTCCACCTGGAGCCTTTTGGGACAACGCAAGCACTGGTGTTGGCATGATCTGCAGGGGACAGGGTGCGCTACCCACTGGTTTTGTGCTGCGTGCTGGAGAGGGGAAGGGGCAGGCACCAGTGGGAAAGACACCAGTTCACAGCCCATCTCTCCAAGTATTGGCTGATGAGTTCTGGAGATGCAACCATCAAGTGACTGGTAGATGGAGGACAGTGGGAACATGACATGCATGGGGTTCTTCAACCCCAGAGCTGTTTTGCAGCCCTGTGTCCATCACAACTAAAGTTGAGAGTCAAAGCCCCACCACACACCACTGTCACGAAGAGTCTGCAACAACTGTCCTCTGCTCAGGAGAGGTTTCCTCACCCCTTTCATGCACACTCAGGATGGGTGGACTCTTGGTGTTTCTATTACCTTGCTCTCTGAAAGGACCAGGGACTCACTCCTGGATCCCAGACCATGGAGAACCCCACCCAGGGAAAACCCTTCAGATCTTGCTGACAAGCCTCATCATTTCACTTATGGACCACCTTCCCCTCATCGTCTCTGTACAAGACAAGGGAGCCAGCCTCACCCAGAGAGGGAATGGATGGAGGAAGAGAGGGCAATGCCTTCCCAGCATTTGGCAAGTTCCTTCCTGTTGGCTTGGCCAAGACCGAGAACATCCAAAGGACTCAGAAGTCTGAGCTTTGCCAGTGCTTGTTTGTAGACAGCAACTCTTGTGGTCCAGCCAAATGGCAACAGGAAGGGAAGATGAGCAGGAAGGGCCATGAGAAGCTCCTCTCCCACCCCACTCTGAGATGTCTCTGCCTCATGGCTAAGACAAGGAGGCACTTGTTTTATTTACACTGTGACTAGTTGAGTGTTTCCATGGATGCAGCTACTGTGCTTTGGAAAGGATGATCTCTACCATCTCCATGACTTGGTTCTCCCAGTCTCCATGAGGAGGAAAGAAGCAGGTGAAGCTCATTGCTTAAAGCTGTTGTTAAGGAAAATAAATGTTAAAAACGACCTTTGCAGAACTCAGAGAAACGTACCCGAGTCATCAGAGATGCTGGGATGCTTGCTGCCAGCTGGAGAGCGCAGCACATCTGTGCTGTACATCAGGTAACTGTCATAGTCCTCACCTCCCTCTGCATCAATGATGGGCACATCGGGGATGATGGGGACTGGAGGAGAGGTGAAAAGTGCCATTAGGCATACAGCTTAAAATCACACAAGGCTCCCATGCTCAGGCTGGCTGTCAGCATTCATTGAGCAGGTGGGATGTGGAGAAGCAGCTGGGCTGATGGGGGAGCACCTTCAGCACTGCTCCTGCCCCCCCTGCTCCCCACCCAGGCAAGACAGGAAACTCACTGGACATCGGGCGCTTGGGCTGGGTAGCCAGGTTGATGGTGGCTTCTCTCTCCGGTCCCCAGCCTGCCCCATTTCTGGCCTTCACCATGTAGCGATAGGGCTGGGACTCCCGCAGGTTTTCTATCAGCACCATGCGCTTCTTTGGGTCTTCAACCAGCACCTTCTTCATGGGGCCAATGGGTACTGCAAATACACGTACACCTATCACCCAAGACATCTTGAGATAGAGAGGACCCCACAGCACCTCACCCTGGGCCATCAGGCAGGCTGAGGTTTGGTGTCAGGATGTAGCCTGGCTCTGGGACAAGGTGCAGCATCTACTTGGGCTGCTCACGGGGAAATTCCCAGACTGAATGATGAAGTCAACCTACAACAGAGATCTCCTGTTACTGGTTCATCACCCAATAGCATCTTCCTGGCACCCCAATCTCGTAAGTCCAGTCTTATAAAATATGTTTGAGATGAAAAACAACACAAGAGAATCATAGAATCGTCAAGGTTGGAAAAGACTTCTAAGCTAAAAGGCTATGGAAGAGGACGGTAACTGAAAGCACTCAGGCTTTTCAGGATTAAACCCTGAGTGGTGATTTTTCTGTACTCCTTTGCTCAAGAAGTGACCCCTCTGCACTCCAATTTTGAGAAGAAAAGTGCTTGGAGCCATTCTGGTTCTGCTGCTGCTTGGGACTGGCTCAGCCTGGTCTGAAAATGAGCTCTTACTGTTGTCCTCGTTGACGAGTCCATAACTGACTTCATAAGCTGTGATCTCCCCATTGGTTTCTGCAGGCTCAGCCCAGCTCAGCTGGGTCACAGTAGAAGACACGACGTTGAAAGCCAAGCGTCCGGGCTCGCTGGGAACTGGGAAGACAAGAGCAAAGTGTCCAGGTTACCACACATAGGAGCCAGAAGATACAGGTGCTCAGAGCTCCCCAGATCACAGCTGGGTCACAGTGCTTGTCCACAAGACCATCAGAAGGTCAGACCCCATGCTGGGTGTGTGGACACCAACTTGCCCCTACATGGTGGGAAGCCAAGTGAAGAGCCTCTCACCATCCTCAAGCGTGCGGCAGTGGATGATGTCGGAGTAAGCACCTTCACCCATGGAGTTGTAGGCGCAGACTTGCATCTCGTAGTCACAGAAGGGGTAGAGGTTACTCAATTGTGCTGATGGTGCTTTGACATCGATGAGATGGGCTTCTGACTCGGGGTCCCCTTGGATCCAGTATTTCACCTGGCAAAGCGAGAGTGAGACATGGTTGCTTCAGATCCTCACCATAATGGGTGAGAAATTCCTTATCTCTTATTAGATCTCCTCTGGAAAAGCCAGGGTGTTGGGCCATTCCTCCAAAATGGGAGGCCAGAACAGTCTGGCCATTTCATGGTAAGTGATAGAAAAGGAGATGAACCCCCAGAAATCTTTCCTGCAAATCCCACATCCACCCAGCAATGGTCCCTCAAGTGTGTGGGGAGGCAGAAGGGGTGAGCTCCCTCCCTCCCTTTGGGTGTCTTCTCCCCATCCTTTTGTCATAAATGACTGTGCATGTGAAAAAAACCCAGAATGGGACCCACACCCTCCCCTGGGATCCACTCACCCCTTACCTTGTACCCCAGAGGTTTTCCTGGTGGAGGAAACCAGCTGAAGCGGATTTCCCTGGAGCTGAGAGCGTGGGCACTGGGATTATGTGGTGCATTCAGGCGGCCTTTGGGTGACTGAGGGACCTGGCTCAGGCCAGTCATGGAGGAGACACCATCCACCACCTCTGCAGACAGGAGGAAGAAACACCACATCGGTGCTAGTCCTCCTCATGGAAGGAAAAGAAGTGAGATCCTCTCCAGTACTATCCTGCCATCCCAGTACTGTCCTGCCATCCAGAGGTAGCCTCTCAAAGCACTTCTGAGGGCTAGATCCCCATCATAGCAAAGGGAAACTGAGGCACTGGGCTGTGAGATTGTCCAAAGCCACACAGAAAGCTAGCAAGAAAGTTTGGCTCAGAACCCCCAGGTCCTGCACCTCCTGCTGCACTTCTCACAGGCTGTTCAGGTAGGAAGAAATGAAGAGACCACCCTCTTGCCCCTGAAAATCTTTAGCTCTGACTGAATGTATTTAAGAGTGCTTCTACATCTTGACCAGTTGCCTCATGCAAGAGAAGACTGAGTTGGGCAGAGCCTTCAAGTTACACAGCTGCTTCTGCTGAAAATCCACCAAGTCCAGCTGAGAGCTCTCCAGAACCTCTCCAGCCCCACTGCCTGCCACTGAAGTGGTTCTGGTTGGTCCAGTGGGGACCAAAGTCTCCAAGGGACTTCCTTGTACTCCCAGTATTCATGACCAGCACTGTGACAAATAACTTCACATTATTGACCCAGCTGATGACAGCCCTTACCGTTTTGCTTGTCTACCCACAGGAATCACCAAGCACAGATCACGGCAAATACCGCGCCGCCCCTGTTTTTATAGCTTTTTATTCAAATCTCCAAGGAAGAGAAATAAAGAATCCACTCTATTTCCTTTTGCGAGGTTGATGACCCATCTTCTTCCCACTCACTGTCGATACCCACCAATGCCTCTAGAGGGAGGCCCAAATCTACTAGTCGGAGCTGGAGGAACCTCCTCATTGCCTCTTTTTGGGCGAGGAGAAGAGCAGGAGCTCTGTGCACCCCCTCGGGGTGTGCTGGTCCGGTGTGGAGGTCCCCCCGGCTGCCAGTGCCTACCTGGGTCAGCGATGGTCACCGTGGTCTGGGGGTATCGTCCTATCTTGGCTCCGTGCTTGGGATGGAGGAGGTCGATGGCAAACTGCTTGAGCTGGCTGTTGTGGAGCAGGGTGTCTATTTCTGTCAGCTCCAGCAAGGGGACCTGCACCTCCTTTCGGGTCTCCCCGGGCTGGAAGACCAGGTCACCCTCTGTGAAGATGTAGTCCTGGAGGAGAAGAAGTACGTGATTATAGCCCACAGCATCCATCAGAGCGCTCCCAGAGAACTTCTCCTTGTCTCCCACTGCCCACAGCTCTGGGTGCATCCAGGACCCTCTGCCTCAGGGACAGGGACCCTGCCAACTCCCCAGGGCAGCAGGGGATGGAGAAGAATGTCTGCTCCTGTGCTAACCTCAGGCCTTGAGTCCCCCCTCTCCCAGCACTTCCCCTTTCAGCCCCATTAAGTGCTCTCCTGCAGTCTCGGGGTCAGTTCCTTCCCAGTCCTCTGTGCCCACCCTGCCAAGGCCAGGAGGATTACCCTTACCCTGCCATTCTTGGCAGTGAGATCCCGGGTCCTGTAGGTGACTTGGGATTTCCCGTTGTCTATGATCTCTCGGAGGACAGGGATCTTGGCCAACTTATCAAAGCGGCTGTGGGAATAGGCTGGCTGCAGGAAGGTAATGAGGCTGCTGGCTGGAAGGGACAGGAGAGAAGGGGTGTGAAGAGTAAATACATGAAGAGTCACTTTGCAAACACGCAGCTGTCCTCCCAGAACAGAGGTTCCTATCACTCAGGGGTGTGAAATGTGTGTGAAGTTCTACTGAATGGTCTGGACACTTCACCACTCCTGATTCAGAACAACAGGATGGAAAGCGGAGGCAAAGCTGCTGAGGACATTGCCCTGCTCCAAGCACAGCACAACTGCAAAGAGGCTTTACTTGACTCCAGGATCTGCCCTGGAACTGGTGATGCCTAATGGTCAAATGTTTGGGTCCAGGGATGATGATCCCCCTGTGGATGCTTTAAAAGATGCTCCAGTTTAGATCCAGGTGACTTAAGACAGTAGTCACCAAGTAGGACCCTGGTATATGATCTGGGGGAGCTCAGACACGCAGATGGAGCCTTCCTCAGAAACCACACGAGTCCATCTGGACACAGGACACACAAACACCCTTCAGCTCGTGCCAGGGTCACAGCCCTTCACCTTGCTCTTTGATGATGGTGATGTTGACCAGCCTGCGCCCAATCTCAGCAATGCCAGTGGGTACATCAATGGCCTCCACCTGCAGCTGCTTTTCATCATCGTCATCCTCCCTGATGAAGAGTGGGACACGAACATCCACCAGCTCCACATTCTCTTGGAACTCCACCATCCCATGAGCATCTGGGCAAAGAAGCAATGGTGAGAGACGGGAAATGTCCCCCCTGCCCAGTCAGGAAGGCAGTGCTGGGTTCTGCTCCCTACCTTGGTCTGAGGTCACAGTGTAATAACCCGGTGAAACCTTCAGGTCATTGAAGGCCTCATGGGAAACATGCTTTTCCATCACTTTGATGATCTCAGTCTTGGCTGAACGAGGGGCAGCAAGCACTGTGTCCACAATGGTGTGGTCCTGCCTGTGGGAAAAGCAAGCTGGGTAAGAGCTGAGGGCAAAGGTGCTCATTGCATGGAGGAGCTGGAGGTGATGAGCATGTGGGGTGTTCAGTCACCCACATGTGGGTGTACAAAGAGGGAGAAGAGGTGGAATAGGGGGCTGCAAGTTCCTCTTACCTTTTCCCAGAATTGGGCTGTAACCTGGGGGGGTGGGGG